>CM040439.1:40316246-40916246 GCA_022702705.1 Papilionanthe hookeriana x Papilionanthe teres
ATGTTAAAAAATTCAAGTTTAGGGGAGGGAGAAAAACTTTTAAAAAATAAACTTTATTTGTCCTCAATAAACTATATTTAAAAATTATTTTAACATAACCTGTGGTAAGTGGTGTTATATTTAAAAAACTATATTTTTGATTTTATGAATATTATAGTAGAATTACGTAAAAATTTTTAGTGATAAAGCGTAAATCTAGAGTTAAGATATTTGATATAAAAGTATATGAATATGCTTTTACTTTTCAAAGTAGAAAAAATTGTATTTTTGAAACACTACATATATTAGATTCAAATTTTAAAAAAAATTTGAGACTCTATGAAAAATCATTTTTATACTTATACACATTATTATGTGAAGATATGTAGAAAGTTTGTAACCTTAGGAAGATGATAGTCAAGTTCAAAATCATTAAAGGCTATCCATATATAGTAATTCTCACATAAAAAGAAAAAAGAATAGAACTGATTGAAAACGATCCTAAAAAAAATATAAACAAAAGCAAAAAAAAAAAGAAAAGTAAAAAGAAACATGTGGAGAGAAGCTTGATGAGATGCCTAACTAAAAAATGGTTTCACTTGAATTATCTTAAAGGAAGAAACATATTTACATTTCTAAACTTATTATCAATTTTAAATGTATTAGTCAAATCTTCACTAGTGGAGTTCCCACATAATTTTATCTTTTAATTCTTCTAGGATTCCTAAGTCCGATAAATTACAATTATTTTTGAAATAAATAGAAAATCAGAATTTCTAACTTGATTAATAGATATTCTTACACCCCAGTTATATCCAGAGTTTTTAAAATTTTTTTCTAAAGTTTCACTATCACATTCATAAGGAAATAGTATAGTAATCTTTAATGAAACCCACTATCATAAGTTAAAGCATTTATTTTACAAATAGATGAGTTACTTGAGGACAAGTAACATTTATGTTTGGGATTTGATATGCCTTAAAATGTGCTACTTTTATTTATACATTTTACACTCATTTTTTATAATATTGCAATTTAATGGAAGGTATTTTGATTGTTTTTCATTACAGGTACAAGAGATAGAGTTTATAAGGAAAAGCAGCAAAAATGGAGGAAAATGGGGTCAAATGGAGCAAAGAAGCATAAAATAAATTGGTACCTACGTGCCGGCTTCTGGCACATTGGTAGTTAATTATGGCTTCTAGAAGGATGGTGCCTAGGCGCCACAGTTAGGCGCCTAGGTGCCAAAATCAGTTTTCCCCAAAATGCATTGAATTTGGATGAATTTTGAAGAGACGCCTGAAGTGACTCTTGGGGATTTCGAAATTTATTTTAAAAGGTGTCATTAAATGCCAATTAGGAGAGGACTTTTTGACTGACTTGAGGGCTTTTACTGTGTGTGTTTGTGTGCGTGTTGGAGTGTTGTGAGTGAGTCCTTTTAGTTTGTATTTTGGTGAGTTTATAGAAGAAAAAAAGTCATTAAAGGAACTTCAGAGGATTTTCTTGGGAAAGAGTTTGAGATAAGTACTTTATTTTTTTTTCAGTTCTGTTTAATTGTGTAAACATTAATTTAAATATAGATCATGTTTTGTTTGTTATCCCTTTGAAATTTGAGTAGTATTCTTTATCTTTATTCTTGCAATAAGATTTAATCATGTGGTGGATTTGATTTGATTAAGACTTCTCTTATTCCATAGTTGTGATGATTCATTATTTTGTACTTAATTTACATATTCAATCTGGCCAATCGATATGTTAAAACTTGTTGTGAGTCCGTAATGACCCGAAAGGGCTATGCATTCCTTGACTAGTAAGAATCATATTAATCTTGTGGGTGATAAGGTAGCTCATTGGTTAAAGAAAATAGATAGGGAGATAAGATTTGATGGGTGTATATTAATGGTTCTAGGGTGACATGATATAATCTTAACCTATTTGATCTAGAGTTTGGAACCTAAGAATTAGTTAGTCCTAAAGAGAGGGCATAATGGGTAATCTAGAGTGACAGACTAAAACCTACCTGACATAACTTGAGTTTTAAGAACTTAACTCTAGGTTAGCCAATGTTCATTATGCACTCAGAAAATGATAAAGAATAGGATTTCTCCTCTTTGTCACAAAACTATATTTACACTTTTAAACATTTGATTCCTACACTGATTATGATCTTTTTGCAAGGGGAATGACTTTCACATAATTTTAACTCTTCTACATTAAACAAGTTTAGAAACACTTTGTATTTCATTTAAGTTTTGAAATTGAATTAGTAGGAATTAGTGACCTCTTTTTACACATTAACTTGTGATTTTTTTTTCCTAAGATATTTTATTTGTAGTTTAAGTTGAGTTTTCTATGTCTATAATGAGAATTTCACCGTCCCTATGGGATCAATATTGGGGTTTTAGAAGAAAATCCTATATTACTTGAAACTATACATATACATACGTAGAATCCCTAGTGTGCGAACTAAAAATTAAATTTTAAAAATCTATAACATATCCATTTTGCACACTAGCCACTTAAAAAGCAATTAGATCAAGTTTTTGGCCAGGAAACTAATTAATTATGTAATTGCGGGTCGGGTTAAGTTTTCAATAGTGCCAAAAACTTGAATTTAACCAGATTAGACATTATTTAACCATCAAATTTAACTCTTTAAAGGTCTATCTAACCTAATTAAGCTTGCGAAAAGCTTTGGGTCTTTTTATGTTTATTAAATATATTATTTATTGGAAAAGTTAGTGGGTTCTAATTAAGGTAGCCTAATTTGTTTGATTTGAACATAACTTAGTATAAGGTTTGGACAATCAAATATGTTTTAATGTATTAATAAAATTGTGAGTCTACTCTACAAGAGACTTTAAGTCTTATAATTTCACTCCAGGAAAAGTTAAATCCATGGACTGAGATCATATTGGGATATGTTGGTTAACTCGTTCTATCGAACTTAATGTTAGTCCAAGCTATTAATGGGATTTTATGATTAGGTTAAGGTCAAATAAGGTTATTTAAAACATCCAATAAAAATTAAATTCTATTAAATCCATTAAACTTTGGCAGGCTAATCCAAAAAGATCCTTATGTGCAAATGTGTACTTAATGCTCACAAGATTTATTAGTTGAATATTAGCATATGCATACTTCCCCTTGGGATATGTTAGAAAAAATTGCGAGCCTCAAAAAACCAAAAATCTGTTACACTAACATCATAATTAATCTTGCATTAAAAAATAAATAAGGTTGACAGATGATTATTGAAATCACTTTTTCCAAAGAAGGGGCTTTGAATGATCAATGATTGTTCGTTGAATAAAGAAAGAATAATAATATACTTCTTATAAGAAGTAAAAAATTTATTTCTCAAATTCAATTGCAATGGGAAGAGAAATAGTTCTAGTGGCTTAATTAAAATAATGAGGATTATTTTACCTTATTTTAGTAGCATAAGATGTAATAATAGTTTCTTTCAAAAATATGTCATTTTAACTAAGACTTAATAATGTTGATAGAAAAAGCAAACTCTAATTTACACTAAATTTGGTCTTCAATACTATTTTTTTTTGTGAAATGAAGATTAGCATGCACTAGAATAATTGAATACTACATTTTTGGTGGTGTTCAAAGCCATAGAAATCCATATATCCCAAACTATGTCAATTCAGAAGATATGTAATGTGTTTTTAACTTTTGAGTGAGTATTTAGTTTTTATTAAAATTAAACTCAAGAGGTTTATTTATTACTTATTGAGGATGGCCACACAAAGATACTAATATTTAAAGGTGAATGAATGTCTTAGCCTTAGGCCAAGTTGATTGATCCACCTTATTTGGAGGCAAGGTGGGTATGGTGAATCAATGCTGTATAAAGCTGACCATTAGATTTAATGTCTCCAATTAGTGAATAAAATATATCATTTTATGAATTTTGAGACAAAAAATTAAATAATTATTAAATTGAATTATTAAGATTAACACAAATAAATTTATTGAAGATTTAAAGATCAAATGTAAGATTATTAAAAATTAAAATGATAGATCGATTTGTTTTCACCGAGACACTTTTATTTTTCATAGAATTTATTTGAAGGAAACATATAAAAAAATGGAGACTGATGATTGTCATATGAACTATAAAATGTTTAAATTTTTGTTAGATGAATTATTCATAAATAAACTAACTCAATCAGATAAAACCAAGTAAGCTTATTAAACGAACAAGCCCTATGATGCCTTGCCCAAAAAGGAGGGCTTCAATAACACTTGTCCTAAAAATAGGGGGGAAAATGGTTTTGGACCATCTTCTTCATACTCTTATGACTTGAGCTGATTCAAGACTTTTTCATGATTTGATTTTATTATTTTTGAAGTAACTAAAATAAACTTGACGACTTAATCATTTTGATTATAAAATTGCATTTCTATATTTAGTTTGATTTCTAAGTAATTTTAAAAAATAGAATTTGAAACCTATTCAAGAGTTAGTTTTATGATCTATGCTTTAGGTCAACAATCAAGATTAATCAATTCCAAATTCGAGAAATCTATAAAACGACTAATATCGTCCATATTTGATTATTCAAAGTAACGTTATGTGATCAAAAGGTTGAATTGCGACATGCAAGAATCTATCTTCGAAATAAATATTTATCTTTCACTCCTTAATGGATTATAAACATTAACAAGTTAAAAAAAATATTCTTAAGCACCCTTAGCGAAAATAAAATGATAAAATAATATGATAATTTACTCATCAACAACAAAGCATAAGATATACTTCATTTCTTAGTAGAAATGCAACTTTTTGATATTTTAACCTTGTGAAAAAAAGAAAATTTGCCAAGAATTTATTTTCTAGGCCTATTTACTTAGACTTGATTATTTATTTATTTTTGTATAGTTGTGAACTTATTTAAAAATTTGTTAAAAAGACAACTTTTGTCTTGTTCTAATTCATTTTTATTGCTATTTGTCTCTTTCATGTTAGTAATGTTTACCTCCGGCCACGCATGTACATGTTCTTATTTAAGATGACAATTGATATTTTATTAGCTTTAATAAAAATATCAAATAAAAATATCGTTAGTACTAACTTCTTAACCGGGGCTGTTCCATATACACCACAAAATTTCATTAACAATTGGCAGCTGTTAATTGAAAGCTTGGTCAATAAAAAATTGGTGGTAATAATTTAATATTTACAATTATAACATCTTAGTTAGTTATTTATTTATGATTTGATAATGAAACGTTGACTGACAGCATTGTAATTATGATTATTTAGCTAATAGGTATGTAAAATCATACTTTATTCAAAAAAAAATTTTGTGGAAAAAGAGCTTTTTAATACTTTAATTTGAATTATACAGGGTGATCGAGTCAGCCATTTTGTCATAATTGATTAAACATATTAAATTTATTTCATTGTTTCCCAATCGAATTTTATAAAAAAAGGCATTATAAAAAGGATTGAAATATTTTAATACATAAGTTTCAATGTTACTTATCCTAGATTTCACTGGCTAGTTCAGCCAACGCCAATATTTGGGTCAGATTAGCTTCGGGTTTTGACCATGTAAAGAATCCAATTGATCCCAATTGGCAAGACATGTCATGAGTCACCCAAATCAATCCAAAATCTTATGAACCTTCCTTTGAATACTAGGAACAACCATAAACATGATATTCACATTGGGATGATCCCTAGCCTCACCAAATGCCTCCCTAAGCCCGCCAAACCCTGAAAATTGGCCCAAAAGCATGACACACCATTTTGACCCAAAATTTTGGTGAAACCTTGGGATGGTCAAAACTAATTCGTCATAGGCCTGTTTGGTCAAATTTTGACCAATTGATCACATTCCAACCCAATTGAACCTCAACCAACATGGTCGTGACACCACACCATAAAGTGAACCCACTTTGAACCATGTGGTCAACCCCTATAATTATGTTAATTAAGTAATTAAGAGGATTATGAAAATCCATTAGAGCCTAAATTTTGGGCTAAATCAAACCCACTAGATATGCCTAAAACCTTAAAATCTAACCCAGAACCCATGGCCCATGAAGCCTTTTGCCCATTCTTAATGGGTAAAACATGACCGAAGAACTACCCACCATGACATGTGGGTGACACTAAAAGCAACCCAAGTCAGGTCCAAGCAGTAGAGGACAAAACCACACACTTCATTATGGGGAGGCCACATGGCACCTAGGTCATGGACCCTTTGACTCACTTTTGAAGGGGCCAAACATAGCCTTAGGGAGCCAAGAACGAACAAAACCAGGCCTTGAGGAGCCAAGAGCAGACTAAACCAGGTCTTGGAAACCCCTGAAAGGTTGCTAAATCAAGCCAAGCCCCCTCCATACCACCTTTACTCCCACTGGCACCAGCAAGGTCATTACATGGAGAATGGGGAAAGCTCTGGTTTCCCTGCCCCAATCCCCAATTAATACTTCTAGTTAGAACATATATATGAAAGAACTGAAATTTGTTAGATCAAACATATTTGGTGGTTCGTAAAGATAAAATTGGACTGCGATAAGTTATCATTGTAAAATACAATTTGACACAGAATTTAGTTAACTTGAGCTAGATTTGGCTTAACTTTAGTTGAGTCAACCAAGCCTAATCCGGGTTACCTCAATGTTAACCTGATTTGGATCAACTTAGTCTCGCCCTGGGTAAGTCTAAATCAAATTGTATTTTATAAACAAAGGAGGATTGACACAATTGATACAACATATTTTTGTTCATGCCTGTTTACTCATCTCTCTTTCCCTCTCTTTGTCTTTCTCTCTCATTGCACTTTATTCTTTAGGTGTGATTCACAGATAAATCAAGATTCAACAACAATAAAAGTTGAGACGTATATATCATGATGAAAAATTTAAAACAGTTAATGAATGTTAGACTTTATGAAGAAATTTTACATGCAAGAAAAAAATCTAGGAAGTTATTATTGATAGGAATAACACTATAAAAAAATAATCTAGGAAGTCATTATTTGAAAATATTTCTTTATTATTTGACAACACATTTTGCAATAATTAATTCAATTTATGATTATTATTATAGGTGCGTTTGGACATATTCAATATTTAAATTTAGAAAACAAGTTTGAAATAAATAGAAATTGTTAGATCAATAGTCTGGTAGTCATAATGATAAATTTGAACTTGAAAAATTATCATTGCAAAAAATAATTAATTATTAATTTTATTAAACATTTATTATATGTTTAACATGTCTAATTCAAAATAGTTAGTTAATTTCAAAATTATATTTAATTATAATTAATTAAATAATCTAGGGAGTATTTTAATTATTAAAAATTAAATATAAACTTAAAAAATATGAAAAATTTAAGGATTGTTCCTTCTACCCTCGACAACATTTCCGATTTCTCAAATGTCATTGGGCTTCCCTAAAATTGAAATTACTAATTTACGACCAAATTAATAATTATTTTGAAAAAAAAATAATAATAAGTAAGAAAATGGAAAATTAAAAATTAAAAATATTAGAGGAATTTGGGGTAATAAAATGAAAACCTAAAATGATAATTTCAACTCTTAATATTTTTAAAATGAACATTATAAATCTACGAGTAGAAATGTAAAAATTAAAATTTATACTTTAGCCCAAATTGTTCCTAAATTTGGTTTTAGTCATTAAACCAACCATAGTACCCCGGTCTTAAGGGATTAACAACATGGTTACCCCTTTAACCAAGAAGTGATCCTTAATGACCTAAGAAAAACCCACTTTGAGCCTAAACTTGCATTAGGCTTAAACTAGCTAAACGTAATCCAAATGAACCTGCAATTGGATCCAAAACAATTGTGGTCATGTATGAACCACAATCAGATTTGACATGGCTCATATTCAACTTGGGTTTACCCTTGTGTCTAAACCACACCAGTCCAAAGATAACCCTATGTTCTTTAGAGCTACTCCAGCTTAGACGTAAATGCAACCTGAACATCCCTTAGGTGTAACCCGAGCTAGACCTAAATTTAATTTAACCTATAGGTTTAACCAAACTTAGACTGATTCTCAACCCATTAGGTCTAACCCACATTAGGCTTAAACCCAAAACCTTAGGTCTAACCCACATTAGACCTAAATTCAACCCCTTAGGTCTATACCTAAATTTAATATAATCCTAAATCCAAACTAACTTAGACCTAGTATCAACCATTTAGGTCTAAAGCACATTGAACATAATCTAAACCCTAGGTCTAATCTAACTTAGACCTAGTCTCAACCCTTTAGGCCTATCCAAATTTTACCTAAACCCCAACTTTAGGTATAACCGACATTAGACCTAACCTAAACATAGGTTTAACTGAACTTAGACCTAGCCTCAACCTTTGGGCCTAGCAGAAGTTATACCTAAATATAATCCCTCAATCATCTATGTATAAACCAAATTGGACCTAAACCCTAAAACTTAGGTTTAACCCACGCCAGTCCTATATCCAAACTTTGAAGTCTAACCCAAATTGGACATATATTTAATCTAAACCCTAAGTCTAGCCTAACTTAGGCCTAGTCTCAAACCCTTAGGTCTAACCCAAATTAGGCATCAACCCAACATTAGTCAAACCCACATTAGACGTAACTTAAACCCTAGGACTAAGCCAACTTACACCTAACCTCAACCTTTTGGGCCTAACTCAAGTTAAACCCAAACATAAACCCTCAAAATTTTAGATCCAACCCATATTTAGCCTAAACCATAAACCTTAGCCCTAATCCACAGTAGACCTAAGTTCAGTCCCTTAGGTCTAACCCACATTATTTCAAAACTAACCTAAATCTTAGGTGTAACACCCAACAGACTTAAATCCTAAACGTCTTAGGTCTAGCTCCACTAGACCTGAACCCTAAACCTTTTAGTTCTAATCCACATTAGTTCTAAAACAACCTAAAACTTAGGTCTAACCCACATTAGTAAAAAAATTAACCTTCTTTGGTTTAACCCACATTAGACCTAATTTAAACCCTAGGTCTTACCCAATTTAAACCTATTCTAACTTCTTAGGTCTAATCTACATTAGACCAAATTTAAACCCAGTATAATGTTACTTTGATCTACATTCAACCTTTATGTCTAACCCATATTACCTAGAACAACCTAAACCTTAGTTCTAACCTATATTATACCTAAATTCACCACACTAGACCAAATTATAACCCTAGGTCTAACCTAACTTAGACCTAGTCCAACCTTTCTGGTCTAACCCACATTAGACCTAACCTAAACCCTAGTTCTAAGCTAACTTAGACCTAAATTCAATTTTATATCTATAACCCGCATGTAAGGCTTAGGTCAAACCTACGTTAGACATAAATTCAACCTTCTTAGGTCTGACCCACATTAGACCAAATTTAAACATTGGATCTAACTTAACTTAAACCTAGTCCAACCTTTTTGGTCTAACCCCATTAGACTTATCGTAAACCTTAGGTCTAACTTAACTTAGACGTAGTCCAGCTTCTTTGCTATAATCGAAATGAAGCCTATCTTAAACCCTATGTCAAATTTAACTCAGACTTAGTCCAAGTCCTTTCAGTCCAACTCAAATTAAACCTAACTTCTGCTATAAGTCCTAGGACTTAGTTAACTTGGAACTAATTTCAACATGAATTTCTCAATGTTTAGCCCAACCTAGAACTAGCCTACGTTCGACCTAATCTTGACTTACTCAAGCATAAGTTTTCTTGGGTCTAACTTAAATTAAACTCAATTCAATTGAACCGCAGGGTCAACCTGATCAAACATGGGTTAACCTAATTCAACGCAACCTCTGGGTCAGTCCAACCAAACTTGGTTAACTAAATTCAACTCAATCACATGGTCAACTTGACCTAACGCGGGTTAACCTAAATCACACAAACCTCTGGGTCAATCGACCTAACTCAGGTTAACTGAATTTTACTCAATCATTGGGCAAACCCAACTAAACTCTGGTTAACCCAATTCACTCCATCATTAGGTAACCTTACCTAACTCAGGCTAACTTAATTAAATTGAACTACCAGGTCAACTTGACCTAAACCGGGTTAACCCAAATAAATTGAATTTTCGAGTCCACCATACCTAACTTAGGTTAAACCAATTCAACCAAACCTCTGCATCAACCCAACCTAACTCGAGTTAACCCTATTTACCCAATCATTGGGTTAACCTAACCAAACTTAGGTTAACCCAATTAGATTGAACCACCGAGTCAACCCAAACTAACTTTAGTTGATCCAAATCAATGAAATTTTCAAGTCAACACAACTTAACTCTAGTTAACCCAATTCAAGTAACCATCCAGGTAAACATAACCTAACTCAGGTTTACCTAATTCATCCAAACCCACAGGTCCACCCACTGGGTTAACTCAATTTAACTCAATAACAGAGTTAATCTGAGCTAAATCGAGTTAATCCATATCAACTAAATCTCTGGGTCAACCCAACCTAACTCAGGTTCACCAATTCAGCTTAATCACCAGGTAAACCAAACCTAACTCGGGTTAACCCAAACCAGTAGAATCATCAGGTTAACCTGACCTTACTCTGGTTAACCCAATTTAACTAAATCTTTGGGTCAGTCTGAGCTAACTTTTTTAATCTCAGAATCGACTCAACCCATTGGGATAGCCCAACCTGACATAGGTTAACCCAACAAAACATTACTTTGGGTCAATTTGACTGACCCGACTTGAGACTCAACTTTGTGCTTAGCTTAAGACTCAAACCATGTTTAAATAAAGTATTAATTTAAGTCTAATCCAACTTAGACTTAAAATACTCTAAGTTAACTTAGAGTTAAACCAGATCTAATTTAACTTAAATTTTAACAAACTGAGAAGTTTTAACTGGGATCAACTCAGCTTACCCTGGTTTAGTCCTAAGTTAACCCAACTTGATTTGAATCGGCCTACCTCGAGCCAAATTAATCTGGTAAGACTAGTTTGACTTCAATCAAACTAGGCTAACCTGGATCAATCAAATTAATGTTTTTTTGTATTAAACAAGTTATGGGATAATGCGAGGGAAAAATAGCCTAACGCAGGTTAACTTGGATTACCTAGAGAGTTAGTTTTTTATCAATTCAACTTAAATTGAACTTATCTAAAATCAACTTAGACCTAGGTACCTGGAGGTGAAGGAGGGTCTAACTTCTCGTATGAGAACAAAAGTACACAGCCTCGATCAAGGATAATTTGAAACGATAAAAAATTCACCCCAAAAGTCACTAAAACTTAAAATTGAACCCAAAAATGCAACCTGGTTTATGAAGGTATTTTAGAAGAGGAAACCCATGACAGCTAAGAAAATATCTTCTAGTCATTCTTGAGTAATCAGACCGCAAACTCTAATGTCCTTGGAATTTTATACAGAACATTGGGATCTTGACGCGTCATTCCAAAATAACAAAAAAAAAAATTTCAATCAGCTAATAAGTAGTATGCATTCTAAATTTTCCAACCCCTAAAGTTTGAAAAATAAATCAAGACTTAAATGAAACCTAAATGAACAAAGATCACTGAATGCAACTTGAACCCCTTTGCCTAGGTCTATAAAGATCTCTTGGATGGATTAAGTAGATCAGTGTACCTGATTTCTATAGTTTTTGTCTTATAAATGTAATAGTAAAACTTTAGAAAAATTTTTAACAACTCAGGTTAAAACTAAAATTTAAGAATATCTAGAAGTTATTTTTTACAGTTATGATTTTCTATTCATTTCAAGAGTAACTGCAATTTGCATACTCAGGATGCTTAAAAGTATTACAGAAAAAGAATCTCATGAGAAAATTATTATTAAGGGTGCTAATACTTTATGTCTAAGTTTAGAAATGTAATTAAGTTCCTTTCCATAAGATTATTCAAGTGATTCAAATTTTTTATTAGTCATCTCCTCAAGTTTCTCCTCACATATTATTCTTTTTTGTTTTATTTTTCTTTTGATTTTATTTTATGATCATTTTCAATCATTTCTTTTTCTTTTCATGTCATGTGAGAATTACTATATCTAGACAGCCTTTAATGATTTTGAACTCCACCATCCTCTACTTAAAAAATAAGACATCGTACATTTCTTTACTTGACAAATGTGTATTAGCTTTGAAAAATACTTTTCATAAAGTTTCAATTTTATCTTTTCAAGTGTAAATCTACGATCCCAATATTTCCAAAAATATAGTTTTCTTTACTTTAAGTAGTAAAGGCATAACCTTATACTTTTTTTACTAAATATATTAAATATAGAACAAACATTTATTATTAAAGACTTTTAGTTACGTATTCTATGTCAATCATAAAATCTAAAATATAGTTTGTCGGCATATTTTTAGGTTGTGTGTTTTATTTTGAAAAGGGGGTCGCCTAACAGAAGTTGTCGGCGAATTTTTAATTTAATTTAAATAAATAATTTTGAAAAGTAGTATTTGATTTTGAAAATAATTTTAAATTTGAAGGTTTTAAGATATGAGATTAAACTGATCTCACATCCCAAATAGTTTATATAAACGAGCACAACGACCACAAACCGTGTATCTATCCCTAAGGATAGACACACCGCTTGACGGTGGGGCTCGATTAAATAAACTAGAAGATTTGTGACATCCGTTTGGTCCGCGAACCAATTTTATAAGCCGACAAATTCCCTCGCTTAATATGAAAGCAATAAACGAGGTTTATATTACTCGGGTTCTTTAAAATTCCCTATAAGGGCAAGCCCCTATAGTTAATTACATCTTAAGTGATGGGAATCACCTAAGAAAACTCTCGATAATAATCAATAATTCCGCTCTCAAGGATTTCAAAGTTTAAGTTTTCAAGGGATTGAATTTTGGAATTTCAATAGGGAATGGATCAAATTTGGAACATTTTGTTTTGGGAATCCAAAGGAAGAAAAGTAGGAGAAATCACGGATTCGAAGCGAACTTCGGTAATTTCCCGACTATCCTATTGTTTAGCTTCGAGTTTAGGAAAAGTCCTAATATTTATTTAAATGTTTTGACTTCGCCAATTTTAATTAATTAGGGCTTATATTTGTATGATAAGATCAAACAAATAGACTTCGAAGATGCGAGGGTTTATTGTCGTACCGACGACTACCTCGGAATCCTTAGACCGGCTAGGGCTTAATTTGCAATGCAAGTGCCGAACGAAGAGTTGAGGATTTATGTTGCACTAGGCAAACTACCTCGAAGTCCTATGGCTTTGTTATTTAATTCTAGGAAAGTTTTCGTTGAAGTAGACTCGAGTTTTGCCGATGACGATGGCCGTGCCGCCCACCATGCTCCGAGCTCCTTGTTGTCGCAGAGGTTCAATTTTAGAAGTCATAAATCGGGGGATGAGAAAAGTGTTTTGGTTTAGAGAAAATCTTAATTTCCAAGTGTTTTCAATATTTTAATTAAAACAATTCTTAAAGTTGATTATAACGACACCGGTTAAGATCCCACGGTTCCATCCTTCCGGCATCATTATTTTTATCGGATTCACTTAGTCCAAATGAATTTGCTAAACTCAATCGAATGAGTTCCACACTTTCATTTAGACCGTGGGAAATCCCGTTAGCAACACGTAGGTTACATCATCCGAGGTATTCCCGATCATCCAACAGACATTTTAATTTAATTGTAATTGTAGTTTCGTGTTCTTTTTGTGATTAAATTTCGAGTTGTTTTATATTTTGAAATGTTGTGGCGGTGAATTTTATCTTGCAATGACTTTTAACTTAGTTTTGGTTTCAGCTTTAGGGACTATCCTAAAGGTGTGGGTTTTCATGCAACGATTGTTTATCATGCAAGAAAAGTAATTGCGATGCGATTAATGAAATCGCAATAATGTAAATTGCAAGAAAGTAAATTGCAATAAAATAAAAGCGCACCTCGAGGGTCTTCCCGTCATCCCAAGCCGCACTTAAAACACAATTAGAATATTTAAGCAAGTTCCTAGGTAAAGCTAAGGTAAGGGTTATGGTTTTCTACCAAATTCCTAATCCTATAGCTAGTCATTTCCTATGACGTCTAGGTTCCTCGTGTTTTTGTTTCAAGACGATTTTCTTCATCAAAGAACAATCGATTTCAATTGTTCTTATAAACATCCTATCATATTGAGAAAGTGTTTAAGAAGAATCTTAAACATCTTTTCAATATTGATAGAATTGTTTTAAGTCCAAATGAATTCAATTACACAAATGAATTAATCGTCCAAGAGTCTCAAGTTTTGTTATCTCGCTCGATGAACTAGGACATTCGAATGTCCTATAAGTGAAGTAACATTTCATTTCATATCCTGTTTAGGAGTTATGATAACTAAAGCCTTCGAGGTAAATCGGTATTCAAATGATTTGTGATTTAGCTTTAATTTCAATTAATTTGGAATACTTGTTCAAGTTATTTTAGATTTATTTTGAATTCTTTATGTCTTTGGTGATGTTATATTTAATTCAACTTAATTTAATTTAATTTAATTTAATCTTTAATTTAATTTAATTCAATTTAATTCAATTTAGTTTGATTTGATGTTACATTAAATTAATTTGAATTGATTTAATTTTAATTTAATTTGATTTAATTTAATTTAATTTAATTTAATTTAATTTTAATTCATTTAATTTAATTTTTAATTTGGTTTATCTTAATTTAATTTGGTTTTATTTATTTAATTTATTTTAATTTAATTCATTTAATTTAATTTAATTTGTTTATTTAATTTAATTTAATTTAATTTAATTTAATTTAATTCAACTTTTAATTTTAATTTAATTTAATTTAATTTAATTCAATTTAATTTAATTTTTAATTTAATTTTATTTTTAATTTTAATTGAAATTTTTTTAAAAGAGTTTAATAATTTAATTTTAGTTTAATGATTAAGTCTTTTAATATATTTTAAATTTGAGTTATCATTTTAATTAAGAATTGAATATTAATGAGGTAATTAATTTAGGGATTTTTAAATTAAAGAATAAATTTCTTCCTAATAATATCCCTATTTTAATAATTCCAATTTTATTATTCTTCCAAATTTAATCAACTATTTAATTAAGGTTTAATCATTTTAAATTGCTTGATGGGTTTCTACCCTTTAATCATTTAAATTTCAATCATCCAAATCAGATTAGGATCAAATGTTTTACTTATTAATTTTTTTATTAAACCTAAAGTTTTAATTAAGAGTTAAAATTTTAATTACCATTTTGCCCTTTAAGCTTAATAATTTAATAACTCACTAAATTGAACTCAAATGAACTTGAAATTTTTATATGACTTCACTCATATGTCAATAAAGACATGAGAGGAGAAAATGTGATTTTTCTGTATTTAATTTATTTATATAATTATTTTTGGTGGAAAATAGAGATTTCCAAGGAAAATTTAATAACATGACCAAGGGAAAGTTTCTATCCTTAAGAAAATTAGGCGACATTCCTAATGACTAGAGGACCACTTGGACCAATTTTGGTGATTTTTTGAATTATATTATTTTTATTATAATTATTTTAAGTTTTGGAGTGTTAATTAATTTAAAAATAAAATAAATATTGAAAAATGAATTTTTATATTTTTCAAAAATCTCTCTGATATCAAGGAAATCAAAGAATCAAATTTTACAATTTTCTGATTTTTCTATGATTTATTATAATTATTTTAGTGAAAATGCTAGAAAATACATTTTTTTTAATTTTAAAATTACCCTAGAGCTTTAAAATTTAATATCTCACTAAATAGACCTAAGAAAAATATGGGGTTTGTTCCTAAATGATTAAAATTTAAAATGTGACATTTTGGTGAATTTTATTATTTTTGTGATTTTTATTATTTTTTAATTATTAAAATATTAAAATAATATTAAAAATCAACTTTTTTAGAAAATTGAAATTTTAATTTTCTTAAATTCCCCTGATATCAGAGAGGCTCCAAAACTAATTTGGTGAATTTTTGAAAGATATTTTGAAAGTTATGAATTTTTAAAGCTTAAAATAGCTAAATGGCTTAATCAACCAAATTAGTAGGGCTAACCAAGTCCAATTGACCTAAAATTTTTATAGTGGGTTCCTCTGATCCTAAAGGTCAGTGGAGAATTAATTTCAAGTCAATTTGATGTATGGTTAGCTCTAATTAATTAGAGATCCATTTTGGGTGTTTAAGCCAATTAGGGTTGTTTTAAATGAACTAACTCAAAACCTATTTTTCTTAGGGTCCTCTGGTCATAAGGAACATCACCAAATTTTCGTAGAATTTATTTCACAACATGCTATTTATTGGAATTAAAATACTCAAAACAAGTAACATGAATTTGAAAAATCAATAACTCTTCATAGGGATGGCCTCGACTTTGGAAAATTCGGAAATGTTCCCAAATTCAGAGGCTTCAAAAGCCCTATGGTCTCATGCCATGGTGAATTGTATACATGCATGGAAAATTAAAAATATGCAGAGAGTAAATAAATTATTAAAAATAAAATACTTGATGAAATTAAATGATTTCTTTTCCACATTATTCTCCTCTGTTCACTCAGCAAGAGGGTATTTTTATTTTATTTTTCTGATTTTTCTACACAAAGTTATGAATTTTTGAAGTTTAGGGAATTAAATAAATAGAAAATACCCCTAATTTTCTATTTATCCACGCGGCGCCGCGTCAACCTCGGCAGCTCCGAAACGCAGCGTGTCGCTCTCCCATTCGACGCCGCCATCTGAGTTAGCAGCCCGGCCCCGCGGTTCTCGTACCGTCTCCTGATCCGACGCCATCTGAGCCGTCCGTCCGCACGTGTATTGAATGGACGGCATCCGTTCATCGTCCCCGAGCGTCCTCACCCGAGAGCCGTCCACACTAAATCCCTAAGATCTCACTCGATACTCAATGGATTTTCATGTTCTTATGCTCGATGGATTCGTCTCGAGAAGACGAACACATCTATACGGTTTATGTGGGATGAAATTCACGCAATAAAAATGGAGAATGTTCGAAGCTCGGGAAGAAGAGTGAGGCCATACCTTTGGTCGGAGAAGTGTGGCTTCGATCCGAGAGTTGTTGCACCTTCGATCGGATCCCGACAAGCTCCGGATGAAGTCTCCGGTCCAGTGAATTGTCTAGGTGTGATTTCGACCAAGCCCGATCACAAAGCTTGGAGGCTCGGAGCAATCGGGTGGCCCTGGAGATGGGGCTTTTGTCGGTGGACACCTTCCCTCGGTCCGGTGAAGGTGTAGAACCAATCAATTTGGGGATTGGCTCACCGTGGAGAAGTGTCCCGGTTTTGGGCCTAGATTTCAACTCCGAAATCGAGCTCACGAGAGAAAAATGGCAGGGGGATCTCAGTGGGGATCAAGTGCTCTATGTATGGGGAGGAGTCTGGAACAATTTTGGCAGAGTTTCCTTTAGGTTTTTTTTTCAGCACCTCTCATGGCCGAGAGGGGTGGTGTTTAAATAGGAGAGGGTGGAGGGCCTCCCGGGAGAGTTAGGGCTCGGGATCGCCTGCTCTCGGCAAGAGAAGAACGACTCCAATGGCCACTCGGGGATGGGGCGGCTCAGCAGTGAGAATTCCAAGTCGGGCTCACATGTGAGCTCTCGGCCATGGTGTTTTCCGGCGACTCGGTGGCTGGCCGGCCGAGCATTGGTCACTCTCAAGGTCGGAGATCCGAGGCTTGAAGTTGGTGAAGGAAATCGGCTTGGACATGTGTAAAGTGTTCGAATCAAAGTAGAATGGGGTAAGGGTATATTTTGGCTCAAATTGGTCAAATGCATGGATTGGGCTAGGTGCACCTTCCCATGGCTAGTTTGGGCTGAGGATAAAGTGGTTTAGGTCAGCTTAATTAGTGGGGAAGGGTCACCAACCAAGTACAATTAAGTTTAAGCATGGTTTAGTGGAGTCATGGAAGTGGCTAAATCACCCTTAAGGGAATCATTAAAGGACTCCCTCCTTTTGCCAAAAATGACATGGTGATGTGTAAAGTGGCTGCCATGGCTTGCATATGGCTTGTGCATGGCTTCATGGCTCCATTTGGCTTGGGAAAAGGTTGTGTCAATTTCATAAAAATGGATTTTAGGAATTTTTGGTAATTTGATGGAAATTTGTATGAGACTTGATTTGGAATGATTTGATGATGAATTTAGGACTTAGGGATGATTTTAATTGAATGGATGATGTAGAGAAATATCATGTGGGCTTTGGGACCAATCTTGGGCCTTTGGATGTGGTGAAGGATGGGCTTTTTAAAATGGTTTAGGAAAGTGGGCTTTTGAATTTTAAAATGGATTTTGGGATGAAATTTTGTAAAGAGGTTGGGCCGAATAATTGTTGTTTTTAGCTCATGGATGTATCATGAGTGACTTGAAGCAAATTGGGAGTGATTTGGGTTTGAATTGGGTTGAATTTGGGCTTCTTTTGGTGAATGGGCCAATATAGGTCCAAGTGAGCCAAGTTGGGACAATGTTGTGCTAGGGTTGAAATTGATGTAAAATTAATGTTGAGAAATGTTTATGGGAGTGTTTCAAAGAGGTTTTGACTTTGGTTGAGCTTTGATTTTGGGGTTTGGGCTCATTTGGGTTAGGTTTGGGTTTAGGTCAAAATTGGGCCTTTTAGCTTTGGGTTGAATTTGAGTGGGGTTTGGGTCCAAATTTTGGGCAAATCATGTTAGTGTTATGCTTGTGGGGATGCTAAGGAAGATTTAGAAAAGGTTTGGGGTTAATTGGAGTTGAATTGGGTGAGTTTGGGTTAGGTTTGGGTCATGGGTCCAAATTGGGCTTTAAGGCCAAAAGTGAAATTGGATCCAAATTTCAATCACATTGGACTTGGATTTAGTCTAGATTGGTGTTGGGAATGTTGAATTGAAGTTTAGAATTGAGTTGGACCAAAATTTGGGTCAATTGGATAGGTTTGGTTTGACATTGGGTTCACTTTGGGTTAAAATGGGTCAAATTGGGGGTTTTGACAAAAGTAGGGTAAATTAACAAAATTGGCCCATGGTGTAGTTGGACAAAATGAAATTGGGAATATTTGGGATTTTCTGGAATTTTGCTGGGAATTTTCTGAATTTTTTGAATTTTTGGGTCAAGAGGGGTATTTTGGGTATAGATGATCAATTTGAGTGATGTGGAAATGTTTGGGATTGATTTTGAGGAATCTTGAGTTATTTGGAAATTTTTGAGAAATTTGGGTAGTTTAAAGGGTTTTGGGTAGGCTAAGCGGGTGTAGGGTCCCGGGGGTCAAAAATTGAAAATTTGGAAAATTGAAGATCGGGTAAATTTGAGTGGAATGAAATCATTTTGGTTGAGCCATGAAGCCACATCAAGCCCACATGAGCCATGAAGGGACCCATTTGAGGCATTCACTATGTTGTTCCTAACCCTCTTAGCCAAGGGCTTAGGGGTTAAGGACCATCCATGTGAATCACCTACATGAGTCGAGAGGTCGAGTTAGGTATAGGGGTGTGAAAGTGTAGTGTATAGGTGTAGTGTGTGTGTAAGTCAGCCCCTTCACCGGACCGAGGCCACCCGGGGCGGTCCTAAGGCCAAAGAGTCCTATAGGAACTCATCCTTTAAACTTCCACATTTGATTTCAACCCTCTAGGTGATTAGGGGTCTACAATCAAGTTTTGTGGAGTTTGCAGGGAGTTAAGAAGTGGTTTGAAATTCTAGAAGGTGGGTCCCAATTCTAGTCCTCTAAGATAGTCAAAGGAAAAGCCTATGGCTAGATCCTAAGTACTAAAGAGAAGAAGAGAAGACCTCATCAAAAATGAGGTCAACAAATGGACCCCCAATAGGTGTGGTGAGCTGACGGAGCACACCGCGCGTATTGGCGTTGACCGAAGCGATCAACAAAACCAACACAGATGTCCAAGTGACAAACTTAGGACAAAGTAGAAGAGTTTCCGCTGGGGAGTATCGGGTATGTTCCCAAAACTGGAGATACCTGAACTCTCGCTGGGGAAAATAAAAGGAGGTGAGCTCCAAATCACAAGATCTGGGGGAATTTCGATTTAGATTTCATTTTGTTTGAATTTAAGTTTTGATTTGTGAGTTTAGATTTCAATTTGGAGTTTCAATTTAGATTGAAGTTTGTCAAAATTAATTTGAAGGGATTTGATTTGAAATGAAAATTGGAATTTTGAGGTTTTAGATGTAACATCTTCAACCCCAAAAGAAGATTGAATTGATTGGATTGAATCATTACAATGAGGAGAGATCTCAGAGCAATGCGGTATTGGATGTAAAATCCTTAACCTTAAGAGTTTGATTTTGATGTATTTCATTGCGATGGGGAAAGAATCCTAAAGCAATGCAGTCTCGGATATAAAATCCTTAACCTCAAGAATTTGATTTTGATGTATTTCATTGCGATAGGGAAAGGATCCTAAAGCAATGCAGTCTTGGATGTAAAATCCTCGACCCAAAAGTTTGAATTTGATGTACTTATTGCGATAGGGAAAGAATCCTAAAGCAATGCAGCCTTGGATGTAAAATCCTCGACCCAAAAGTTTGAATTTGATGTACTTCATTGCGATAGGGAAAGGATCCTAAAGCAATGCAGTCTTGGATGTAAAATCCTCGACCCAAAAGTTTGAATTTGATGTACTTCATTGCGATAGGGAAAGGATCCTAAAGCGATGCGATCTTGGATGTAAAATCCTCGACCCAAAAGTTTGAATTTGATGTACTTCATTGCGATAGGGAAATGGTCCTAAAGCAATGCAGTCTTGGATGTAAAATCCTCGACCCAAAAGTTTGAATTTTGTTGTATTTCATTGCGATAGGGAAATGATCCTAAAGCAATGCAGTCTCGGATGTAAAATCCTTAACCCCAGGAATTTGATTTGATGTATTTCATTGCGATAGGGAAAGAATCCTAAAGCAATGCAGTCTTGGATGTAAAATCCTCGACCCAAAAGTTTGAATTTGATGTACTTCATTGAGATAGGGAAAGAATCCTAAAGCAATGCAGTCTTGGATGTAAAATCCTCGACCCAAAAGTTTGAATTTGATGTACTTCATTGTGATAGGGAAATGATCCTAAAGCAATGCAGTCTTGGATGTAAAATCCCCGACCCAAAAGTTTGAATTTGATGTACTTCATTACGATAGGGAAATGATCCTAAAGCAATGCAGTCTTGGATGTAAAATCCTCGACCCAAAAGTTTGAATTTGATGTACTTCATTGTGATAGGGAAATGATCCTAAAGCAATGCAGTCTTGGATGTAAAATCCTCGACCCAAAAGTTTGAATTTGATGTACTTCATTGCGATAGGGAAATGGTCCTAAAGCAATGCAGTCTTGGATGTAAAATCCTCGACCCAAAGGTTTGAATTTGATTGAGATTTGAGATCTGGAAAGATTGAATTTGAGATTTGATTGAGAATTTGATTTGTGATTTGATTTAACATTTATGTTGATTTTGTTTATCTTCTAATGATTCAAATTTTATTTTATCGTTTATTTAATGTTCATGTGAGTTTGGTGTTCGTCATTTTTAAGATTTTTTTTTTAGGAAAGTTTTCTCTTATTCTTTTTTTTCTTTTCTGTTCTTTGTTCGAAGTTCATTTAACTTTAATGGCGTTTCCCGATCAATTTGCACAAAAGAGGTGAAGGCCAAAAATGTGACATGGTCACTTTCATTCCAATCATGTTGAAGATACATTATACAACTCGATCTGGAATACATTTCATATAATCCATGTAGACTCAAAACGGACTATGTATGATCTTTGTTGATCCATCCAAAGAAGCATCTGTCAAAAATCCATGTCTGAATAGTGGGGTACATGGTCAATAACATCACCTTCCAAGCCATCCTTGGCAAGGATGCCGTATGGATGTACATTGGAGGTGTGATATTTTCCATGTAACTCACAGCTCGTAAGGCCGGAGGCTCTCTAGCTCCGGGTCCGGTCGGAAATGGTAAGGTGTCTTCCGTCGTCCATCCTTCGAAAGTAACCGAGATCCGCTTCATCGGTACTCATGGTATGCAATGCTTAGCGATATCCGCTTTCTGTTGCCCTTCGGTATCATGACGGAATCTACCGGTAAAGGTATCTTCACCGGCCCGCGGAACTCACTCGGGCCTCGCTATCTAGAGGTCGGATCCGAACATGATGTTACACTCATTAAGGAAAGAGATCGTGCAGAAAGGTCCGACAAAGTCGTGGTGATCTATGTGTGGGGGTATGCGATCACCTGTTTGTAGATGTTAATAATGCGGCTATTGGGTATGCGATCTGCTGGCGGTACCCTCCATGTTATCAATCTCTTTACCATTCTCTTGATGACTAATGGCATCGGATCCACTTGCCCATGACGGAGTATTCCGGTGGGTTTCCCTTCATGTCTTCCGCGAAGTTGTAGCGAGCATCCGCATTGTATTGTGATTCTTCCTTTCCCCGGCATCCATCTCCGGGGTTCGAGTATGTGTTTTCCCTCGGGCGGCTCGCTCGGCCCATTCTTTTCAAATCCCGGATGCAATCCACGATTTGCTTGTTGTTCATACTCCGAGAATACGTCCGTATGTAGCTCGAGGCCCTCTAAGTATATTGATTCTTCTACCTTTAATTCTCTCGAAGTATTCAAAGGTTTTCTTTTCAACATCCTGCATTCTCTCCAGCTCGTATTCCGAATGATCTGCGGATGGCGAGGCCTCGGTGACATATTGTGGGATATACGGTTCAATCCCTTCACGTTCTCCTGCATACCTCGGCTCCTCGGGGATGATGCACGTCGGGACATCCCCGGGGTTGCTTCGCAACAAGGTCATGCATCACCTGGTGGTTCTATCCGGTGGCGTGGTAGCCTTCTTTCTTCGATCTTATGGAGATTTCCCTGGTCCTTTCGTTATCCTACGAGCCGGCCTCCTTTCTTCGGGTTCCCGGTGAACCGGTGTCCTTGAAGTGTATGTACCGGCATTAGCTACTCGTCTCGTCGCGCCGGTCCGCGGCTAGTTTTGTTAACATCTTACGGATACGGCGATTCTTATTTCTTCGTTGCGTTGCTTGTGAGAGTAGCTCTTCGAACTTCTTGAATCTCTGTGGGCGCGGCGCCGACAAGCTCGCCCTCTGCTCGTAGCCACTACGGACTTCATTTTCTTATCTTCTTCGGTGTTTGCTTTCCTTTTCTTCTTGCTCGGATTGGTGGCTTGGGCCACCCACTTTCATCACTATCTGCACAGGCGGTTCTTCTCGGTCAACCGGGACCCGAGTCACTTTCCTCGTACTGTAGGCCTGCTGGTGCGAAATCCGAGTCAATCTCGATTATCGCTCCATCTTTCACCCTCTTTTCATCGAGTGCAAGGCTTACGCCATTCTTAAAGTTCAGGACCAACCGCCCGTTCGACATTTCCCTGCGAAAAGACAAGGAAAAGGATCAGGGGCTGTACTAAGAACAAGAACATTAAGAAAATGTTTATTAAAGACATATTTTTTTTTATATATTTTTTTTATATTTTCAAATTTAACAGGAATGAAGTAGGATAAGATCAGGGAAGAGATTTTGATTTGGAAAAGAAAACAAGGAAAACTTAATTATCATGACTTTATTTATTTTAGCACATTTTTTTTTGTTCGGACCCAATCATAAGTAATTACTTCGCCCGTGTTTCTTAGGGATGAAGAATTCATTCCTTCGAAACATCAGGTAGCGTAATACTTTTTCAAGTATCGTCCATTGATCGGAAGCATATGTCGTTCTCCCTGGCAATTCACTAGCTGGTAGGAACCTCCCGAGTATACTCGCTTCAACCACAAACGGCCCTTCCAAGTGGGTTCAAATTTTCCTCCTATCTTGCGGTATGCAAGAATAGGTCTCTTGAGAACGAGAACTAAGTCACCAACTTTGAAGGTTCTTGGGCGGACCAGTTTGTCATGGGCTTGAATCATCTTAGCTTGGTATAGTTCTAAATTCTGTTGCGCTGCAAGCCTTTTCCCTTCCAGGCTTTCTAATTCTTCGAGTCGTAATTTGGCGTTCTCTTCTGTCGTGATCTTATTTGCAACTGCAATTCGAGTGAAGGAAGCCGAACCTCTAAAGGTAACACTCGCCTCGGACCCATACACCGGAGCGTAAGGTGTAGCTTGAGTAGGAGTTACGAAGGTTGTCCGGTAGGCCCATAAGGCTTCTAACAACTTCTCGTGCCAATTTCTCTTATTATCGTCCAAGGTTTTCTTTAAAATTTGAACGAGAGTTTTATTAAAAGCCTCGGCGAGGCCGTTTGCTCTTGGGTAGTAAATTGTTGAGTATCGCCGGTCGATTCCGTGTCTCCGACAAAATTGTTAATTTGCGTGCTTCGAATGCGACCCATTATCCGAGATGATCTGCGCGGCTCCCGAAACGGTAGACAACTTGGTTCTTGAAAAGCCGTAGCACGTGGTGTGCTTTCACTTCTCTAAGTGGAACTCGCCTCTGCCCACTTGGAAAAGTAATCCGTAGCCGCAAGAATGAAGCGATGTCCTTTTGAAGATGGTGGTTCTATCGGACCCACTATATACGTGCCCCAACATTCAAATGGCCACGACGCAATTGTCGGGTGTAGCACATTTGGAGGTTGGTGTAGAACCACTCCGTGAACTTGGCATTGGTGACAGCTCTTGGCGATTTTCATGCAGTCGGTCATCATCGAGGGCCAGTAGTACCCTAGTCTTTTAATTTTCATTTTCATCTTCGGACCCGACCGGTGAGCGCCACGGAGTCCCGAATGCACCTCCTTAACAATTTCACGGGCCTCGGACCCGCTTAGGCACCTTAGCCGCATTTGATCAAAAGACCTTCCGTACAATGTATTTTTTATTAATGCGTAGGACGAAGTTCTTTTCTTGATCCGATGGGCTAGCGACCTATCGTCCGGTAGCTTTCCTGTTTGCGGGTAGTTCATCAATGGCCGTCGCCGATCTTCGTGTTTTCCGTCACTCTTCGCAATTGATTCTTTTTCTTTTTCGATTTGTGTATTGTGTCTATGTCGAGTCGTGATAGGACCCGACGTCCGTGAACCGACACTTCTGCGGATTCATCTTGCAAACGAGCAAATTCTTTTGCGAGACGGGCTAAAGCATCTGCTAAAGCATTTTCTTTTACGGGAATTTTGTAGATCGTCACATTTGGAATCCGTTCCAACAATTTGTATGGCATACTTGGAAGTATTGTTCGAGTCTTGGCTTTAAAATTCGTCATCGTCCGACGATCCGTTGAATGATTAACTGTGAATCCCCGTAGATGTTGATGTCCGTTATCCCCATTTGAATGGTTAATTCCGATCTCGTTATGAGGGCTTCGTATTCCGCTTCATTATTTGTACACGGTTCGTCAAGTGGTAGGGGTATCTTAACATCCCCCGCTCCGGTGTTATAAAGATTAGCCCGATTCCTGCCTTACCGGGCACTATCACTTGTGATTCTTCGTCTTTGTACGCTGAAGATGCTCCGTCGAAATATAATTCCCAACGTCGATCATCAAGGTCTTCTAGATTCATTATTTGTTCATCTGGCAGATCGTCATTGAGAGGAGATTCGGCCGGCAAAGGGTGTGCTGCGAGGAAGTCTGCTAAGACTTGTCCCGTTACGACACGAAGAGGCACGAAAGTTATATCGAATTGCAATAATATCATTGACCATCTGGAAAGTCTGCCGAAAAGTGTTGGACGAGTCATCAAGTATTGCAATGGATTAAATTTCGAGATCGAGTTGACCTTATGAGAAAGCATGTAGTGCTCGAGCTTTTGAGCGGCGAAGATCGAGGCCAAACAATGCTTTTCGATTGCGGGATACCTTACTTCCGTCGGAAGTAAACGACGGCTTAAGTAGTAAAGAGCATTTTCTTTACCCTCATCATTTACACAGGCTAACGGGGCTCCGAGAGAGTCATCTAAAGCCGCGGTGTAAAGTATCGGCGGTCTACTCGAGACCGGGGCTGCTAAGACGGGAGGTGTCATTAAATATTGTTTAATGTCCTCGAAGGCCTTCGGCATTTCTCTTCACAAATAAATTTGGCGTCCTTTTAACTAGTGCTGAGAAAGGCCGACACCTACCCGACAAGTTTGAGATAAAGCGTCGAAGATATGCCAGCTTCCCTTGAAAAGATCGTAGTTGTTTTAAGGTTTTGGGAGGCGGCATTTCTAAGATAGCTTTAATCTTTTCCAGGTCGATTTCAATTCCACGATGTCGGACAACGAATCCTAAGAATTTCCCGGAGGTGACGCCGAAGGCGCATTTTAAGGGATTCATCTTAAGGTTAAATTGTCTTAATCGTTCGAAAACAATTCTCAAATCATACAGGTGGTTTTCCTTTACTTTGCTTTTGATGACAACGTCGTCCACGTAGCATTCGACTTGATTATGGATGAGATCATCAAAAATTCTTGTCATTGCTCTCTGATAGGTTGCTCCTGCGTTCTTCAGTCCGAATGGCATCACTGTGTAGCAAAATACTCCAATCGGCGTTCTGAATGCCGTAAGCTTTTCATCTTCTCGGAGCCATCTTTATCCGGTTGTATCTCGAAGATCCATCCATGAATGAAAATATTTCATGTGTCGAAGCAATGTCGATCATCAGTTCCGGGATCGGTAGAGGGAATTCATCCTTTGGACATGCCTTGTTTAAATCTCTGAAGTCCACACAAATTCTGATCTGACCATTCTTCTTTCTAACTGGCACCACATTGGCTAACCAAGTCGGGTATTGTTCTTCACGGACAAATCTGGCGTCTATTAGCTTTTTAACTTCGGCTATGACTTGTTGTTCGATTTCTAGACACATTCTTCGGGACCTTGTCGGTCGGGACGAAGTAGGATCCACTCCTAGCTTATGGATCTGCGACCTCTGGAGCTAATCCCGGCATCTCATTATAGCTCCAAGCAAAACGAGTCTTTAAATTCCATTAATAACTTGATTATTTCTTCGAGTCTTCTTTATTGAGTAAGGAGCTAACAAAGGTAGGTCTAGGTTCTTCGCTAGTACCTAAGTTAACTTCCGTTAACTCATCTATTGTAGATTTGATTTCTTCTTCGAATTCGGTGGAGCATCTCCAATTTGTAAATCTTCGAGTTCGTCCGTAGTTTCCATGCGGTTTTCATTGGACTCGCAAGTGACAACCAAGCAAAATTCGGTATCGTCAGCCGACCCTACCGTGCCGAATCCGAGACCATGCTTTGAATTGGGTGGACGACCGAATTATTCCATAATTTTTCAAAATGTTGAGATTGACCTTTTGTCCATTGTCGAGGTAAGAAACCACGTTGAATTAAATTTTGAACACAGGGGAGAGTACCACTCGAAAGGTAATTCCATTAATTTCGATGAAGTGACATCTTCGAATTGTACATTATTTTCAGTTTTGGAGGAAGTAGCACCACGGTAGAACTTGATTGGCCTTGCACCGTCGTTACATACCTCTTTGACCACCATACCCTCGATCTTGTTAGAATGGATCGGGGTTAGGGTCATAGTATGTACGTAGTGGTTAATCTTTTCGTACATTGATTCGTATTCTTCGTTCTTCTCATCTTCGAGAGAGATCTTGAATTGCGGCTTCTTCTGACTTATTGTCGCTCGCTTCTTGTTTGATTTCTTTTTCTTCTTCAGAACTATCTTCCCAATCAACATTGATGGTTGGTTTCCTCTGTCCAATCGTCCTAACGTCTCTACCACGACCTCGTCCCCGGCCTCGACCTTGGATGCGAGTTGTGGAGAAACCTTCACCATCTCGCTGTAAGGGAGTGGTGAGTGATCGTTGGACTAGAACTTCGGGTTCTTCGTTGTCCTGAACTTTCTTTGCTTCATTTGTTACGGTATCTCTGGAAAAGATTGTTTTCTTTGGAGGTGCATAATAAGCTGCATCTTCATGGATTCCAATCTCATGTACGGAGAATGGTTGTAAGTCACCTTTGATGCACTGTTCCCCTCCATCGTAATATTTGATGCACTGATGCAGAGATGATGGTACCATCCTGTTTTCATGTATCCACGGTCGGCCCAGCAAAGCGTTGAACGATGTTTCCGAATCAATTATGTGAAATTTTGCGGTTGTCTTTGCTAAGTCACCGGTCTTCATCAGTAGCGTTATTGACTCGAGGGCTCTTTCTCCTTTCTGGTTGAATCCTCTTAATAACATTTTGTCGGCCTCGAGCTCACGAGCATCAATTTCCAAGTATGCTAGTGTTCGAAGACTCATTATATTGATTGATGCTCCCGGATCCACCAATACTCGGAGAGCGTAAACTTCCCAATTGTAATCGAAATGTACAACGGTCGGTTGTGGTCTCATTGTCCCAAGTAGTAGGTCATTGTCCGTGAAGGTAACACCTCGCTGTTCCTTTAACGAACAAACCTCATCTAAGGAATCTCCAGCCATTTGAGCTAAGCAAATTTCTGGATCAAGTAAGGCCTTGATCAGAGCTTCTCTCATCTCTTTTGATAAGATGAGGGCGTCGTAAATGCTCAGTTTGGCCGGTAGTTTCCTAAGATGGGCTAGTACGTTGTAGTCCACTTTATTTCCATGCGTCTCGGCTTCTTCTCGAATGTGTATTTCTTCTGCCGGGGTTGGTTCTTCCTGAACAACCACCTGCTTTCCTTTGTCCTTTGGACCAATTCTCGGAGGTAGGACTCTTCCACTTCTTAAGTTGACTTCTGTAATTTCTTCGAATCTAGTGTTGAGCTTGTCGGTGTTTCTTCCTGAATCGGAATGACAGGTTCTTCTGGATTAGCCTCGGAGTTTGAAGGCTCTAACTCTATTGTGACTGGAGCTCCTCGAAACTCGCAAATAGATTCATTGCTTGTTGAGCTCTCGTAGCCTCCCTGGTAGATGTCTTCTTTGTCATCGTGATCGTCGAGATTGTGTATGATTTGAGAATTGTCATTTGTATCGAAATCGATGTCCGGATTGTCGCTAGTTACGTAATCGTTAGAAACAATCAAAACGTAGCCAACGCCATCACCCTTATCATTATATGATCCCACCGAAGTGAGCAGATAATCATACAAAATCGGAGGTTCGAGGGATTTCTCCCCCGAATCGGAAACAACTATCCTAGGATAAGCAGCCCCTAGTCTAGCCTTAGGAGTCTCGGTCCTCTCTTCTTCGTCGATTTTCTTCTTCTCTTTAATCGTCTCCTGTTGAGGTGGTTCTTCTATCGCAAGTGATAGTACCAGCTTAACAGGTCTCGAACTCTGAATTGAGGCTCGCACCGAGGCGGTTTGGATGCTGTCTAAAATCTTTTTTGAAGACCTCGTCCAAGCGGTAGTCCATCCATCGTCAGTCGTATAGGGATCTATCGGAATGATGGGATCAGTTGAGATAACATTGACGGAACCTCCTTTCTGGGGTTCCTTCATGTACTCCTTCGGGATCGTTATATTCCCTTTCCGAAGGTTGTCGTTGAGCCAACTTTTGAAGGTAATGCAATCTTCTATCTTGTGCCCAAGCATCCGGTGGTAGGGGCAAAAGTTGGGATCACCTTTCTTGTTGACTTCCTCCGGTCTTTTAGGCTCGGCAGCTCGGAAATCCGGAGTCTTCATCGGACTACGGAACATTTTCGGCATCGCTTCATTCTTGAACGGATATTCTCTCGCTCGAAGCTCCCTTAATGTACGTTGCGGACGAGGCGGTTGTTCATACTATGGAGATGACCGATAGTCGGGCCGGGGTTGCCGGTAATTCTGTTATGGTTGCTTGCGGCCGTTCGGTGGTATTTGCATCGGTTGCTTGCCTTTGTCAACTCGCTTGCAACGATCCCGGATTTCTTTTCAAAAGTCTTCACGAGCTTTTGCTTGTCCGTCTTGTAAGCGAAACTTAATTGCTTCGCCTCTTCTTGCAAGCTTCCGGCCTTGCTTAACAACTTCTCGAAAGTCTTAATAGTGAATCCTTTGAGGAGAAGTGCTATCGGGCTGTGAATGCTTTTAAGTAAGATGCCGACTGCATGTTGTTCTTGTAGTTGTGGTTCACACTTCATGCTTAAGTTCCTCCATCGAAGTATGTAATCCACCAAAGTTTCGTTCGGCCTTTGTTTCTCTACCACCAAATCACCTATAGTGATGTGGTGCCGAGCTCCGACGAATCGCTTGATGAAGAGGTTCTCTAGCTCCGAGAACGTCTTCACCGAACCATTTGGTAATTCCGCATACCGGTCGAAGGTGATTCCCGACGGATCGTCGACGAACTCGTCGGAAGACTAATGCATCGCTCCCGCCGGCATTGCAACAACCGGCACGAAAGTGTGCAACATGTCTGTCGGGGGTTCTCGGCTTCCGTCGAAGGTCTTGAACGGAGGTGGTACGAAGCCTTTCGGGTATTGGACAGCGTCGAATTCTTACGGGTAAGGTCTACCCGTCCGAATGGATGTCCCGCTCTTCGATTGTGCTAAGGCTTCTCGCACCTCGCTGTTCCACCAAGTTCTTGATATCCTTTTCGGGGATCATACTTTATGTTGTATCCTTTTTTAGCTGATCATCCCCATTGACAGATGTAATCTCCTTTCCTCCATCTACAATGTGAATGACTTCTGGGGGTGTCTCTCTTTGTGGTTGCACTTGACTCTGGAGAGTGGCCAGAGCTACAACCATCTCTTCCATCCTTTTCGCCATTTGAGCGATCATGTCGTCTTTCTCCTGAAGCTGCCTTCTCATCAGTTCTGGCTCCTCTCTTTCTGCGGCTGCAGGAGCACCTTGTGAAGCTGATGAAGCTCGTGTTTCGACCATGTTGATTTCTGCATATTCGTCGTCCATGAATTCCGATGAATCAATCTCGTCTCCGAACTTTTCTTCTCTTTCTTTTGCCAATCGTTGGATATCGGTTCTCAACTTTTCCATGGCATCTTCTAGCGGGGCTTTCTGTGTGTCTTCGCGGTTGTCATGTGATAGCTGCCGGGTCCCCTTTTCACGAGTCCCCTTTATCGCAGTAGCACTTTCTTCAGATTCAAGTCTCCTGGCGAGACTTTCTTTCTTGGGCTGTTGTTTCAATCTCAACTGCCCAGTAGTGGGACGCCATACCATCCTTCTAGCGAAGAAGGTCTAGGACCAGATGGTCCGTCGGCCAAATGCTGGAAGGTGGTATCCTCCCTAATCTGTAATCCTGAGACGACGACAAGCGGACTAGCCTTCATTCTTTTATTTGGCTTTTCTGTCATGACGGCGGGTTCTACTCGGGGCCCAAGACGGGATTTGACTGGCACCCGCCCTATCCTTCGTAGAATCTCCGATACGGGGCACTTTTCCTTCTTTGCTAACTTTTCTACCAAAGTTTGCAGTCGAGCAAACGGCGTAGTTCTAGTCCTTTTCTTGCGGCTATCGTTGTAGTATGCGGGCTGAGGCAATGCGACAACAATCTTGCGAACATTTTCCTCGTCCTCTACGGCGGAGAGGGGATGGAACCTGCTTCCTCCCAAAAGTGGTATGTAGTCAGGCAGCGGTGTATATTCTGGCAACGGTGTATATTCAGGCAGTTCTGGGATTTCCTCCAGGAAAGCAATTTCAGCAGCTCTGGCTTCTCTAGCGATCCTTCTGCTTCTGTTTCTTCTTTGGGTCCTTGTCAGTGATGGAATCTTTGAACTGGACCCGATTTCGAAAACGAAGGTCTCACGAGAAGATCCGTACCCTCCACGGTAACAGAGTTTACCATAATTCTGGATTTCTTTCCCCTTTAATTTGGCAAAAGTCGGGGTAGGTGCAGAAACAACTAGACCAGTGGGGGTAGTAAGAACAGTCCTCCTGCGGACAGCAGTACTCCTCTCAGTCGGGATCCTTTGCAGGGGAGGAAACTCTTGGGTCGACCTAAGGTTGAACTCAAGCAGCGGCTTCTCAGCTTCAGATACCTTGTTCGTCAGTGCAAAGAGGGAGACGTCGGTGATCTTGACATTCGTGTTTTCAAATCCTTGTCCAAATCGGATGATCCCATTGTCGGGCAGCTCATCCTTAAAGACAGCGAAGTCCAGTCCGTTGGTGAAGGAGAAAATCAGCTTTGGGGCTTCCATTTCCGCAGGTAGATTCTGGTTGTCGGTCCCAAGTTATGCTTCTTTTCTTTAGGACGAAAAGAAAGGAATTGAAAAGAGTCCGAACACATTCTTGTTCATGTATTTATAAGAAGGAATCACTTATTAAAAGAATCACTTATTAGAGGGTTTGTTTATTTATAACGGAATGTTCAAAGGTGTAGAGAAGGTAAGGAATCCGATTCGGAGTTGGAAAGGAAAAGAAAGTCTTATGCAAGACTTCTCGACTCGAAGGATCACTCCTAAACTAACACCTATTGGGGGTCCAGCCCACCTCAGAAAATGAGGTAAAAGGATCTCGGAACCTCTCTGTTTAGGGGTGTCTAAACAAAGGCTCCTAAATCCGAGAGAATGTTGGTTATACTTGTTCGAGGTAGAAATGAACATAGTATTCCAACGGAAAGAAGGGTAGTTCGACCCATTAAGGACATGGATACACTACCGATTTTTGAAAGCGAATTATTTGATTAAAATGGAGAGAGGAATTGTTCCTCAGCGGAGTCGCCGAAGTTTGTCGGCATATTTTTAGGTTGTGTGTTTTATTTTGAAAAGGGGTCGCCTAACGTAAGTTGTCGGCGAATTTTTAATTTAATTTAAATAAATAATTTTGAAAAGTAGTATTTGATTTTGAAAATAATTTTAAATTTGAAGGTTTTAAGATATGAGATTAAACCGATCTCACATCCCAAATAGTTTATATAAACGAGCACAACACCACAAACCGTGTATCTATCCCTAAGGATAGATACACTGCTTGACGGTGGGGCTCAATTAAATAAACTAGAAGATTTGTGACATCCGTTTGGTCTGCGAACCAATTTTATAAGCCGACAAATTCCCCTGCTTACTATGAAAGCATTAAACGGGGTTTATATTACTCAGGTTCTTTAAAATTCTCTATAAGGGCAAGCCCCTATAGTTAATTACATCTTAAGTGATGGGAATCACCTAAGAAAACTCTCGATAATAATCAATAATTCGCTCTCAAGGATTTCAAAGTTTAAGTTTTCAAGGGATTGAATTTTGGAATTTCAATAGGGAATGGATCAAATTTGGAACAATTTGTTTTGGGAATCCAAAGGAAGAAAAGTAGGAGAAATCACAGATTCGAAGCGAACTTCGGTAATTTCCCGACTATCCTATTGTTTGGCTTGAGTTTAGGAAAAATCCTAATATTTATTTAAATGTTTTGACCTTGCCAATTTTAATTAATTAGGGCTTATATTTGTATGATAAGATCAAACAAATAGCCTCGAAGATGTGAGGGTTTATTGTCGTACGGACGACTACCTCGGAATCCTAAGACCGAGCTAGGGCTTAATTTGCAATGCAAGTGCCCGACGAAGAGTTGAGGATTTATGTTGCACTAGGCAAACTACCTCGAAGTCCTATGGCTTTGTTATTTAATTCTAGGAAAGTTTTGTTGAAGTAGACTCGAGTTTTCGTTGATGACGATGGCCGTGCCGCCCACCATGCTCCGAGCTCCTTGTTGTTGCAGAGGTTCAATTTTAGAAGTCATAAATCGTGGGATGAGAAAAGTGTTTTGGTTTAGAGAAAATCTTAATTTCCAAGTGTTTTCAATATTTTAATTAAAACAATTCTTAAAGTTGATTACAACGACACCGGTTAAGATCCCACGGTTCCATCCTTCCGGCATTATTATTTTTATCGGATTCACTTAGTCCAAATGAATTTGCTAAACTCAACTGAATGAGTTCCACACTTTCATTTAGACCGTGGGAAATCCCGTTAGCAACACGTAGGTTACATCATCCGAGGTATTCCCGATCATCCAACAGGACATTTTAATTTAATTGTAATTGTAGTTTTGTGTTCTGTTTGTGATTAAATTTTGAGTTGTTTTATATTTTGAAAAGTTGTGGCGGTGAATTTTATCTTGCAATGACTTTTAACTTAGTTTTGGTTTCAGTTTTAGGGACTATCCTAAAGGTGTGGGTTTTCATGCAACAGTTGTTTATCATGCAAGAAAAGTAATTGCGATGCGATTAATGAAATTGCAATAATGTAAATTGCAAGAAAGTAAATTGCAATAAAATAAAAGCGCACCTGGAGGGTCTTCCCGTCATCCCAAGCTGCACTTAAAACACAATTAGAATATTTAAGCAAGTTCCTAGGTAAAGCTAAGGTAAGGGTTATGGTTTTCTACCAAATTCCTAATCCTATAGCTAGTCATTTCCTATGACGTCTAGGTTCCTCGTGTTTTTGTTTGAAGACTATTTTCTTCATCAAAGAACAATTGAGTTCAATTGTTCTTATAAACACCATATCATATTGAGAAAGTGTTTAAGAAGAATCTTAAACATCTTTTCAATATTGCTAGAATTGTTTTAAGTCCAAATGAATTCAATTACACAAATGAATTAATCGTCCAAGAGTCTCAAGTTTTGTTATCTTGCTCAGTGAACTAGGACATTTGAATGTCCTATAAGTGAAGTAACATTTCAATTCATATCCTGTTTAGGAGTTATGATAACTAAAGCCTTCGAGGGTAAATTGGTATTCAAATGATTTGTGATTTAGTTTAATTTCAATTAATTTGGAATAGTGTTCAAGTTATTTTAGATTTATTTTGAATTCTTTATGTCTTTGGTGATGTTATATTTAATTCAACTTAATTTAATTTAATTTAATTTAATCTTTAATTTAATTTAATTCAATTTAGTTTGATTTTGATGTTACATTAAATTAATTTGATTTGATTTAATTTTAATTTAATTTGATTTAATTTAATTTAATTTAATTTAATTTAATTTTAATTCATTTAATTTAATTTTTAATTTGGTTTATCTTAATTTAATTTGGTTTTATTTATTTAATTTATTTTAATTTAATTCATTTAATTTAATTTAATTTGTTTATTTAATTTAATTTAATTTAATTTAATTTAATTTAATTCAACTTTTAATTTTAATTTAATTTAATTTAATTTAATTCAATTTAATTTACTTAATTTAATTTAATTTTTAATTTAATTTTATTTTTAATTTTAATTGAAATTTTTTTAAAAGAGTTTAATAATTTAATTTTAGTTTAATAATTAAGTCTTTTAATGTATTTTAAATTTGAGTTATCATTTTAATTAAGAATTGAATATTAATGAGGTAATTAATTTAAGGATTTTTAAATTAAAGAATAAATCTCTTCCTAATAATATCCCTATTTTAATAATTCTAATTTTATTATTCTTCCAAATTTAATCAACTATTTAATTAAGGTTTAATCATTTTAAATTGCTTGATGGGTTTCTACCCTTTAATCATTTAAATTTCAATCATCCAAATCAGATTAGGATCAAATGTTTTACTTATTAATTTTTTTATTAAACCTAAAGTTTTAATTAAGGGTTAAAATTTTAATTACCATTTTGCCCTTTAAGCTTAATAATTTCATAACTCACTAAATTGAACTCAAATGAACTTAAAATTTTTATATGACTTTACTCATATGTCAATAAAGACAAGAGAGGAGAAAATGTGATTTTTCTGTATTTAATTTATTTATATAATTATTTTTGGTGGAAAATAGAGATTTCCAAGGAAAATTTAATAACATGACCAAGGGAAAGTTTCTGTCCTTAAGAAAATTAGGGGACATTCCTAATGACTAGAGGACCACTTGGACCAATTTTGGTGATTTTTTGAATTATATTATTTTTATTATAATTATTTTAAATTTTGGAGTGTTAATTAATTTAAAAATAAAATAAATGTTGAAAAATGAATTTTATATTTTTCAAAAATCTCTCTGATATCAAGGAAATCAGAGAATCAAATTTTACAATTTTTTGATTTTTCTATGATTTATTATAATTATTTTAGTGAAAATGCTAAAAAATACATTTTTTTTTAATTTTAAAATTACCCTAGAGCTTTAAAATTTAATATCTCACTAAATAGACCTAAGAAAAATATGGGGTTTGTTCCTAAATGATTAAAATTTAAAATGTGACATTTTGGTGAATTTTATTATTTTTGTGATTTTTATTATTTTTTAATTATTAAAATATTAAAATAATATTAAAAATCAACTTTTTTAGAAAATTGAAATTTTAATTTTCTTAAATTCCCCTGATATCAGAGAGGCTCCAAAACCAATTTGGTGAATTTTTGAAAGATATTTTGAAAGTTATGAATTTTTAAAGTTTAAAATAGCTAAATGGCTTAATCAACCCAATTAGTAGGGCTAACCAAGTCCAATCGACTCTCAAATTTTTATGGTGGGTTCCTCTAATCCTAAAGGTCAGTGGAGAATTAATTTCAAGTCAATTTGATGTATGGTTAGCTCTAATTAATTAGAGATCCATTTTGGGTGTTTAAGCCAATTAGGGTTGTTTTAAATGAACTAACTGAAAACCTATTTTTCCTAGGGTCCTCTGGTCATAAGGAACATCGCCAAATTTTCCTAGAATTTATTTCACAACATGCTATTTATTGGTATTAAAATACTCAAAACAGTAACATGAATTTGAAAAATCAATAACTCTTCATAGGGATGGCCTCTGACTTTGGAAAATTCAGGAAATGTTCCCAAATTCAGAGGCTTCAAAAGCCCTATGGTCTCATGCCATGGTGAATTGTATACATCCATGGAGAATTAAAAATATGCAGAGAGTAAATAAATTATTAAAAATAAAATACTTGATGAAATTAAATGATTTCTTTTCCACATTATTCTCCTCCGTTCACTCGAGCAAGAGGGTATTTTTATTTTATTTTTCTGATTTTTCTACACAAAGTTATGAATTTTTGAAGTTTAGGGAATTAAATAAATAGAAAATACCCCTAATTTTCTATTTATCCACGCGGCGCCGCGTCAACCTCGGCAGCCTCCGAAACGCCGCGTGTCGCGCTCCCATTCGACGCCGACATCTGAGTCAGCAGCCCGGGCCCCGCGGTTCTCGTACCGTCTCCTGATCCGACGCCATCTGAGCCGTCCGTCCGCGCGTGTATTGAATGGACGGCATCCGTTCATCGTCCCCGAGCGTCCTCACCCGAGAGCCGTCCACACTAAATCCCTAAGATCTCACTCGATACTCAATGGATTTTCATGTTCTTATGCTTCTATGGATTCGTCTCGAGAAGACGAACACATCTATACGGTTTATGTGGGATGAAATTCACGCAATAAAAATGGAGAATGTTCGAAGCTCGGGAAGAAGAGTGAGGCCATACCTTTGCTCGGAGAAGTGTGGCTTCGATCCGAGAGTTGTTGCACCTTCGATTGGATCCCAGCAAGCTCCGCATGAAGTCTCCCGGTCCGGTGAATCGTCTAGGTGTGATTTCGACCAAGCCCGATCACAAAGCTTGGAGGCTCGGAGCAATCGGGTGGCCCGGAGATGGGGCTTTTGCTCGGTGGACACCTTCCCTTGGTCCAGTGAAGGTGTAGAACCAATCAATTTGGGGATTGGCTCACCGTGGAGAAGTGTCCCGGTTTTGGGCCTAGATTTCAACTCGAAATCGAGCTCACAGAGAAAAATGGCAGGGGGATCTCAGTGGGGATCAAGTGCTCGTGTATGGGGAGGAGTCCGGAACAATTTTGGCGAGTTTCCTTAAGATTTTTTTCAGCACCTCTCAAGGCCGAGAGGGGTGGTGTTTAAATAGGAGAGGGTGGAGGGCCTCCCAAGGAGAGTTAGGGCTTGGGATCAGCTGCTCTTGGCAAGAGAAGAACAGCTCCAATGGCCACTGGGGATGGGGCAGCTCAGCAGGTGAGAATTCCAAGTTGGGCTCACATGTGAGCTCTCGGCCATGGTGTTTTCCGGCGACCTGGTGGCTGGCCGGCCAGGCATTGGTCACTCTCAAGGTCAGGAGATCCAGGGCTTGAAGTTGGTGAAGGAAATTGGGCTTGGACATGTGTAAAGTGTTTGAATCAAAGTAGAATGGGGTAAGGGTATATTTTGGCTCAAATTGGTCAAATGCATGGATTGGGCTAGGTGCACCTTCCCATGGCTAGTTTGGGCTGAAGATAAAGTGGTTTAGGTCAGCTTAATTAGTGGGGAAGGGTCACCATCCAAGAACAATTAAGTTTAAGCATGGTTTAGTGGAGTCATGGAAGTGGCTAAATCACCCTTAAGGGAATCATTAAAGGACTCCCTCCTTTTGCCAAAAATGACATGGTGATGTGTAAAGTGGCTGCCATGGCTTGCATATGGCTTGTGCATGGCTTCATGGCTCCATTTGGCTTGGGAAAAGGTTGGGTCAATTTCATAAAAATGGATTTTAGGAATTTTTGGTAATTTGATGGAAATTTGTATGAGACTTGATTTGGAATGATTTGATGATGAATTTAGGACTTAGGGATGATTTTAATTGAATGGATGATGTAGAGAAATATCATGTGGGCTTTGGGACCAATCTTGGGCCTTTGGATGTGGTGAAGGATGGGCTTTTTAAAATGGTTTAGGAAAGTGGGCTTTTGAGTTTTAAAATGGATTTTGGGATGAAATTTTGTAAAGAAGTTGGGCCAAATAATTGTTGGGTTTAGCTCATGGATGTATCATGAGTGACTTGAAGCAAATTGGGAGTGATTTGGGTTTGAATTGGGTTGAATTTGGGCTTCTTTTGGTGAATGGGCCAATATAGGTCCAAGTGGGCCAAGTTGGGATAATGTTGGGCTAGGGTTGAAATTGATGTAAAATTAATGTTGAGAAATGTTTATGGGAGTGTTTCAAAGAGGTTTTGACTTTGGTTGAGCTTTGATTTTGGGGTTTGGGCTCATTTGGGTTAGGTTTGGGTTTAGGTCAAAATTGGGCCTTTTAGCTTTGGGTTGAATTTGAGTGGGGTTTGGGTCCAAATTTTGGGCAAATCATGTTAGTGTTATGCTTGTGGGGATGCTAAGGAAGATTTAGAAAAGGTTTGGGGTTAATTGGAGTTTAATTGGGTGAGTTTGGGTTAGGTTTGGGTCATGGGTCCAAATTGGGCTTTAAGGCCAAAAGTGAAATTGGATCCAAATGTCAATCACATTGGACTTGGATTTGGTCTAGATTGGTGTTGGGAATGTTGAATTGAAGTTTAGCATTGAGTTGGACCAAAATTTGGGTCAATTGGATAGGTTTGGTTTGACATTGGGTTCACTTTGGGTTAAAATGGGTCAAATTGGGGGTTTTGACAAAAGTAGGGTAAATTGACAAAATTGGCCCATGGTGTAGTTGGACAAAATGAAATTGGGAATATTTGGGATTTTCTGGAATTTTCTGGGAATTTTCTGAATTTTTTGAATTTTTGGGTCAAGAGGGGTATTTTGGGTATAGATGATCAATTTGAGTGATGTGGAAATGTTTGGGATTGATTTTGAGGAATCTTGAGTTATTTGGAAATTTTTGAGAAATTTGGGTAGTTTAAAGGGTTTTGGGTAGGCTAAGCGGGTGTAGGGTCCGGGGGTCAAAAATTGAAAATTTGGAAAATTGAAGATCGGGTAAATTTGAGTGGAATGAAATCATTTTGGTTGAGCCATGAAGCCACATCAAGCCCACATGAGTCATGAAGGGACCCATTTGAGACATTCACTATGTTGTTCCTAACCCTCTTAGCCAAGGGCTTAGGGGTTAAGGACCATCCATGTGAATCACCTACATGAGTCAGGAGGTCGAGTTAGGTATAGGTGTGTGAAAGTGTAGTGTATAGGTGTAGTGTGTGTGTAAGTCAGCCCCTTCACCAGACCAGGCCACCCAGGGCAGTCCTAAGGCCAAAGAGTCCTATAGGAACTCATCCTTTAAACTTCCACATTTGATTTCAACCCTCTAGGTGATTAGGGGTCTACAGTCAAGTTTTGTGGAGTTTGCAGGGAGTTAAGAAGTGGTTTGAAATTCTAGAAGGTGGGTCCCAATTCTAGTCCTCTAAGATAGTCAAAGGAAAAGCCTATGGCTAGATCCTAAGTACTAAAGAGAAGAAGAGAAGACCTCATCAAAAATGAGGTCAACATAGTTATCTAAAGTTAATCATATATACCATATGTTATGTTAAAATAATTTTAAAAATACAGTTCTCTGAGGACAAAAAATGTTTAGTTCTTAAAAAAGTTTTTCTCTCTTCCCCTAAACTTAAAATTTTAATTAATTTAAAACAGGAAAGTTCATGAAGAAAGAGAAAATTTTTTTAATTTAAAATATGAGAATCAGAGCAGGTATAAGTAGTAAAGACAGGTGCTGAGTAGTACTAAGTCTAAGATGAACATGTTTAACACTAAAAATATAAAGTAAAAGACTACTCTAGCATTTAAACTGGAGCAAATGGTATACAGTAGAACAATAGAATAAAAAGGTACAACACAACAATTTAATACAAATGTACACTTAAACACAAATAAAATAAAAGCACAATACTCCAACATAAATACAACTAATCACTAACAAAAGGAAGTCCAAATATACAAATAGAGCAAAGGAAAGAAAAAAACATACTAGACATCATCTTCCTCAACATCATCATCATCATCATCATCATCATCATCATCACCCAAACCTATATCATCATCCATATCACTTCATCATCAAAATCAATTTTTGTTTTGACTTCAAATTCTTTCTAATCTTATATGACTTCATATTTTTGATCCGATATGACTTTACGTCCTTCTTGAAAATAATTAACAATCATATAATCAATGATATCCATTCTATAACATTTTCATCATTATACTTCATTGCTTTAAGCACATTAAATGTAACTTCTTTATCTTCAACTGTCATGGTTAATTTGATTTTTTCCACATCTATCATTTCACGTTATGTAGCAAAGAAAGGTAAATTGAGTACCTCTAATATGCCCCACGTCTCTAGAAAAAGTTGTTTGTTTTCGTGTTCTTGAAGGTTGTCCCGTTATCTGAGATTTCCTTCGAGACACTTAAAATCTTTTGAAAATTTGCATCTTGATAAACAAGGGGACTAGATTTGCTTGGAGTTACCCGAGAGGTGTTGCCTCTGTCCATTTGGAGAAGTAGTCTGTAGTGGCAATAATGAAACAGTGACCTCTATATGATGGAGGGTCTATAATGCCCACTATGTCTGTGCCCCAGCACTCAAATGGCCACGACATAAACATTAGATGTAGGACGTTTCGAGGTTGGTTTAAGACCACCCCATACAACTAGCACTAGTGACACCTTTTGACAGTTTCCATACAGTCTGCCATCATTGTCGACCAAAATATCCGAGTCATTTTACATTCATTTCTATTTTTGTCCCTGACCGGTGTGCACCACAAAGGCCTAAGTGGACTTCTTTAACGACATCCTGAGCATCGAATTTGCTCAGACACCATAGTCACATTTGGTCGAAATACCTGGGGTAGAGGTTATTTGTCACTGAAGCGTAGGAAAATGCCCAATGCTTACTTTATTTTGAAGAAGAATTATCTTCTGGCAATCTCGTAGACTACAAGTACTCAATGAATATTTGTCATCAATCCAATCAGTTGCTACTACTACCTCATCGGTACCTATCTTTTGAAGGTCGTCCATGTATATTGGTTGAGAACTTGTTTCCCTTGTACTAAATTTGGAACTTGATCCTGTTCTGGGATGGAGAATTTTTTTGCAAGCTTTGCCAAAGCGCCTGCTAATGATTTGTCTCACCTTAGAATTCTGGAAAGAGTAACGTTTAGGATTTGCTCTAATAGCTTCATTGTGAAGTGGGAGTACTGATTTAGCCTTGGTTTTAGGGTCCTGTACTTTCCAACGACTTGGTTAATAATGAGTTGAGAGTCTCTATAGATGTCAATGTCTTTGATTTTCATTAAGATTGTCAACTTCAATCTGGTTATGAGTGCTTCAAATTCAACATCATTGTTCGTGCACGACTCTATCAAGTTGTTTGAAAACGGCATCATCACTCTGGTGTGATGAAAATTAGCCCTACACTTGCTTTGCTGAGTATGATTGGTTGCATGTCCTTGTCTTTATAAGCAGATGAAGCTCCATTGAACTATTGCTTCCATCGGTGAGTCACAGAACCTTCGAGCTGTACGATTTGTTTGTTCGCTAGGTCATTGTTGAGAGGGGACCTTGCCGGTAGTAGGTGTGCTACTAGGAAGTTTGCTAATATTTGTCCTTTGATGGCACGTAGTGGCACAAAAGTTATGTCGAACTGGTGTAGAATCATTGCCCGCCTGGCTAATCTTCCGAAGATCGTCAATCGTTCATTAGATACTAGAGAGGGTTGACCCACAAAATGAGTCACTTTATGAGAAAGCACGTAATTTCGGAGCTTTTGAACAGTGAAGGTCAAAGCCACGAAATGCTTCTCAATTGCAGGATACCTTATTTTGATTGGAATCAAACAATGACTTGGGTAGTATAGTACATTTTCTTTACCGTCTTCATTGACGTGGGCTAACATGGCTCTGAGGGAGTCATCTAAAGTCATGGTGCAATGGATCAGGGGCTTTCCTGAGAAAGGTACTGCTAGAACGAGAGGTGACATTAAATATTGTCTGATGCTTTCAATTGCGTTTGGCATCTCAAAAATTAGTTGCTTATATAACTTTTATATGAGTTATAGAAAATGAGCTTCCCATTCGATCTGCCTTCTCACAAGGATCTCATTAAACTATCTCAATGGTAATTTTTGTATCTAATGCAAACTTCAATTGATACAATGTTTGATATAGGTAAGAGCCACTATAGCCATGATGAGCACAAATTGCCAAAAAGGGTCCATTATAAATTTCATTAACAACTAAAAAGTATGAGAAGATGTATATGATAATGATATTTATGTAATGTCAAGTTCTACGAGTAAGCCAGGCTCTCCATTGCCCATCTGAAGTCAAAGTTAGCAGGCGTTCAAAATATTTTTAGGCACAGCCAATATTTTATTTATTTAATTCTGTTTAGTTGTTAACTTTTTAAAAAATTTGGTTAATAAGACATTTTTGTCATGTTCTTCTTTATTCGTGAATAACGAAGACAAAAGTAGTCCGGCTGCCTTTCAATACATCGCAACTCTTTTTTATTGCTATTTGTTTCTTTCATGTTATTAATGTTCACCTCCCACAGCGCGTGTACATATCCTTAGTGAAGATTCCTAAATATTTGATATATACTGTCTTAGAAGTGACAATTAATTTAAAATTTGGCAAGCCCGCAAGCCATAATCTTCAATTATTATTGTCGAGAAAGATGATGTCGTGGCAATTGGCTGCTCTTAAATTAAAAACTTCGTCGATAAAAAATTTGTAGTAATAAATTAATGCATAACATCTTAGTTGGTTATGTATTTATGATTTGATACTAACATTTTGACCGATAAGTATGCAATTATGATTATTTAGCTAATACGTATGTAAAATCATACAAACTTTTGGTACTTACGTAAATGTCACCTGTCCTTTGGTATGGTAAGCCTTGCTTATATCGGTCGTTACCAATTGTAAGATCTCTGATGCTCCAAGTAAATTTTTTCCTATAAATAAATATGCATGTTATTGTAGTTCTCTCTGTACCTAAATGACATAATAACTTAAATCATATTAGTGATAATGATATAATTACTTTTTCATTTATAACTAGAAAGTCACATTTGGGTATAAGGTTGATGAGTGTAATGCCAAACAAGAAAATCACATTTGAGTAGAAGCTTCAGTGTAATGTCACTATAACAAACAAAAAATTCTTCCTTATTTACATTACATTATATATATATATATATATATATATATATATATATATATATATATATATAGTAACTCTTTTATACTTTAGTTATAGTAAGGATGTTCGGAAAATAAAATTCTTAATCCAGTTTCATGAGTGTAAAATATTTGCTCAAAAAGAAAAAGAGAAATTTAAAATTTTATTCATCTTAGATAAAATTATTTCTCTATTTTTATTAAAGATGTTATACTCGTCACAAATTTTTATAGAAAAAATAATGTAGAATGTTAATCACTAGTTATACAATCTATTAATTTTATTTATTGAAAGATAATGTATAACAAATAAAATCAAATATGGCTTAAAATTTATATCATCCTAACATAAAATACGTAATATTCTTGTTGAATTCTTATTTTTTCATTAATCACACCCAAAAAATAGTGTACAATAGGATGAGAGAGAGAGAGAGAGAGAGAGAGAGAGAGAGAGAGAGAGAAGGGGGGAGAGATGCAAGTGAAATGAAAATAATTTGTAACAACAACGTAACATTTTATTCATAGACTGATCATGTATTTGTAGAGAATGGGATATAATATGTGAAGTTACATTTGTGTCATTGCTTTAGTTGAGGGTTATACAAGTTATTCTTGATATTTTTCGTATTTGGGACCAGAGTGTAGTCGCTCTTTGGATTGGCTTGCTGGACTGGCGAGCTCTTGCTAGGTACTACTAGTCTTCCTTTTTGGCTTGGCTTTCTGGACTGGCTTGATGCAGCTGGTTGTGATTTGGGTTGGCTGTACAAATTTTTTTGGATATTGTACTGTATAAAATTCCTTAGGTTATAGTCTTCCATTGGGTACATATGAAATAGCTTAGTCTGGGCCCATGCATCTTTTAGTTGTTGCTCAATTAAGGACTTCAAGTCCTCTTTGGGGTTAGGTGCTAACTGTGACTTTTTCTTGAAGACTTCATCCTCAGATGTTATCATTTTTGGGTTTTCAACCAAACATACAACTTACAGTTTTTCGTTTACGCATGTCAAGGTGCTAACACCAATATTTCTTCCATTCTTTTCTATAATCTTTATATCTACTCATCTCTTAGTTTTAATTGATCTAACAAATTTTGAGTGGTATCTAATGTGATACGTTCCTCAACTATGACATTCTATGAATCATTCTCATCTTGAAGTTCCTTTAATCATGACCTATTTCCAACAATCATGACAGTAATAGTGTCTATTCTTGTGATTTCTCTTTTATCTTTTCTAAATTGCTTGAGACTAGCTTTCAATTCACTCATCACTTCCTTAATTGGTTGACCCTTAAAATGCCTTGGATAAACCAAGTCATATTACGATTATTGGTTAGTACCAACTTCAAAATTTTCATGATTATCAACTTGATCGATATGTTTTTTTTTTTATTTCCATGTCTCTTAGAACAGACTCAACCATAAGGTCCACTTTCTCTTGAATTTATGACATGTATTTTGAATCAAGAAGCAATGAGGATATTACTTCCATAACATTAGTTTATAGAGGTGATACCCAAAGTATAGGTTGTATTTTGATGGAAACATCTGATTTTTCTTCCTTGGTATTTTGAAGATGTTGTGGTATATAAGGAAGAGCATCAAGTGAGAATCGAAGTGGAACCCAAATTTTTTGAAGGTACTTCAAGACAGAAAGAGGTTCCAAGCAATAGTTGGTGTGATGGGTATACTGACAATCATGTGAAGACATACCTTGATTGCCCAAACATGGTCTTTTCGAGTTTCAGGATCCTTCTTTTCTCCTTATGGGACACACTTCCTCATATATTGCAGATGACTTCTGTAATAGGGGATCCTCTTCGCTTTGTGATGTTTTAGGATGTCCGGTAGAGTCGAGTTACACATGATTTTCTCTTTTTTATACTAGGGCTTTTCACACTTAGTAGAGGTAAATGTATTTTAGCTATCTTGTAGATCTTTTCCTCGTTGTATAGTAGAGAGTGAATGATGCCTACTCCCACTCGGGAAAGGAGAGGTTTCAAGCTCGACACCATCCATCTCTTTTGTTATTCTTGCAACTCTTTTACTTAGTCTCATATTCGGATTTCTTCTTTGAGTCTTAGTTAATTTTGGAGAGATTTCATTGGATGATCAAATCCATAAGATTATCATTGTCTTAAGTAGTTCCCAGATTGAACTAGGAGTTTTTCTGATTTCAATTATCTCAGATGCAACCTACGGCTGCTAACAAGATTTCCTACGGTCTGAATGAAAGTATGGAGCTGATTAAGTTGAGTTTAGTAAATTCTTTTGGACTTAGTGAATCTGAAGAAAATAGTGGTGTTGAAATGAGGAAAAATAAATTAAAATGTCTCTATCGGATAATCGTGAATACCTCGAAGGACGCAACCTACAGCTGCTAATGAGATTTTCCACAGTCTGAATGAAAGTATGGAACTCATTAAGTAGAGTTTAGCAAATTCATTTGGACTAAGTGAATCCGAAGAAAATAGTGGTGCCGGAATGAGAAAACCGTGGGATCCTATCTGATGTCTCTATAATCAACTTAAATATCCCCAAATAAGATATTAAGACACCTTAATTTAAAAATTTCAAAAGCATGTTCTCTTTTATCTCCTACAATTGACACTTCTTTAATCTGAACCTGCTATGACGAGAAACTTGGAGCATGCATAGTGGGCAGCACGACCACCTTCAACAACAAAACTCCTTAGCAATTAAACATCAAGCCATAGTACTTCGAGGTAGCTTGCCTAGTTCAGCATAAACCCTCACCTTTATATCTTTAGGCTTTTGCACTTTGTGCAATATAAGCCCTAACTCGCCTTAGGATTCTGAGGTTGTCATCGAACATGACATAAATCCTCCTATCTTTCAGGATATTCACACGACTGGTATCAAGTGAATGTAAGACCTAAATAATAAAATTGGCAGGATGAAATATCAAATAATAATCTCAAATTGAAGCCAAGTCATAGGATAGTTGGAAAGAACAACAAGGTTCTTTTTGGATCTTTTTCTATCCCTTAGCTTTCTCTTCCTTTAGATTCCTATAATAACTATTCCAAGATTTGAGCTACTCACCAATTGAATTTCCTATTATCACATTTTCTTGAAGAATCATATCATTTGGAAGTCATGAATATAAATATTTTCTGATCTTTATCAAGAGTTTTCTTAGGTAACCTCAGTTATCTATAATGTAATTAACAATAGAGGCTTGCCCTTATAGGAAACTTAAAGACCCCAGATTAATATAAACCCTATCTAATTCCTTCATATTAGATAGGGGAATACCTAGATATTTCACAACCCTTTTGAACTTTATTGAGTTCATTTGAACTTATCATGCTCACTAAATGATTCATATATTTTATACCTTTATGCTCAATGAGCTAATGTTTTAATTGTCCTAAAAAGTGAGGTAGATATCACTCTATATTTTATTTATGTAAATGAGGCCTTTAGAGGCAATTTAATATATGAAAGAATTCAACCAATCTTGACGAGCTTGTAGTTTTTCAAATGTATTTAAAATTAATGGTACTTTTCTTTTCTATACCTCATTATTCAATTTTCAAGTAAGCCTAGCTCACTACTAAGACCTTAAGACTTTAGTGGGTATATTTGGAATTTTAGGAAAATATTAACTTATGTGATTATGACTCTCTTTAATCCTTATCAAATTATTGAATTATCATTAGACAACAATTAGAGGTTTTAGATTATTAAATATCACCTTCCAAAGATGAAACCCCTAACTTTAAGGATCATTTAATCTTAATTATCTCTTGAATTAATGTAATTTAAAGAAATTAAAATTTACCTTTTAATATTTCAAAAAAGAGATTGGTTTCTACCATCTACCCCTCTGTGTTTCATTCACTCAAACAAGTTTATTAAGATTATTCATTACCCATTTCCCACTTTAATTAAGCCTAAATATTGATTAAGATTAAATTCTTTAAAATTACACTTTTGCCCCTAAAGGCCTTATCACTTAATTTTGGAGTATTAATTAAATATAGAACTTTATTGACTTCGAAAATTGTGTCTTGTATTTTTCTTAAATCTCTCCAAGGTCAAGGAGCCCAGAATCATATTTTTTTGAGTTACATTTTAATTATTAGAATTATTTTAGTGAGAAACTAGGGAAACTAAAATCATAAGAGAAACTAAATTAAAAAGGTAAATTTAGTTTCAGCTACAGTTTTAATGGGGGAAATTAGCTCTGTTAACTAAAATCCCAAGTTCAAAAGGGTTGTAGAGCTGTAATGGAATGTGTCCTAGTTTCGGATGGAGTTTTAATGGAGGAAATTAGCTCTGTTAACTAAAATTTCAAGTTCAAAAGGGTTGTAGAGCTGTAATAAAATGTGTCCTGGTTTCGACTAGAGTTTCAATGGGGAAGTTAGCTTTGAACAGTGGAGATGGATTGCTGAAGACAGTGGGATTACACTTAGGATGTCTCAGGGAAGCTGTGGGAGCAATTGGACAGAGTTCCCTTAAGAAAATTTTCAGCACCACCCATTGGTTGTGAGAGAAGGCTTTTATAGCCATGGCCATTGGGTTGAGCTCAAGGGGCTAATGTGGGTGCATTTGGCCGCCTAGGTGGAAGGCAAATCAGTTCCAATGACTAATCAGAGCTGGACAGCTCAATGGGTGAGTTTGGGTTCAAATTGGCTTGGAGTGGCTCTCGATTTGGGCTCCTCCAAAGACCAGGCCGGCCGACCAGACCAGGGGAGGTGGAAAGAAGTCAGGTGAGCCAGTGGTCAGGCCATCATGGTAAGTAGTTAAGTGGGTGATTAGCTTTGATAAAGATCCATATGGTTTAAACACTTTAGTAAAGAAATCCCCTAATTTGGGGGACCCTTGGTCCATGGCTCCACTAGAGTGGGCAAGGTGGGTCTAGGGTGGTACCTAGGGCTCACGAGGTGGTTGTTGGGGTGATTTGTTCACATTTGGTCATAGGCTCAATTTGGGTCATTAGGTCTCAAAGTTGGCTAGGTTGGGTTCAAGCTTGGGTTAGGTCCAATTGATTGTTCAATATAGTGTATATGATTGTTATAAAAAGTTTAGAAGAGGATTGAGGTGATTTTGAATAGGTTTGGGGGATCAATTTGGCTTGATTTAGGTATTTGGTCAATTTTGGGCATGTTGTGTTAGCTTAGGTTTAGGTTAAGCGAAGGGTTGGGTCCAAGGAAAATTGAAGGTTCCAAATGGTCCATGGAGATTTTAGGAAGTGTTCTTGATATTAATTGGGTGAAAATTTTGGGATTGGTACATTCAATTTGGTGGAATGTGGGTATGTGACACATTTGGGGCAAATTTAGGGATTTTAGGTTTAGTTTGACTTGGATGAGGTTTGGGCTCAAATTGGTGGCAATTGATGGTTAAATTTGGTTTAGAGGAATCTCATGAATGTTTTTGATATTAATGTGGGGAATTTATTAGTTCATGGGGTTTAATTTAGGGAATTGGGCCATATGGTCATAATTAAGACTTTTTTATTTGGGTTGAAATTAAGTTCAAATGTAGGTTAAATTGAGCTATGATTTGGTTTAAATTTGTATTAGAGATGATGGATTTTGGTTTAAAATAGAAATTGTGCAGGATTGGGGTCAATTGGATGGACATTGGGGGTGCTTTGGGCATTTTGGGCATTAAGGGGCAATTTGGGGCCTTTTGGTCAAATTGGGCAAATTTGGTCAAGTTGGACAAATTTAGTCAAATTGGATCAAATAAAGCTGGTTTAATTGAAATTGATAATATTTGGAGGGTTTTGGAAATTTTTGAGAATTTTCTGAATTTTTTTGAATTTATGGGCTAAGAGGGATTTTTTTGTAATTTTTGGTATTTATGGGGTATTTTGGGAATTTTTAGGAATTTTTGGGCTAGGAGGGACATTTTGGTAATTTTTGGGTATTTTGGGGGTAACTTGGTATTTTGGTGGAGTTTTTATGTGTAAGGGGTCAAAGTTGAGATTTTTTGTAAAAATTGGGGTTGAAAGAGATTGATAGCTCATTTGAGCCATGAACCAAAGGAACTCCCCATTTGGTCCCTCCAAGTACTGGTACTAACCAAACCATAGCCTGAGACTAAGAGCTTAGGGAAACCACCCACATGAGTTTCCAAAAGAGTAGGGGATCAAACCTATAGGAAATGGGAATATTTGGTTTAAGGTTGAGAGATAATGTGTGAGAGTGCAATGTGTAACTATGTGTGTGAGCCTCCCCCAGATCACCCAGGGTAAGTCCTAAGGCCTAACTATCTTATAAGGAACTCCTCTTGAGCTTCCTAATCCTTGGTCTCTTCCTACTAAATACTTAGAGGTTAGACTTTAAGCATTTGAAAACTCCGAGTAAAGCAAATAAGTGTTTTGAATTTCTGTGGGGTGAGGGTTCCATTGCTAGTCCTCTCAGATAGTCACCAAGAAAGACTTATGGCTACCCTAGGCTATTCTAAAGAAAGACTATACCTCAAAAAAAGTGAGTTCAATAGTATCATTTAATATCCTCAATGGCTCGCTGACACGGCTCTCCCCAATAAAATTTAGCATTCTTTCAGAGTAAGTTTGAAAAGGGATGACACCTTCCTGACATATTATATATAAGCGTCTCAGGTATGCCAATTTACCTTGAAGGGATCATAGTTGTTCAAGGCTATGGGAGGCGGCATTTTCAGGATAGCTTTAATCTTCTCTGAGTTACTTTTGATTCCCCGATGAGGGACAACGAATCCTAGAAATTACCATAGGTAACGCTGAATGCACACTTTAAGGAATTCATCTTAAGATTGTATTGCCTTAATTGTTCGAACATGATCCTCAAATCATACGAGTGGTCATCTTTCAATTTGCTCTTAATGACCAAGTCATCTACGTAGCACTCTACTTGCTTGTGGAAGAGGTCATCGACGATCCTTGTCATTGCTCGCTGATAAATTGCTCTGGCATTCTTCAAGCCAAATGACATCACTGTGTAGCAGTAAATCCCAATCGGAGTTCTAAATGTTGTGAGCGCGGCATCTCCCGGTGCCACCTTGATTTGATTGTAACCTGACGATCAATCCATGAAGGAGAAAATCTTGTGTGACAATGTGATATCCACCATTAACTCCAGTATTGGTAATGAAAACTCATCCTTTGGACAAGCTTTGTTTAAGTCCCTGAAGTTGACACATACTCGGATCTGTCTATTCTTTTTCTTAACCAACATAACGTTGGCTAGCCATGTAGAGTATTTCTCTTCCAGTACAAAGTTAGTGTCTCTAAATCTAGGTGCATTCTTCTAGGATCTTGTTTTACTGGAGTTATACTGTGATCCACACCAAGGCGATTCTCTGTGATTTATAGAGATAAACCTGACATTTCGTTGTAGCTCAAAGCGAAGCAATCTTTGAACGCTGATAGTAACTTGATCAAAATGTAGATTCTTCTTCACTGTTTAGAGAACTTATAAAAGTTGTTCAGGGTTGTTCCTCAGTCCCAAGGTTTATTTTCTTCAATTCATCCACTGTTGTCTTGATTTCCTCGAACTCTAGCGGAGCATCATCTATCGGCTGATCCTCATAGGCATATTTGACGTTCTGGCACTGTTCTTCCATTTCACTAGTAATTAGAGAACACATCTCAGGTCATGAAGTATGAACCCCCAAAATTTCAGGCCACGGTGATTAATATTTATTTAATTTTGATTTAGAGAATTTTCTGATTATTTAATTAAATAAAAATAAAATACATGGCAAATCATTTTGATTTTTATTTCAAATTTTTTTCTCTGTTCACTAAGAAACAAGATATATTTTTTTTACTTTTAGGATTTTTCTACACCAACTTATGAATTTCTAAGTATCTGAATTAAAAAAATAAAAAAGAACATATTTTCCTACTTAAACATGCAACAACCAACTCATTATACGACAGCTCCGAAGGACCACGCGTCTCCGCACTTTTGGATAGTGCCATCTGACTCAGTGCTGACTCGACCACGCTTTATGTTCCACCACCACATCCGACTGCATCAGCGTCGTCCGTCCGATACACACGCGATTGGACGGTCCCTTTTCATCATCTTCATCTGGTGTAACTCGAGAGTCTTACACCTTCTAGGCTTAAGATCTCTCTCTACACTTAATCAAATCACATGGGGTTTGTTCCTACATCTTCATCTAGTCCAAAAAACCTATCTTTATGATCACATGCACATGAATTTAAAGTTTTATTCACAAAAGCCCAAACTGAGCTCGGCTTGGGGGAAAAGGGAGCATACCTTAGCCCAAGAGGTTTGGCCTCAATTGGGATGGTTCCCGACATTTGTTGTGATCTAGCAAAGCTCCCTCAGTTACTAATTTAAGTTTTCTTTGGACCTGTATAAGAACTCGATCAAAGGTTGATTCGGGCTTGATCTTGAAGTGGGTTAGGGTGCTCTAGATATGGGGCTTTTGGTGGAGAACTTCTTTGTTTGATGTGGTGAAGCTTAGGGGCAGCTCAATTTGAAGATTGGTGGAGTTTCAGGGAGTGTCATGTTTCTGGATTATTTTTGGATGGGGAAATTGGTCTTAGACAGTGAGGGAAATGGCTAGAGGATGGTGGTATTAAGCTTAAAAAGGTTTGGAGAAGCTCTGGACGCAATTTGGCAAAGTTTTCCCTAGTTTTTGTGCACTCTAATTTTTTGGCCGTATGGGGTTAGAGCTTAAATAGACATGGCAATGGTGGACACCAGTGCTGGCTAGTAGGTGTAATTAGTGGCTTATGTGGAGAGCTGAATGAAGCAAGTGGCTAATGGGGGTGAGCTAGCATGGATAGGTGTAATTGGGTTCAAATGGTGAGGAAAGCACTCTCAGGTTTGGGTCTTCTGACGACTAGGTCGGGCGGCCAGGGCAAGGCTGGTGGCTAGTTTTTTTAGGGGAGATAGAGAGGTTTAATTGTGATGGGCTTAGCGCTTGGGAAGGCTGGTGGCAAATGTACTCTTAGTTTAGCCATTTTGGGAGAAAATCCCCTAAATCAAGGGAACTTTGGTCCATAGCTCATGTAGAGTGGGCTAGGGGGATCAAGCTTGGTTCATAGGTTCCAAATGGTGGTTGTGGAGGCCATGGCTTGGTCAATTTCAATGAGTTTGGTCAAGTTTAGGGTTTGGGTTTAAAATTAGGATTTTGGTTTGGACTTGGGACTAGGTTGGTTTTAGGCTAGGAATTGGGTCAAGTGATTGATCAAATGAACTAGGATAATTTTCATGAAGAGTATGGAAATGGAATTGGGTAGATTTGAATTGATTGGGATGTTCAATTTAATGGAATTTTAAATTTGGGTAACTTTAGGGCATTTGGGTAAGATCAGGATTTGGGCTTGAAATTGGCTTCAATTTGGTTGGAATTTGGTTTTAACTAAGTTTGGACATGAAGAAATTTGATTATGATTTGAAATTGGGGACATTGGATTGATCTTGAAGTTCAATTTGATGAATTTTGAGGATATGGCCAAATTGGGGATTTTTGAATTGGGCTTGGAATTTGAGTTTTAAATTAGGTTTAATTGAGCTTCAATTTCGTTTTAATTGGGATCAAACAAGGTGAATTTTGATTTGGAATTGATATTGGTGAAGTTTGGAATCAATTTGGTGGAAATTGTGGGGTGATTTAGGCATTTTGGGTCTTTAGGTTCAATTTGGGTATTTTCATCAAAATTGGTCAATTTGAGTGCAATTATGGTAAATAAATGTTTCAAATTGATTTTAGGGATATTCGGAGTGATTTTGAATATTTCTGGAATTTTTGAAATTTTTCGAATTTTTGGGGCATAAAGGGTATTTTGGTAATTTTGGCAATTTTGAGGGTATTTTGGGAATTTCTGGAATTTGGAGGTATTTTGGTGGTTAATTTGAGTGGTTTAGATTGGTTTGAAATGATTTTTGAATAAATTTTGTGAATTTGAGAAATTTTGGGAAATTAGGATTTTAGTGGTAGATGGATTTGGGGAAATTTTGAAATCTTGGTGCTTTTTGGGAAATTTGATGGTTAGGATTACCTTGAGTGTGATTTGGGACAAATTTTAAGCCTTTTAGTGGATTTTGGGATTTTTGGGTAAAATGGAAATTTTAGGGTTTAGGGTTTAGGGTTTAGGGTTTAGGATGAAGGATATGCAATCCCATAAGAAGTCCTTATGTGTTGTTCCTGACCACTCTAGCGAAAGGCTAAGGGTTTGGGTCCACCCATATGAGCCTCCAAAAGGGAGCAAGGAGGGTGAGTCAATGGAAAGTGATCTTCAAGTGTATATGTGCACATGAACAAGCTCCAGCCACCCAAAGTCAAAAGGGGCGCTCCTACGACTTTACACTGCTATGGGGACTCAATTTGAACTTTCCCATGTTGGTCTCAACCTCCTAAGTGTTAGAGGTCAAAGCCACACATGTGAAATTCCAAAAAGAGCAAATAAGTGGTTTGAATTTCAATGGGGTGGATACCGTTATTAATCCTCTAAGATAGTCAACAGAAAAGCCCTATGCTAGATCCTAGGCTTCTAAAGAAGAAACTAAACCCAACAAAAGTTAGGTCAACAATGGCATAAAACTTTTTGGAAGATCTTTATATAGATGATCGGGCATAACATTTTGAAGAATAACACATCTTTCCATAGGAAAAATATGTTACCATAAAAATGGGCCTGGTCACCTGGATGATGAAAATCTTCGCAAGTTTACGAAATTAGATTTTTTACCCTTATTTTATAGGCGTAAGAGAAGCATTTTTTTTAAATTATGAGGTCTTGTTCCCTACAAGTGCAAGTCCTCATAGTTAATTAAAACTCAAGAGCTATGTCCACTAAAGAAAAATCTTGATTAATGTAATGACTCAAGCTACCAAAAGGTTAGACTTTCATAATTGGAACATTAAAGATAAAGAAATATCCAAGTTGGAAGAATTAAGCAAAAGAGAATGAGACATACAATTCAACGAAGATGTATCATTGAAAATACACAAATAAATGGTTTTAACCATCCATGGGAGGATGTATTACCCAAAGATGAAGATTAAAGAGTTTAAGAAGATTAGTAAAAAATTTGAATTGAATAGGTAAGGTGAAATGATAACATAGGAATGCCTGATTTGTCTAATTCTAAACTAAATAAAGGCGTCAGGTGAGGAGGATTTTTAGATGGAAATGAAATCCCGGACTCTACACGAAATCTTAATGGTTGTGTTAACCTATTCTTTGGGAATAACGTACCAGGTCAGGATACCCTTGGCTTTCTGTGTACTAAAAATATTGATATCCATTTGTTATAATGGTTTGAATAACTTTATGATAAAATAGTTTCATTTAACATTGGATGAAGAAACTTGAAAATTTAACAACACACACACACACACACACACACACACACACACACACACACACATATATATATATATATATATAGGCTAAAGGAAGAGCTCATGGCTCCCTACATGTTGAGTAGAAATTAGGAGTACAAAAATGGAGGAAGGAGAAGGGGTCCCCATCTAACACCAAAAGACCTAGGGGTTCCTTTCTCCACATTACAACTCCACACAAAAAGTAAATAAAACAAAAAACATGTATAGGAAAGCCCAATAAACAAATATACCAGTATATATGTGTGTGTTTGTGTGTGTGTGTGTGTGTGTGTGTGTGTGTGTGTGTGTGTGTGTGTGTGTGTGTGTGTGTAAGTATAAAACTACCAAAAAACTAGTTACATCTGAGATAGGGGAGGTGGAGAGAGTCCCCCAAAAGTAAGGGTTTTAAAGGACAAAAAGGACTTGTGCAGATAATGACCCTTTTAGATGAAGCTGCAGTTTTGACAAACCAATTAGTTGGTTGCTTCCATTCTCTCTAAATGTGATTCCAAATAACCTTGGTCTCCTTAGTAAGGGAAATGATTCTTATAACCCAGTATATCAGTTGCCAAGGAGGTAAAGATTGGCCCTTCATGATTGTAATAAGCCGTAGAGCATCAGATTCCATTAGAATGAACTCATACCTTAAAGCAATGGCTGTTTTAAGGGCCTAGTAAACAGTAGCAAATTCAGATTCCAAAGCTGAGGAAGATTGGATAGGGGATTGAAAGCACCACAGTAGCTGACCCAAAGAATTTCTACAGACACCTCCTATACCAGAAGCAACAGAAGAGAAACTACCATCTGTGTTAATCTTGATCCAAGGGGAGGGAGGTTTGCACCCGAAAATTACAGCAGGCTTGGCTTTGTTGGGAACCTTCAAAGGGGACTGAGCAGAAATTTTGTTTAAATAACTACAACAAAACATCACTATTCTGTTAGCTTGATAGGAAACCTCTTCATATTTGGATTGATTTCTAGCCATCTAAATAAACCAACTGATGATCAAGGGAAAGTGGGGTATTTGGAGCTCTTTCCAATCAGTCCAACAAGCCTCCAAAGAGCACCAATTATAGAAAAAAGGGCTAAGCTTCAGATGTTTTAATGTGGCTGCCCAGACTTCCCTAGTGAGTGGGCAATGTAAGAAGAGATGCAGAAAGGATTCTTCAGTAGTATGGCATAAGCAGCACCTTGAAGCACCTCTTAATCCTTTTAACTTGAGAATATCATCAAGTGGGAGGAATTTCTTTAACAATCTCCAACTGAAGAAGGACATTGAAGGGGTGAGTTTGCTGCTCCATAGAGAAGCTCCCTAAGTGTTGCAAGGCCACCTTTGACTTGTAGTGTGTATGTATACATTTAGAGATTGAGTAGGAGGTTTTTTTGTAATCAGTTTGTTAGGTCTATGAGGCTCTATAGGTATACTAGTAATCTCTTTCATTGTATCTTCATTTACTAGTGTGCTCAGAAGGGGAACATTACACTGAGTGCCCTCCCAGCAATTGGCCACAGGACAATTGGAAGTTACAATAAAAGGGGACAAAGGTTCAATCACCTTAGCATTCAACCAGTTATCTTGCCTTCCCCTACTTCCCAACAAAAATTATTCCTTTATTTCCTTGCACTTACTTTGACCCCTTCAGCCTATCATATTCTTTTCTGGAGTCAGGGGCAAGCCATGAGTGTTATTAAAAATATTCATGAAGTGAAGAGATGAAAATCATACTTGGTTATGATGATTCCCCCGTCTACCCTATTGAGTTCAAGTTTCAAAATTATAGATTTTACTTTTAGTATAACAATTATTTAATCATAGTCTTCCTTGATCTTTACCTAAGAAAATTGTAATATTGGTAGATCATCAAAAAATTAAGAGTATCTATTGGAGTAGCCTTTGAATGAAATTAAGCATAAAGAATGTTGCCCTTATAGATGATTGTATCTAACTTCTCTACTTGATCCAGCCTTTTTCTTTCATGATATGATTTCTTATGAGCTGTTTAAATGGGTTGAAATTAGTTTTTTTTTTTGTTTTACTTCACTCATTCATTTTTTTTTATTATCTACTATGAAATATGTCATATTGTAAGGGCATTCTCATATCACCATTCCTATTTTGTTACCAACATGCTTAAGATCACTAATAAGATTGATGACTATAATACTAATTCTTGTAATTATTACTAAGATTGGCATCCATTATTAATACAATAATTAACTCTTGCCATCATAATTAAGGCTTGTTACCATGATCACTAATTACATGATGTCCATTATCACCAGGTTAATTGATAGCCACCATATAATGTTGAATGTTAATTCCAACACTATTGCCTCTTGTTACTACCACTTTTGTGCTCACTAATATTTCAATTCCCATTGCCATTCTCCAATAACAATGTCAATCTTTTCGAGATAAACCAATGTTAACGACTGCACCTGTAAACTTTGTCACAAGATGTCTGACACATATGTATAATACATAATTTTACTTTGGATTAAATTATGTTGCAAACAAAATATCTTTTATAGATTTGGTCTATTAAAATTTTGATATGGAATAGATTAAAGTAGTAATAATAAACTAAAGGATATAAAAGCACACAAATGGAACCTAATACATTGCAATAATATTTTATAAAAAAATTGTAATATTTTGTTATAAATAGTATTTCTAGTACTCTCATTCTCTTTTTAAGCTGAATGCTTTTAATGAAATTATTAAGGTAAATGATTTAGTCATTTATAAGTAATTAATCATTCATTTTAAATTTATATATGAATTTAACAATCGAATTTTGAAAATGGAAATTTCTAATGCATCAGACTACCAAAGCACTAACTTAAAAAGAAGCATTATATTAAATGTATTAGTGATTGAAAAGAGGTGCATATACATACATACATGCCATTCAAGCATATTTACATTTCTAACACCTTAATCATGTTTTTTTTGTATTTATACCAGCCAAATTTTTTATATTACAGAGAGAATACCATGATTTTGTTGTTAAAATGTGAAATAAAACTTTTCATATCTATGTAAGATGACATATATGCAAAATTTAAATGTGTTTGATAAGTAAATAAATATGAACTGAGTGGTATGTGTGTCAACTATCCACAATAACTATATGATTTTCAATGATCAAATGTTAGATTATTAAAAAGAAAATGATAGATTAAGAAATTTTCTTTTTTCATAGAAATTATTTAAAGTAAATAGTTCACAAAATGGAGACTGATGATTCTCATATGAACTATCGGATGTTTAAATTTTTATTAGATGAATTTTGCATAAATAAATCAACTCAATTAGACGAAACAAAGTAAGTTTATTAAACGAACAAGCTCTATGACGCCGTACCCAAATAAGAAGGCTTCAATAACAGTTGCCCTATAAATAGGGGGAAAAAGCAGGGTTTCGAACATCTTCTTCATACTCTTCCAAATTTAGTTTATTCAAGATATTTTCATGATTTGATTTTATTATTTCAGAAGTAACTAAAATCAACTTGACATATTCATCATCTTGATTATAAAATTGTATTTTTATAGTTCAATTTATTTCTAAATAATTTAAGAAACTATAAACTAATTTAAGTGTTAGTTTTATGATCTATGCTTTATGTAAAAATCATGCTTAATCATTTTTAAATTCAAGAGATTTATAAAATGACCAATGTTGTACATATTTGACATTGCTATCATTATTCAAAGTAATGTTACATGATCAAAAGGTTGAAAATTGTGACATGCATAGTTGAAATAAATATTTATTTCTCATTCCCTAATGGAACGTTAAACATTAACAAGTTAAACAAACCATTTTTAAGCATCCTTAGAGAAAATAAAATAGATAAAAAAAATATGATAACTTACTCATCAACAACAAAGCATAAAATATACTTCATTTCTCATTAGACTTTTCTTAGTAGAAAGGCAACTGTTTGACTTTTTATCCTTCTGGAAAAAACAAAATTTGTCAAGAATCTTTTTCTTAGGCTGATTCACTTAGGCTTGATTATTTTTTTTTTTCTCAATGGATTTCATTGTTATTATAAGTAGTATTTCACAACCAAGCATCATCATAATATAATGTTGATTGTAAGTGTGATGAGAGCATTTTATTCCACAAAAATGAAGAAAAAATTGATGAGATAAGTATCAATATTACATAACTCTTATTTGATCAAAGATTTATTTAAGTCTCCAAATGAGTTGATATGTAAAGATTCACACGAATAGTTGGACTACCCTATCATTAAGTGGTTGCACCGGTCTTGCATTCGTTGCATAATCCTGCACACAGAGAAATTGTAAGTGTTAATATATTGCATGCAAGATTATAAGAAAAGGTAGTTTATTCATTTTTCAGTCTCGAGAGAACTTACAGCTTCAAGAGCATCTTTTAATAAATTCAGCTGTCTTGGTGATACAGTTCTTATCTGCACAAAAATTTGTATTATTTATAAGTTATCAAAATCATATTAATTTTTAAGCATTCAATTGAAGGTTGATGTTTAGTTTATAAATGAGAAAATATCAATACTACCTCTTTATTGATAGTCCATATGACACCTTCAGTGCATGGTGGAGTAGTTGTAGATCCCATCAATCTAAAGTATTTTTTAATCGTTCTACTTACCTTCTTAGGATCAATGATTCCAATGTCAACTTTTGCACCAATTTTCTTTCTTATCGTGGGAATATGCTTCTCAACCTAATATCAAGGATAATTTTCACAATTTTAATTAATGATAATATTTTAATTATTGAAAAACAAGCATCAGTACAAAATCTAATATAATTATTTATAGATATACATGATTTATTGCTTTATAAGAAAACATACTCATGCATTTAGATGGTGTACATATGCATAAGCTTACAAGAAAACAAATTGAATACCTTGGTAAAGAATGGATCTGGATCTCCAACTTTGAATAAGATGCTTAGCATAGCCATTGTTTGGTCAGTAGTATGTTGGTGAAGCAAATGAACCTCTAAATCAAATCTGAGTTGACCGATATATTGATAATTAGAATTTTTATTGCTAAGATTACTTGGAAATATTAGAGATTATTGAAGATATGTTTTATCATGAAATAGGAAAATTAGTATAACTTTATTTGTAACTAAAACAAGTTCCATTAATGGGTCAATTCATATATTACTTGCTTTTATAACTATTACACGAGTTATAGAAAAAGACTAGCTTTTTTGCATGCATATAAATCCTTAATTAATATTACACATTTTTGTTCCAAAAAAAGAAGTCAATTTGCAACTATATGAATTATTTTTATTAAGGGATTCATTTTGAATAATTAGTCACAACACTTACTGATGACCATTAATTATGTTTTCGGAAGGTATGTGCCAGTGCAATTGTGTTAGCGAGTATTCTGTCTTATTGATCCAAACGGCTCCAACTGGAGCTTCCCATTCGATCTGTGATGTCAAAAGGATCTCATGATGTTATCGCAATGGTAATTATTGTATCTAATGCAATCATTAATTGAAATAAAGTTAAATATTTCGTTGATGTCATAATTTAATTTTTTTTTAAATAATACAATAAGGTCTTCTTACTTACCACGATGTGGTGACCAAGATTCTTCATCACAGCTTTTTCAGGATGATAATTCAATTGAAGATCCTCGATTTGATTAACTAATTCAATCTTTTTGTCATCTATAGCCACAGGTGATTGTGAGTGCCCAGTTTTACATGTCTCCCAATCCTTATTGATATCTCCCCAATGCTCCGGCCCATTCCAGGCCCCACTTTTATAGCTAAACTTTTCATGCTCTGCATTTTAGGACCTCATTATAATACCAAATAGCATAAAAAAAAAAAAAAAAAAAAAAAAAAGATGAAATAAAATCTTCAACCAAAAAGATATGCAAACACTATGTATTCAATAATAGTTCTTATACCATAGGCCACTGCACATTGTATGGTATAGAGAAAAGCCACAATAGCCATGATGAGGACAAATTGCCTAAAAAGCTTCATTATTGATTTCATTAACAACGAGAAAGTATGAGAAAATGAATATGAGAATGAAGTTTACGTAAATTCGAGTTGTATTTATAGTAAGCCAGTCTTCCCTTTTCCCATCCGAAGTCAAACTTAACGAGCATTAAAATATTGTTAGGTGCAGCCAAATATTTATTTATTTATTTTTGCTTAGTTCTTAACTTCTTAAAAAAATTTTAGTTAAGATTTCTAAATAGTTTTATTAAAGATAATATTTAAACTTCTTGAATGTGGTGGTTCCATATATACCACAAGATTTCAATGTATTTATATATCTGACACTTAAACTCTATTTTTTACATGCAAAAATTAAATTGATAATATCGAATATATCTGTGTACAATTAATTTAACTTATTTGACTTAGAAGTGTCAATTAATTTAAAATTTGGGAAGCCCACGAGCCATAATCTTCAATTATTATTGGCGAGAAAGATGATATAATGGCAATTGGCAGCTCTTAAATTAAAAGCTTGGCCAATAAAAAATTGGTAATAACAAATTGAAGTCTATAGTATTCCATAATCTATTTTATTAAAAATTTTCTTAATTATTTGATCATAATGCTACTGTATAATGCGAGTCTTCATATTTCAAAGCTACTGTATAATTATTTGATTATCAACACTATTGAATGTATCTTTTTTTAAAATATGTATTGAGAAACTCATTCATTTAAGAGTCTAGAAAACAACTACATAATCATTGTTTACAATCTTCATAACAGAGAATGCTGATTAAAATAATGTTATAGCAATTGATTATATCAGAGCAAGCTTAAGAATGAGTACACCATTTGATCAATAAAATTATTCTTTGCGTCTACTAAGCTTTTGAGAAAGCCCTCCAGTCACATTCAGCTTAAATAATGCATCAATTGATGTTATGTCAATGATAACAATTTCATGTCAATAATTTAACATAATTATATTTATATTTGAGAAATTTGAAGAATAAAATATGGCCGGACACATCAATTGTTTCTATCAAAAGGTTACAATAAATCATATAGATTTAATTATGCATAAAAGGGACTCAATAATTTTTTATTAAATATTTTATTTAGTTCTTAAATATTCATATATATAATAAAATAAAATAATTTGCTAATTTTTACGTGCCTTTTGTTCAACCAAGTCCAATTGAGTTTATTGTCGCATTTCTTAGCTTAGACTCCCTTGTTAGTACCTGTAGGTGGCTTCCCAACCTTGGTTTGGGTAACCAAAATCCCCTTGTTTAGTTCCAAGTGTATTGTAATTAAGCTCTTTGCTCAATTTTTGTTGTTGGAAGTTCAATAACAAGTTCACCTTGAAGCTTGAACAATCCAAGTTTAGCCCGAGTCACGATATATTCAATCCATGGATTAACACAACTCCATATGGACTTGAGTAAGTCATTCTAAATTAAAGCAACTCAATAAAATAAAAATAAGCCAAATATGACGTCCATGTCACGTGGATTAAACTTATTACTTAATCTAAACCAAAATATGATTTAATCTAAACATAAAGCTAAACCCAAACTAAAATTTTTACGGTCCAAATACTATGAAACACTAGTGAAATGAAGCGATTATGTGTTTGTCCGGTTTTATTTTCACTTTTACACGCAGTCTTTGAATGTGGTGTGGAATCAACTATTTTAGTTGTTTAAATAATCAAGCGTATCACCAAAAATAGTGAACCAACTTGAAAGGCAGTGTCTGTTGCCAAATTAGAAGTTGTTCGGCCGCCGGAATATGAATCTCGTCGCCCAGTTTAAAATAGATTTAATTTAATGTATGTATATATATAATTTTTGAAAAGTAATGTTTTAATTTTTAAAAATATGAGACCGAACCAATCACATATATTCAATAGTTTAAACAAACGAGCACTGCATCACAAGCTATGCATCTACCTCGAAAACTAGACACATAACTTGGTAATGAGGTTCAATTAAATAAATTACATAATTTATGACATCAATTTGGTCTGCGAAATCTTTTTAGGTTGACCGACAAGTTTCCCTATCTAATATGGGAGATCATATAGGGTTTATATTAAGCTGAGTTCTAAAAGTTTCGTATAAAGACAAACCCCTATAATTAAATACATCTCAAGCAACCGAAGTCACCTAAGAAAACTCTCGATATAGATCAGAAAATATTGTCTTCATCAATTTAAAAGGGTTTAGAATTTTGAAGGTCTGACATAGGAAATATCAAATGAGAAAGGTCCAAATGGGAATAATTATTTTCAGAATCCAAAGGACGAAAGCTAGGGGATATTACGAATCCTAAAGAGAACTTCGGTGAATTCCCAAACTAAGGTTTTTTACTTAGATTCAATTTAGGTAGAATTTAAAGTATAAAGAGACTTAGGCTTAATTTAGGTAGAACCTAATATACAAGATAATTTAAGTTCAATGCGGCTAGAACCTCATACATTTAAGTAAAACCATAATACATAAGATAATTCAGGTAGCACTTAAAGTTCAATATTATTTAGATTTAATTTAGGTAGAATCGAAGATATAATATCTCTTAGGTTCAATTTGGATTGAACTTAAGATTTGGGTAAAACCAAAAAGGTTTAAATATTACAGATTCAATTTAGGTAGAATCTATAGCTTGATTTATTTGGATTCAATTTAGGTAGAATCTAAAGTATAAGGTAACTTAGGCTCAATTTAGGTAAAACTTATTGTATAAGATGGTTTAGGTTCAATTTTGGAAGAACTTCATGTTTTATGTTATTAGATTCAATATGTGTAGAATCTAAAATTTAGGCTCAGTTTAAGTTGAACCTAAAATAGTTGAGATTTAGTTTTAAGTTTAAGTTGCCTAAAGTTTAAACTATTTTAAGTGCAATTTAAATTGAACCTAAATTTTAAGTCGATTTGGTTTGAATTAAGTTCAATTTGGATTAAAATTAAGATTTTGGTTGTTTTAGATTCGATTTATGTTGAATTTAAGATTTAGGTTGATTTAGGTTCGATTTGAGTTGAGTCTAATGTTTAAGTTATCTCAAGTTAAATGTAGGTTGATCTTGAAGTCTATGTGAATTTTGGTTCATTGTAGGTTGAGCCTAAGATTAAGTTGATTTTGGTTCAATGTAAGTTGAATCTAAGGTATAGATTAACTTAGGTTCAATTTGGGTTGAATTTATAAGTTGATGCAAGTTTAACATACATTGAACCTAAAATCTTGGTTGACTTAGGTTCAATATTTTTTTAACCTAAAGTATATGTTAATTTATGTTCAATGTTGATTTAACATAAAGTATATGTTGAATTAGGTTCAATTTAGGTTGAACTAAAGTATATGTTGACTTAGGTACAATGTAGGTTGAACATAAGGTATATGATGACTTAGATTCAATGTAGGTTGAACCTAAGGTATATGTTGACTTAGGTTCAATATAGGTTGAACCTAAGGTGTTTAGGTTCAATGTAGGTTGTTCAATATAGGTTGAACATAAGGTATTTAGGTTCAATGTAGGTTGAACCTAAGGTATATGTTGACTTAAGGTTCAATGTAGGTTGAACCTAAAGTATGTGGTGACTTAAGTTCACTATAGGTTGAACCTAAGGAATTTATTGATGGGTTTTATTTAAGGTTTAGTAGGTATCTAAGTTTAACTTGGGTTAATTAATGCAAGGCTTAATTGAGTCGACTAGATCTAATTAGAGTTGGAACTAATTATAGTTTAAGTTTAAATAAACCTAATGTAAGTAAGGTTTAACTATATTAATTAGGTCTAATTAGGGTTAGACCTAATTATAATTTAGGGCAAATTAAACCTGATGTAATTAAGGTTTAATTAATTTAATTAGGTCTTATTAGGGTTAGACCTAATTATAATTTAGGATTAACTAAACCTAATGTACGGTTTAATTAGATTAGTTAGGTCTAATTAGGGTTAGACCTAATTTTAGTTTAGTGTTTAATTAAGCCTAATGTAAGTAAGGTTTAATTATATTAATTAAGTCTAATTAGGGTTAGACTTAACTATCATTTAGGGTTAATTAAACCTAATGTAAGTAAGGTTTAATTAGATTAATTAGGTGTTAATTAGGGTTAGACCTAATTATAGTTTAGGGTCAATTAAACCTAATGTAAGTAAGGTTTAATTAGATTAATTAGGTCTAATTAGGGTTAGATCTAATTATAGTTTAGGGTTAATTAAACCTAATGTAAGTAAGGTTTAATTATTTTAATTAGGTTTAATTATTTTAATTAGGTTTAATTAGGGTTAGGCCTAATTATAATTTAGGGTTAATTAAACCTAAAGTAAGTAATTATTAATTAGATTAATTAGGTCTAATTAAGGTTAGACCTATTTAGAGTTTAGGGTTTATTAGATTAATTAGGTTTAATTAATGTTAAAACTAATTATAGTTTAGGATTAATTAAACCTAATGTAAGTAAGGTTTAATTAATTTAACTAGGTCTAATTAGGGTGAGACCTAATTATAGTTTAAGATTAATTAAACCTAATGTAAGTAAGGTTTAATTAGATTATATTGGTCTAATTAGGGTTAGGCCTAATTATAATTTATGGTTAATTAAACCTAATGTAAGTAAGGTTTAATTAGATTCATTAAGTATAATTAGGGTTATTATAGTTTAGTGTTAATTAAATCTAATGTAAGAATGGTTTAATTAATTTAATTAAGTCTAATTAGGATTTGACTTAATTATAGTTTAGGGTTAATTAAACCTAATGTAAGTAAGGTTTAATTAATTAATTAGTTCTAATTAGGGTTAAACCTAATTATAGTTTAGTTTGGCTTAAACCTGTAGTTAAGGTTTAACAGAATTATTTAGGCCTACTAGGGATAAGACCTAATTAGGGTTTAATTTGTTTTAAACCTAATGTAACTAAGGTTTAAGAGTATTAAGCAGGCCTAATAGGGATTAAACCTAACTAGGGTTTAGTTTGACTTGAACCTAATATAATTAAGGTTTAAGAAGGTTAATTAGGTCTAATAGGGAGTAGACATAATTGGGGTTTAGTTTGACTTAGGGTTAATTAGGTCTAATAAAGATTAGACCTAATTAGAGTTTAATTTAACTTAAATCTAATGTATCTAGGGTTTACTAGGATTAATCAGGCCTAATAGGGATTAGATGTAATTAGGGTTTAATTTAGTTTGGTTTGATTTCAATTAGGTTGAACTCATGTTTCTAAATTTAATTTGAGTCGATTTGGGTTAGACCCAAAGGTTTTTATTTTTTTGCTTAAGTTTAAGTATGTTGAACCTAAGTATGATATGGGTTTATTTGGTTTAAACCCAGAGATTGGAATTTTGAATTGAGTCCATATGGTTTGGACCGAAGGGTTTAGGGAGGAGGGACTAAACCCAATGTTGGTTAAGGTTTAGTTTTATCCAAAGTCTGATTTTTTGAAATTAAACCTAAGAGCTAGGATTAAATTCACCCCATTGGTCATTTAAGGTGAATATTCAAGCCTAAGGCATTTTAGGATTATATTTGTAATTTTTTAAATTTACAATTTTAACCCTAAGAAACAAAAATGTCATTTTTAAATTTTTCAAAGACAAAAATTTGTCATTTTAAATTCCAAATTTGTCACCCTAAATTTCCTAGCCAATTTCCAATTTGATTTCTAATTTTCTAATTTTTTATAGTTATTTTTGAAATAATTACAAAGTTTGATGAAAATTGGAAAATTTGACTTTAAAGATTTTTCCTAGCCTTGGAAAAATCATGGAATGTTTCCAAGGGTGAAAAGATTAATCCCTGAAAATTTCATAATTTTAAAGTTTATAAATATTTTTTAATAATTAAATTACTCTAGAGAGTAATTAATTAATTAAAAAGTAAATATAATTTATCAATTTGAAATCTTTCTTTCAGATTATTGTCCTCATTTTTATGAATTCAGGGATTTCAATATTATATTTTTTTATGATTTTTCTATGCAAAGATATGTATTTTTGAAGTTTTTATACATTTTTTGTATTTATTTAAACTCTACTTAAATAATTTTATGCACAAATGCTGACTGAATCCTCGGATCTGTCGAAGCAACACACGACATCGTTTGATTAGTGGGGATTTACACGCAGTAGCTAGCATGGCCCGCTGTTATATATGTTTCATATGGATGGATCCGCAATCCAGCTAGAACACAGCTGTCCATTTACAATACACGGAAATAAATGACGTCTAACCATCGTCCCTAGTACGGTATAACCCACAAACCGTTCATTTTTAAACTTAAGATCATTGTCAAATCTTAATGGATTTTAATGAAATTTTTTTCTAAAGCTTCATCTCAAGGATACGATCACATCTATACGGTGATGTAGGTGTTTTTAAATGATCTTCTAGACAAAGTTCCAAACTCGAGAAAAATTTAGGGTTAAGCGTCCATACCTAGCCTTGATGAGGTGAAGCCTTAAACAAGTTTAATATGAATGATTTTCAAGCCCTCGAGAAGCTTCTGCTTAGCTCAATTTAAAGTGAAATCAGGTCAAGGTACGATTTCATTGAATGGACTCACAGTTTGGTCTTAGGATGGATTAGAACTTGCGGGAAGGACCAATTTCGATTGGGAACTTCCTCATGCAGCTCAATGATGGTGTTGGAGTGGTTAATTTGCACTTTTGATTAGTTTTGTGTCAGCCTAGAAATTTAAACTAGTTTTTAGGTGAGAAATTGGACTTATGTAATGGATTATGGAGGTCCAAACTATGAGGTTCGGATGCTTAGCTTATGGGGAACAGGTTTGGTGTTGAAGGTTTTTAGAATTGAGGACTGTAGCTAGGGTTCTCTCCTCTTGAGGGGCTCTCAGGTTAGATCCTTAAATAGCCATTAGAGGTGGCTATCGAGCTTGTAATTGACTGGGGAAGGTTGGTGGTGGTGCAGGGGATTCAGGGAGACCAAAGAGATCAACATTGGGCTGGAGAATGATGAGTTTTTGCATCCCAAAGGTGTGCGCATTATTTCTTCAAAAATGGAGAAGAAGATAGTTAGGTTAAGGCTCTTCCTCTATTGATAGTGGAGTGAGGTAGATAAGACTCTTAAGATGAGTTGGATTGATCCTTCCCAACTAAGCTTTCAAATCATTCAATAAGCTTGAGAGGGAATGACAAATAAGCTCTCCCTTCATAATGATTTTATGTTAAGCTTTGACATAGGTCAAAAATTGTAGGCTTGTGGGTTTTAAGTAGGTCATTCATGTCATGGTGGGTATTAATGGGTTGTGTATGACCCAATATTAAAAGGCCATGAATCGGTTTTAGGGTTTTAAGTGCAAAGCATGGGTCTAGGGTTGCAATAGGTTTGGCTTGCCATGGGCTTAAACCATGATTTTGAACTTAAATTATAGGTATAATGATCTTTAATTTTCACTTTCTTTAATTAATTAAATAATAACTAATCAAGAAAATAAAATAATTTGATTAAAAGATCAAATTTTCCTAAAAAATGGTGAAGTTGGCCAAGTTTGACCAAGGTTGATCATGGTTGACCAATTTAGGTCCAAAGTTGATCAGGGTGACTTATTTGACCTTATCATGGTTGAGTGAGTAATGGAGGGCCATTCGATAGCTTGGTTTGATCAAATGGTTAGGTTTGACTAATTTTAGTGTTTGAGTTGACCAAATGGTCATGTTTGACCATTTTGGTGTCTTGAGTTGATCAGGACGTCATGTTTGATCAGTTTGGTGTTTGGGTTGACTAGATAGTCTATGTGGTAGTCTTTTAGGTCCATTTTTCACCATTTTTACAAAGTTGATCTTAGTATTGACCAAATGATCCATGCGGTGGTCATTGGGTTCAAAATTGACCATTTTAACCAAATTTTGACCAGCTAGGTCTATGGTTGACCAAATGGTCTATGGTTGACCAAATGGTCTATGGGGTGGTCAATGGGTCCAAAATTAACTTGACCAAAGTTTGACCAATTAGGTCTATGGTTGACCAAATGGTCCATGTGGTGGTCATTGGGTTCAAATTTGACCATTTTGACCAAAGATTGACTAATTAGGTCTATGGTTGAGCAAATTATCTATGGGGTGGTCATTGGGTCAAAAATTGACCATTTTAATCAAATTTTGACCAATTAGGTATATGGTAGACCAAATGGTCCATGTGGTGGTCATAGGTTAAACACTGACCATTTTGACCAAAGTTTGACCAATTAGGCCTATGGTTGACTAAATGGTCCATGTGGTTACCATTGGGTTAAGGGTTGACCAAATTAGGCTTTGTCATTGTTGATCTATTCATTTTGGGATGTCGTCATTGTTTGACCCCAAAAAGAATGTATTGGGGTCAATCCAATTTTTAGGGTTTTAGGAACCTAGATGAGTTCAAAGGGGTCAATATTAGTAGACCTACTTCTAGGATGAATTCAATGATCATAGTGATCATTAGATTTTTAAAGAGATGTTTGGGGACTTTGAGCAAGTATGGATGGCTCAAGATATGTTTTGTCTGTGGGTGTCAATTTGGGGTCTCATAAAAGTGTGGTCAATAAATGGGCCCCCAATATGTGTGGAATACTAGATAAGTATGCTGCACATATTGGCGTTAACCAAAAAATTGTACATAACCTATGAATTTTCAGTTATCAGTGGTTTTGAAAAGGATAGGATTATATCATGTCAAATATTTAGCCTTTAAATTTTACTTTATACCATTTCTCAAAAATATCAAATGTCTGTATGTCGGTATTGAGAGGAATGCTCTGAGACTTATATCATATCCTAAAATAAGAGTTAAAGGAAGGTCATAACTTCATGTCAGGAAGGCCTTATATCCAATAGCAAAAGAGAATAGATGTCATATTCCATCTAAGGAGGTCTTATACTATTTATGAAAGATGTTAAATATCGATATTGTCAATTTTGGGATGGAATTCTATCCTAAAAGGAGAGCTAAAACAAGGCCAAAACTCCATGTCAGGAAGGCCTTATATCCAATAAAAAAGGAGAATATATGTCATATTCCATCTAAGGATGTCGTATACCATTTCTCAAAGATGTCAAATGTTGGTATTGTCAGTTTTGGGAAGGAATGTTATGAGACTTATATCCTATCCCAAAAGGAGCTAAATGAAGGCCATAACTCCATGTCAGGAAGGCCTTATATCCAATTGCAAAAGAGAATAAATGTCATATTCCATCTAAGAAGGTCTTATACTATTTCTCAAAGATCAAATGTCGGTATTGTCGGTTTTGGGAAGGAATGTTATGAGACTTATATCCTATCCCAAGTAAAGATCTATATGAAAGCCACAACTCCAAGTTAGAAAGTCCTTTTATCCTATAACAAATGAGAATAGATACCATATTCCATCTAAGGAGGTCTTATACTATTTCTCAAAGATGTCAAATGTCGGTATGTAAGTCTTAGGAAGGAATTCTAGGAGACTTATAATCTATCCCAAGGAAAGAGCTATATGAAAGCAACAACTCCGTGTCAGTAAGGTCTTATATATAATAACTAGAGTTATGTGTGAAAAGAACATATAGAAGAACGTATCCGCTGGGAATTTGACTTTATATGTCAAAATGTAAGTCTTATGTTGTTTAATAGATTTTTGTTAATTTTGAATTATGACATTCTTAATTTTAAGTGTTCATTTTGGCATTCTGGACCTGCACACACATTGTCAATAGCTACAGATTTCATTTTTTGTAACAAAAGCAAGGTTCTCTACCATTACGAAAAATTCAATTTATTGACAAACATGTCCACAAAAAGATATCAACAATATATGATATGTCATAGGCAGTCATGACAAAAGTTGTCAGCAAAACAAAACATATACATTGTTTTCATATCCTTGTTTGTCATCTTAGCGACTTGGAATATTACGAGACCTACCAAGATATTACACTCCAGGATATTATCAGAAACAAGTTTCATTATGTCTCAGGTGCTCAAATATTCACAGGGTCATGGTAATTCTAGATGTTGTAATCCTTCAAGTTCTGGTATAGGTTCATAACCAACATGACACTTTTCAGGAAGCATTCTTCGCAATATCAAAACTTGTTGCCTTATCACACTTGGTATGCAGTGTTTGTCCATGTCAGCTCCATTCTCTTGTAGAATTAAGACTGATCCACGTGGAAGGGGAATTTGGTAGGAACCACAGAACTCAACGGGTCCTATAATCTGTATTTATCTTCCAAACATGACAGGGCATCTGTTCAGTAGTGACAATGTACAGAAAGGCCTTTCGAAATCAATATGTGGTAGGATACAATCTCCCTCTTCATTGATATTGATAATAAAACTGTCTAGAATGCAACTAGATGTCATTATATTTCAGTTTACCAATCGCTTAATAATCTAAATGACATCAGATCCACCTGTTCATGTTGTAGAACCCCTGCAGGATTCCCATCCCTATCTTTGGCATAATTGTAACAACATCCATATTGGATAGTCACTCTCCCTTTACCATGTATCCATTTGTTGGATTCTGAATATGTTCTCTTATTCAAATGTCCAGCTCGTCTACGATCGCATGCTTCCATCACGTGTTCGATGACAGCTGATTTTTTGTCTTCATCAAAAACTTTTGTGACTAGTAGAATACCTTCAATTATACTGATTGTTTGGCTAAGAATATACTTAAATTGTTCAGAAGAGTGTCGTCTAACATTCTAAATACGTCTTAATTCTTCTGTCGGCATATTTTTAGGTTGGTGTTTTATTTTTGAAAAGGGGTCGCCTACAGAAATTGTCGATGAAATTTAAATTTTAAATTTAATTTAAATATATATATATAATTTAGAAAGTAGTATTTGATTTTGAAAATAATTTTAAATTTGAAAATTTTAAGATATGAAATCAAACCGATCTCACATCCCAAATATTTTATATAAACGAGCACCACACCACAAACCGTGTATCTATCCCGAAGAATAGACACACTGCTTGATGATGGGGCTCGATTAAATAAACTAGGAGATTTGTGACATCCGTTTGGTTTGCGAACTAATTTTATAAGCCGACAAGTTCCCCTGCTTAATATAAATGAATTAAGCAGGGTTTATATTACCTGGGTTCTTAAAGTTCCCTATAGAGGCAAGCCCCTATAGTTAATTACATCCTACGTGACGGGAATCACTTAAGAAAACTCTCGATAATGATCAGTGGTTTTGCTCTCAAAAATTTCAAAGTTTAAGGTTTTCAAACAATTGCATTTTTGGAAATTCAAAAGAGAATGACTCAAAATTTGGAACAATTTATTTTTGAGAATCCAAAGGAAGAGAAGTAGGAGTAGCTGAGGATCAAGAGGAATCTTGGCAACTTCCCAAACTATCCTATTGTTTGGCTCGAATTTAAGAAAATCCTAATATTATCTGATATTTCAATCTTGCCAATTTTAGTTAATTAGGACTTATATTCGCATGACATAATCATACAATCAGCCTAGAAGAAGTGAGGGTTTATGTCGTACCAAACGACTACCTCGGAGTCCTAAGACCAGTTAGGGCTTAATTTGCATAACATGATTATGCAAATGCCTAACGAAAAGTTGAGGATTTATGTTGCACTAGGCAAACTACCTCTAAATCTTATGGCTTGGTTATTTTATTCTAAGAAAGTTTTGTTGAAGTAGACTCAGGTTTTGCTGATGACGATGGTCGTGCTACCCACCATGCTCCGAGCTCCTTGTTGTTGCAGAGGTTTAGTTTTAGAAGTCATAAATCAGGAGATGAGAGAGGTGTTTTGGTTTAGAGAGAATCTTAAAATCCAAGTGTTTTTAATATTTTAATTAAAATAAATCTTAAAGTTGTTTAAACAGAACTGATTAAGATCCCACGGTTTCGTCATCTCGGCACCGTTATTTTCATTGAATTCACTTAGTCCAGATGAATTTGCTAAAATCAACTGAATGAGTTCCACACCTTCATTTAGACCGTGGAAAATCTCGTTAGCAACACGTGGGTTACATCATCCGAGGTATTCCCGATCATTCAACGAGACGTTTTAATTTAGTTGCAATTGTAGTTTTGTGTTCTGTTTGTGATTAAATTTTGATTTGTTTTATATTTTGAAATGTTGTGGCGGTGAATTTTATCTTGTAGTGATTTTTAATTTAGTTTTGGTTTCAGTTTTAGGGACTACCCTAAAGGTTTTGGTTTTCATGCAACAGTTGTTTATCATGCAAGAAAAGTAAAGTGCATTTTGCAATAAAGTAAATTGCAATAAAATAAAAACGTACCTGGAGGGTCTTCCCGTCATCCCAAGCTGCACTTGAAACACATATCAAAGCATTTAAGTATTCCAACAAGTACCTAGGTAAAGCTAAGGGAAAGGTTTTGGTTGTCTACCAAAGTCCTAATCCTATAGCTAGTCATCTCCTATGACGTATAGGTTCTTGTGTTATGGTTTAAGGACGATTTTCTTCATCAAAGAACAATTAAGTTCAATTGTTCTTATAAATATCCTATCATATCGAGGAAGTGCTTAAGACTAGTCTTAAACATCTTTTCAATACCTCTAGGATTGTTTTAAGTCCAAGAGAATTTAATTATACAAGTGAATTAATCATCCATGAGTTTAAGTTTTGTTATCTTGCTCAGTGAATTAGGACATTTGAATATCATATAAGTTAAGTAACACTTCACTTAACACTCCGTTTAGAAGTTATGACAACAAGAACTTTTGAGGGCAAATTGATGTTTAAGTGATTTGTAATTTAATTTAATTTTAATTAATGGGTTTAAGTTTGGAATAGTGTTCAAGTTGTTTTAGATTTATTTTGAATTCTTTATGTCTTAGGTGATGTTATATTTAATTCAATTTAATTTAATTTAATTTAATTTAATTTAATTTAATATTAATTTTAATTAAATTTTATTTTTAATTTTAATTTAATTTAAATTTTTTTTAATTTGATTTTATTTTTTTTATTTAATTTAATTTAATTTAATATGTTTTAATTTAATTTAATTTAATTCAATTTAATTCAATTTAATTTCATTTTATTTAATTTAATTTAATTTTAATTTTATTTTATTTTAATTTTAATTTAATTTTAATTTAATATTTTATTTTTTTTATGTTTTAAAGATGATTTAATTTAATTGTTAAAGTATTAATTTAATTAAAATTTTGGAAGGATTTAATTTAAATGTTTTAATCTTAATTTAATATAATGATTAAGTCTTTTAGTATTTTAAATCTTGAGTTTGGATTATCATTTTAATTAGGAATTAAATATTATTGAGGTGATTAATTTAGGGATTCTTAAATTAAATAATAAATGTCTTCCTAATAATACCACTATTTTAATAATTTAAATTTTATTAATCTTCCAAATTTAATTAATTAATTGGTTAAGGTTTACTCTAATTAATCTTAAAAATGATTGATGGGTTTCTATCCTTTAATTATTTAAATTTCAATCATCCAAATCAGATTAGGATCAAATATTTTACTCTCCCATTTCATTAAGCCAAAAGTTTTAATTAAGGGTTAAAATTTTAATTACCATTTTACCCTTCAAGCTTAATAATTCCATAACTCACTAAATTGAGCTTAAATGAATTTGAAATTTTTATGTGGCTTCACTCACATGTCAATTAAGACATTAGAGGAGAAAATATGATTTTTCTGTATTTAATTTACTTATATAATTATTTCTTGTAGAAAATAGGGATTTCCAAGGAAAATTCAATGAGATGACCAAAGAAATTTTTATATTCTTAAGAAAATTATGGGGCACTTCTAATGACCAGAGGACCATTTGGACTAAATTTAGTGATTTTTTGAATTATATTTTATTTACTAGAATTATTTTGAGTTTTGGAGTATTAATTAATTTAAAAATAAAATAAAGGTTGAAAATTGAGTTTTATATTTTTTTAAAATATCTCTAATATCAGGAAAACCAGAAAACCAATTTTCATAATTTTATGATTTTTCTTTGTTTTATTAGAATTATTTTAGTGAAAAAGTTGGAAAATACAGTTTTTAATATTAAAAAATACATTAAGCCTTTAAAATTCAATATCTTATATTAGGAATTTAAGAAAAATATTTAGTTTGTTCCTAAGTATTTAGAATTCAAAATATGACATTTTGGTGATTTTTAATATTTCTATAACTTTTATTATTTTTTAATTATTAAAAATATTAAAATAATGATAAAAATCAACTTTTTTAGAAAATTACAATTTTAATTTTCCTAAGTTCCTCTAATATCAGAGAGGCTCCAAAACCATTTTTGTGAATTTTTGAAAAGTATTTTGTGAGTTATAAATTTTTACAGTTTAATTTTACCCATTATTACTTAAGAGGCTTAATCAACCCATTTGGTGGGTTTAATGAAGTCCAATTGGTTTCAAATTTTTATGTGGTGTTCTCCTATCCCCAAAGGACTGTGGAGAATTGTTTTTAAGTTAATTTGATGAGTGGTTAACCCTAATTAATTAAAGTTCAATTTTGGGTATTTAGGCCAATTAGGGTTGTTCAAAGTGAATTAGCTCAAAAATTATTTTTCCTAGGTTCCTCCGGTCACAAGCAACATCACCAAATTTTCCTAAAATTTATTTCTCAACATGCTAATTATTGGAATTAAAATACTCAAAACAGTAACATGAACTTGAAAAATCAATAACTTCTCATAGGGATGGCCTCTGACCTTGGAAAATTCAGGGAATGTTCTCAAGTTCAGAGGCTTCAAAAGCCCTATGGTTTAATGCCATGGTGAATTTCCTATATGCATGGAGAATTAAAACAATGCAGAGAGTAAATAAATCATTAAAAATAAAATACTTAATAAAATTACGTGATTTCTTTTCCACATCTCTGTTCACTAAGCAAGAGGGTATTTTTATTTTATTTTTAGGATTTTTCTACACAAAGTTATGAATTTTCTAAGTTCTGGTAATTAAATAAATAAGAAAAATCCCTATTTTCCTACTTATCCACGCGGCGTCACGCCATCCTCGGCAGCTCCGAAGGGCCACGCGGCGCGCTCTGATTCGGCACCGTCATCCGACTCAGCGCTCCAGGGGCCCGCGGTTCATGTACCATCGCGCTGTCCGGCTCGATCCCAACCGTCCGCTCGATATACGCTCGATCCGACGGCTCCCAGTCATCGTCTACGACTGGTGTGAACCCGTGACCGTCAACCTTCTAACCCTAATTTCTCACTCTATTCTCAACAGATTTTTGTGTTCTTATACTCTATGGATTCGTCTTGAAGAAACAAACACATCCATACGGTAAACATGCATTGAAATTGATTCAAATTAAATGGAGAATCTCTGTAAGCTCGGGAAGAAGAGTGAGTCCATACCTTTGCTCGCAGAAGTGAAGCTTCGATCCGAGAGTTGTGTCACCTTCGATTGGGTCCAAGCAAGCTCCGGATGAAGTCCCTTGGCTCGGTGAATTATCTAGGTATGATTTCGACCACGGCCGATCACAAAGCTTGGAGGCTGGGAGCAATGGCCGGCTCTGGTGAGGGGCTTTTGCCGGGAAACTTCTCCTCTTGGTCCGGTGAAGGTGTAGGACCAATCAATTTGGAGATTGGCTCACCGTGGTGAAGTGTCCTGGTTTTGAGCTTGGATTTCAACTGCGAAATTGAGCTCGCAGAGAGGAAATTGCAGGGGGATTTCGGTGGGGATCAAGTTCTCTATGTGTAGAGAGTGGTCCGGGATGATTTTGGCGAGGGTTTCAGTAGGTTTTGGTTCAGCACCTCTCATGGCCGAGAGGAGGTGGTGTTTAAATAGGAGAGGGTGGAGGGCCTCCCAGGGGGGTTTAAGGTTGGGGATCAGCTGCTCCATGCAAGGGAAGAACAGCCATGGTGTTCAATTGAGCTGGGACACTTTAGCAAGGCAGAATTGAAAAGTTTGGCTCCTCCCGAGGTCTTGGCCATGGTGTTTTCCGGCGATCCGGGCGGCCGGCCGTGAGCATGGGTCACCCTCGGGTCCGAGTGGGTCGTGGCTGGAGGTTTGTGCGAGCAATTGAGCTTTGCCATGTGTAAAGAGGATGGCTTGAAATGGAAAGGGGTAAGGGCTCATTTTGGGCTCAAATTGGTCAACCAATGATTTTGGGCTTGGTTCACCTCCCCATGACCCGATTTTGGGTCGGGTGAATCAGTTGAGTCAGCCGCTATGGAGTGGTGAAGTCTCCATCCATGGTGAGGTGGCTAAACTTGGTTTAGTGTGTGACATGGTTATGGTTAAAAAGGCTTAATGAAGGATTAGGAAAGGGGGCCCTCCTTTTTCCATTAATGTCTTGGTCACATGTCAAACCTTTCATGGCTTCATATGGCTTGTAAATGGCTTGCTCATGGCTCCATGTGGCTTGGGACAAAGCTTGGTCATTTACATGAAAAAGGGTTTTAGAAATTTTGGTAATTTAGGGGTGATTTGATGGGATTTGGCATATGCCTTGATTTGGAATTATTCCATCATGGATTTAGAACTTAGGAGATGGTTTTATCAAATGGATGCTGATAGAGGATTGTCATGTGGGCTTCAAGATGGATTTTGGGTTTTTGAGTTTGGTTAGGAATGGGCTTTTAAATGTCCTTTAGAAGTGGGCTTTTAGATGAAAATTTTGCAAAGGGGCCATGCCAAATAAATGTTGGGTTTAGTTTAAGGATGTGTCATGAGTGATTTGAGACAAGTTTGAGGTGGTTTGGGCTTGAATTGGGTTGAATTTGGGTTTCTTTGATAAATGGGCAAATGTAGGTTAAATTGGGCTAACTTGGGCCAATGTTGGGCTAAGGTTGAAATTGATGTAAAATTAATGTTGGGAAATTTTTATGGGAGTGTTTCAAAGAGGTTTCAACTTTGGTTGGGTTTTGGTTTTGGGATTTGGGCTTATTTGGGTTAGGTTTGGGTTTAGGTCAAAATTGGGCTTTTTTATTTTGGGTTGAATTTGAGTGGGGTTTGGGTCCAAATTTTGGGCAAATTATGTTAGTATTTTGTTTGTGGGGATGTTAGGGAAGGTTTAGAAAAAGTTTGGGGTCAATTGAAGTTGAATTGGTTTGGTTTGGGCTAAGTTTGGGTCATGGGTCCAAATTGGACTTTAAGATCAAAAGTGAAATTGGACCCAAATGCCAATCAAATTGGACTTGGATTTGGTCTAGATTGATATTTTGGATATTGAATTGGAGTTTAGAATTGAATTGGACCAAAATTGGGGTCAATTGGGTAGGTTTGGTTTGACATTGGGTTCACTTGGGTTAAGAATGGGCTAAATTGGGGGTTTTGGTAAAAGTGGGGTAAATTGACAAAGTTGGCCCATGGTGTAATTGGACAAAATGAATTTGGGAATATTTGGGATTGTCTGGAATTTTCTGGGTATTTTCTAAATTTTTGGATTTTTTTGCTAAGAGGGGCATTTTGGGTATTTGGAGGGTATTGGGGGGTATTTTTGGATTTTTTGGTATTTCTGGCTATGGATGATCAATGTGATTGGTGAGAAAGTGTTCAAGGTTAATTTTGGGGAATTTTGGGTGATTTGGAAATTTTGGAGGATTTGGGCAATTTTAAGGGCTTTTAGTAGGTTTGATGGGTGTAGGGTCCCCGGGGTCAAAAATTGAAATTTTGGAATAATGAAGATTGGTCAAATATGAGTGGAATGGAATCACTTTGATTGAGCCATGAAGTCACATTAAGCCTATATGAGCCATGAGAGGACTCATTTGAGGCATTCACTATGTTGTTCCTAACCCTCTTAGCCAGGGGCTTAGGGGTTAAGGTCCATCCATATGAATTACCTACATGAGCCAAGGAGCCAAGTTGGGTATGGGTGTGGTTTTAGGATTTGGATTGTGTGTGTGAGAGTGTAGACTGTGAGTGTAGTGAGTGTGTAAGTCAACCCTCACCAGACCAAGCCACTTAGGGTGGTCCTAAGGCCAAAGAGTCCTATAGGGAACTCATCCTTTAAACCTTCACATTTGATTTCAACCCTCTAGGTGATTAGGGGTCTACAACCAAGTTTGTAGGGTTTGCAGGGAGGCAAGAAGTGATTCAAATTTCTAAGGGATGGGTCCCAATTCTAGTCCTCTAAGATAGTCAAAGGAAAAGCCTAAGGCTAGATCCTAAACACTAAAGAGGGAAGAGAAGACCTCATCAAAAATGAGGTCAACATCTTCTTCGGAGATGATTTATCTGTCGGTTGATTCCTTTGATTTTGTAAGATCAAGTACCGATACATAAGGACTTGGTGCAAATTTTGTTATTTCTATTGCTTCTTCTTCTTCAGGGTCTAAAATTTTTACTCCTAAAATAAGATATACTTCTCCAGGTGTATATTTAGGAATTGGGAATTCAAATCCAGTGGTATCTTCCTCCATAGGTCTTGCTCCTTGTCCTTCCTTTTCTTCAAGTCATTTAAGTCATTCATTTTGATTTCTTCTTTGAGATCGAGTCAATCCCGATTTTAACTTATTGGCTCTAGGAATTGATGCTTCTATAATCTCATGGGCTGCAACAACTACTACTAATTTCAATTTTCCAATATCAATTCTATTCCTAACATGTCATCATTTCTTTAGTAATGTTAAGTTGTCTTGTCTTGAATTCCAATATAGGAAATTTCCCTTCTGCTTATTCCTTGTTGACAATAGTCAGCAGTGGTCTATTATACAGTAACTCAACCTGTGTCAGATCGAGATCGAAATGCATTCTCGATCCTTTCTCAATGCATACAGTGTCAAACATACACCACTTCAAAAAGTAAACAAAAGTCTGTTGTTCAACATTTTCCTGCAAGTAATGAGTTAATTGAAACATATTAGACTTAATTTAAATTTAGTTTATTAATATGAACTTCATTTAATTTATTATCAAGAAATGATGCTCACAAACACATGTTATATGAGTAGAAAGAGAAGTCCTAAAAAGGGTATTAATTGTATGGAAATTCGTTCCTTGATTTTTATTATTATTTTCCCATTTTACAAACGAGTCATCATTTACATGTTGCATAATATTTTTTTCAAAAATTGCCCATTGAAATGGTGGTAAGACTCTTTCTCCTTGACAGTCTGCCAACTAGTAGAATCCTCCTGAGCATGTATTTTCAAAAACATACGGGCCTTCCCACATTGGTTCAAATATTTTACCTATTCCTCGATGAGCAAATATAGGTCTTCATAGAACTGAGATCAATTTGTCAATTTGAAATGTTCTAGGGTGAACCAATTTGTCGTAGGCCCGTATCATTTTTGTTTGGTATAGTTCTAGATTTTGCTGGGCTTGTTGACGTTTCCCTTCTAAATTTTCAAGTTTTTCAAGTCGTAATTTTGCATTTTCTTCTTCAATTATTTTACTTGCGACTGCAACACAGAGGGATGGAATCTGCACTTAAAGTGGTAGCACAGTTTTAGAATCATATACCAATGCAAACAGTGTTGACCGTGTTGGTGTGTGGTATGTAGTTCTTAGGCCCATAAAGCTTCAATCAATTGCTCATGTCATTTCCTTGGACTGTTTATTAATGTATTTTTTAAAATTTCTACCAATGTTTTGTTGAAAGCTTCAGCCAAACCATTGGATTTAGAGTAATAAATTGTTGAATATCTCCAGTTTATTCTGTATCATTGGATAAAGTTATTCATTTTTTAGTTTTCAAAGGCAGTCCATTGTCTGATATAACACTTCGAGGAACTCTGAATCTATAGAAAATATGTGTTTTGAAGAAATGGAGGATTTGCTCTGCTTTGACTTCTCTGAGTGGTGCCACCTCTGCCCATTTAGAGAAGTAATCTGTGGCAGCTAAAATGAATCGATGACCTTTAGATGATGAAGGGTCTATAGGGCCCACTACATGTGTGCCCCAACATTCAAATGGCCAAGATGGAATTTTTAGATGTAATACATTTGGTGGTTGATGTAATGTACCTGACATGGATGACATTTCTTTGTGGTTTCAGGACATTCAGTCATCATTGTTGGCCAGTCATATATCATCCTTTTTATTTTCATCTTCACTTTTGGTCCAGATTGGTGTTCACCACATAGTCTTGAATGAACTTCTTTAACAATTTCTTAAGCCTCATATTGGTTTAAGCATCTAAACCACATTTGGTTAAAAGATCGTGATAATGAACGTCATTTACCAAAGCATAAGACAATGCGTTTTTTTAATTTGGGTTGCAATACAACTATATTCATGTAACCATCCAGTTTGTAAATATTGAATAATTGGTTGTCACCAATCAACCTCTTATTTATCGATTACTGTCACTGTCGTGTGTTTTTATTAACTTTATGTAGATTATCAATGTCAAATTGATAGAGAACCTTTCATTCTTTTACGAAAATTAGAATGTCATCTTCTTCCGGGCAAGCAAATTCTTTCGTAAGCTTTGCTAAGGCAGAGAATTATCTCGTCTCGGAACTAAGAAGAACGTTACGTTTCGAATCTGCTGAAGAAATTTCATTGTGTAATAGAAATATTGTTTAATTTAAGGTTTTAGAGTCTTATATTTGTCTGCGATTTGATTAATGAATAATTGAGAGTCTCCGTAGATGTCGATATTTTTAATTTCCATCAATATTGTCAATTCTAGGCCGATTATGAGCGCTTCATATTCAGCTTCATTGTTTGTGCATGGCTTTGTCAAATGATAGGAAAACGACATCATTGCTTTGTCTAGAGTAATGAAATTAATCCTACTTCTGCTTTGTTGGGTATAATTGTCTGTTTATTTTTGTCTTTCTAGCTGATAAGGCTTCATAAAAATATAATTCCCATCTTTGTATGTCAGAATTTTTAATTTATAATACTTGCTCATCAGGTAAATCATCATTAAGAGGAAACCCAGTCAAATCGGATGTGCTGCTAAGAAGTCTGATAAAATTTGTTCTTTAACGACACGTAGCAGTACAAATGTTATGTTGAATTGGAGTGGTATCAATGCCCATCTTGTTAATCTTCTATAAAGTGTAGGTTGGGTCAACAAATATTGTAACAGGTTAATTCTTGAGATAAGAATAACTTTATGTGACAACATATAATGTCTTAGCTTTTGAACTGCAAAGATCAAAGCTAAATAATATTTCACAATTTCAAGATATTTCATCTCAGTTGCGAACAAACAGCAGCTTAAGTAATATAATTCATTTTCTAACATAAGGGCTGCTAGAACAGGAGGTGTTGTCAAATATTGTTTGGTATTTTCAAAGGTGTGTTGGCATTTACAAATTTGGAAGCTTTTCTGGCTAAAGCAGCGAGAGGTTGACACCTACCAGATAAGTTGGATAAAGTACCGTATATACCCTAATTTTCCTTGGAAAGATCATAATTGACTTAGAATTTTTAGAGGAGGCATATTTAGAATGGTTTCAATTTTGAGGGGATCAATTTCAATCCTACGATGTTGAAAAATAAATCCTAAAAACTTCCCTGAGGTGACGCCGAAAGTGCACTTTAAGGAATTCATCTTAAGATTATATTATCATAATCATTTGAAGATGATTGTTAAATCGTACACATGATCATGTTTTTTTTACTTTTGACAACCAAATCATCCACATAATATTCGACCTTATTATGAATGAGTTCGTCAAAAACTTGTGTCATAGCTCTTTGATAAGTAGCACCATGATTTTTTAATCCAAATGACATGAATTTGTAATAGTATATCTCAATGGGTGTTCTAAAAGCTATATTTAATTCATCTTCTGGAAACATTTTGATTTGATTATATCCTAATGATCCATCTATAAAGGAAAATATTGCATGTGTAGATGCAATGTCGACCATCAACTCTGGGATTGGTAAAGGAAACTCATCATTTGGGCAAACTTTGTTTAAGTCTCTGAAATCTACATAGACTCTGATTTGGCCATTTTTCTTCTTTACTGACATTACAGTAGCTATCCATGTTGAGTAATTTTCTTCTCAAATAAAACCAACTTCGATTAATTTATTAAATTTGGCAATGACTTTTTGTTCAATTCAACACGTGACTTCATTGAGCTTGTTTAATAGGGATTGCAACTCGGTCTATCCTAGGTTTTTGGACTGTGACTTTTGGGGTAAACCTACACATTTCATCATAACTCAAAACAAAGCCGTCTTTGTATTCCTTTAACAGTTGAATTATTTCTTTTGTTTCAATGTCATTAAGAAACAAACAATTAAAAGAAGCTTTTGGGTCTCCTTCAATCCCCAAATTTATTTCTTTTAATTCATTGATTGTCAATTTAATTTCTTCTTCAAATTATGGCGGTATATCTTCAATCGGACGATTTGATGTTTGTTCATAATCAAATTTTTGGTGATAACCAGGCAAAATTCTGTATCATTGATGTGCCTAAAAATGTATTATTTTTCATGCTATATTTTACAATAATATTATACTTTAAAGTTATTTTTTCTTGTTTTTTTTTTTTACTTTTAGGTACATTAAATTGAAGAATTTGGAGTGATTAGAGCAAAAGGAACAATAATGGACCAAAACAAAGCAAACAGGAGCAAACCGGGTAGAACTGAGGCACACCAGATCCATGGGAGGCAAAATCGGGCACTTAAGTGCTTGTGCCTGGCACTTAAACGCCCAAACATGGTGCTTAGGCGCCAGCAGATAGAGAGGAGGGCGCTTAAGCGCCCAAAATCGGTGCTTATGTGCCAGTGACGGCTTTTTGCATATCTTCTAGAATATACATCCGATTTGGATGATTTTTGAAGTGGTGTTTCATGTATGTCTTTGGGAATTCATTGGAATTGATAAAAGGAACATTAGAGAAGGATTTGGTGTTAGAAGGAATTTTTTGATGACTTTTGAAGAGGCACTTGAGGCACCCTTTGGAAGATTCATTGAATATGGACATTTTTAGAGAGACACTTATGCACCTCTTGGGAAATTATAAATAAGGATTGGAAATGTTTTAAAAACTCTCTTGAACTCTCTTGAACTATTTGGAAGAGGAGAAGAAGAAAAAGGCTTGGGCGAGAGCCCCGAGTGGGGAGATAAGGTGAGAGAGAAAGTAAGAGAGTGAGAGATTTCTTCTTTTATTTTCACTTTGTTCTAGGAGATGATTGTAATGAGATTGCTTTTGCTATACAAGGTGAGTTTGATTTCCATCAAAGATAAGTATTTTCATTGTATTTTGATTTGAATCTAGTAATTTTTTTGGATGGTTTCAAAGACTTGTTCAATGAAATGTTCTTATTTTTTCTCCATGTGTAGTGAGTAGTTTTCTTCAATCTTCCCTCTTATAATGAATTATTATGCATGTGCAGGATATAGAATTAAGTTGAGAGAGAATATATTATGATGAATTTACTTTGTTCTTCATTTACATGTAAACTTGATCAACTTTCATGCTAAAATCCATTGTGAGAACATGTAAGATCTGTGATGGTGTTGTCTCAATCAAATGTGGTAGAATCACATGAGATTGTATGGATGAGAATGTAGTCCATATGGTTAAGTGCAAATAAATAGGAAAGCAATCTTTGATGGGTGTAGATTTAGAGGATTTTAGAGTGACAGGCTAAAGCCCGCTGATTTGGTCTATTGTTTTAAGTTTTGATATGAGGTGTTAGCCTCTAGGTGGAGGGATAAGAGGGAACTCTAAAGTGAGAGCTAGTTTCTTCCCTACCTAACCCATCTTCAGGACTATTCAAATGTTAGATTAACCAATATTCTTTTTATCATCTCTAGTAAGGGTAAACAATATAATTTCTCTTATTTATCACAATCTCTCTCGCAGCTTGTTTTAGTTTTACATGTCACTAATTTCATTATATGAGGAAGGGTACTTTTACTATATCAAACCCCACCTTTTGATTTTTACTAAGTATTTTAGTTTAGGAGTAGAAGTAGTATTATAGTAATAATTTTAGGATATAATAAAAATCAAACCTTTATTGACCTTCCAAGCTAGGGCTTCTTATTGTAGACTAGAACTTCTATTGAAAGCTGTAGTGATTAACTTCGATCTCCGTGGGATCGATATTCAAGGCATAATCAAAAAGCCCTATATTACTTGATAACGATACGTATACTTGTGTAGAATCCCTACTATTTAAAGATATAAGTGAAATCTTACTTTGTTTTAGGATCAAGTTTTTGGCATTATTGTCGGCGATTAAAATCTTCAAGTAGTGGTGTCAACTTCATACATCCTTACATATAAAAAAATATATGGATCAATCATCTAGAAGTTCTAGGGTACCAAACCCAATACCTTCCTTAAAGTTAGAATTTTATTTGTAATTATTCCACAATTGTTCAAAAAGATATTATTACATTTATCACCATTGTTCGGGCATTAAACCATCTTAAATAAATTTTTGAACCCACGGAGAATACTGTTTAAAAGGGATTTTCATTTATTTCATAGGATTTTCATCTTCTAATTTTACATCTGTTTCAAAACTAGAAGAAGTAAAATTAGAAGAAGCAAAACCAAGTCTAAATTTAATCGGCTTTTTATCATCACCATATACTTCTTTGACCACTAAATTCTCAATTTTAGATGTAGAGATTTGACTTAGGGTCATAACATGTAGATAATGATTAATTTGTTCCTACATGGACTCAAATTGTTTTTGTTTGTATTCTTCTTCAATAAGTATTTTGAACTGTGGTTATTTTGGAATCACTGATGTTGTCTTTTCCTTTTCTTTTTCTTCTTTAGAGTCCAAACAACTTCTAAAATTTAATGGTTTCTTCATTTTGAAAATTGGGTTTTCTTTTTCCCCTCCTTGTCCCCGGCCTTGACCTCGGATACGAGTTTGATGAGAATTGTCACCCTTTGTCTGTTTCGAAGAAGAATTTCTATCGATTTGTTTTTCCTTTTCATGGTATTTTCCATTTATTTTCTTTTCTTTATCTTTTTCTTTTGTATTCACCACTGCCTCTTTGGAGAATATTATTTTCTTTATTGGAGCATAATACGTAGCATCTTCATGTACTCTAATATCATGGACGAAAAATGGTTACAGATCTCCTGAGATACAGCATTCATATCCCTTTTGTAGATATTTAATACATTGATGTAATGAGGAGGGGACCATCCTATATTCATGGAGCCATAGTCGACCAAGTAAAGCATTGAATGAAGTTTCATGATCAATGACATGGAGTTTTGTCATTATCACCAAATCATCCATCTATAAAAGCAATGTAATTGACCCTAAAGATCATTCTCCTTGTTTGTTGAATCCTCGTAACATCATTTTATGCCTCGTTAGTCTGCAACAATCAATGTCCAAAAATGCAAGAGTTCTTTAATTCATAATGTTAATCGAGGCACCAGGGTCAATAAGCACCCTTGAAAATGTATTGTCATTTATATTCACCGTGATGTACAATGGACAATTGTGTTCAGTCGTACCTAGCAACAAGTCATTGTCAAAAAAAGTTGCCTTAATCTGTTCTTCTGGTAAATATGCTTCATTTGCTGTGATACAAGCGAGTTGAGCTAAACAGATTATTGGATCTAAAAGAGCTTTTATTGATGATTCCCTCATTTCTTTAAAAAGTATAAAGGCATCATAGATACTCAACTTTGCTGGTAATTTTCTTAAATGAGCTAGTACGTTATAGTCTAGTTTGTTATGGACATTATCTTCATTTCTTTCATATACTTGTTGATGTTCTAGAGGAATGATCTTTTTTGGTGTAACTATTTGTTTTTCTTTTTCTTTAGGAGCCATCTTTGGAGGTAGGACTCTTCCACATCATAAGTTGACTTCAATTATTTCTTCTGGTTTATTGTCTGACAATTTTTTCTCCGAGTCGAAAGGCTCCAGTTCTATAGAAATTGGTATTCCTCATAGTTCAAATGTAACATTTTCATCTTTATTTTCATCACTATTTAGAATTGTCGTTCGGCTTATTAAGATTGTGTACAATTTGAGTATTGTCTATAGGATCGAAAATGGATTCATCATTTTCAGAAGTGGTGTCAGAAATAGACAAAATGTAAGCATAACTGGAAGCATTATTATTCACGATAGAGATAAAAAGGAAGTCATATAAAGTCAACAGCTGAAGGGATATCCTCCCTTCATCCTAGACAACTACCATAGTAGAATGTAAAGATGTACGAGAATTGGAAGATCCAAAAGGAACAGTAGTCCCTATATTTAGAAGACCTCTAACCCTTTTTGGTTTTTTCTTTTTTCTTTTTCTTTTCTTTCTTGGAAGATTTTGTAATTTGTAAGTCTGCAAAAGTCTTCTTAAGATATTTGCCTTGAGCAGTATTTTCTCTGTCTTCATTATCGGGATGATTGCTAAGAATAAGTTCGTTGACCAAAATCAGATTTACTGAACCTTTTTTGGTTTCTTTCAGATATTCTTTAGCAACCACTATATTCCCTTCTTTGAAATTATGTTCCAACCAGTCTTTAAAGACAAAACATTCTTTGATTTTATGTCTGAGGATCATATGATAAGGACAGTAGTTAGGATGATCTTTCATATCAAGTTCTCTGTCTTTTAGCTTCAGGCAATTTGAATTCTTGCACTTTTAACAAGCTATGGAATGTCTTTGCAACAGCTTCTGTTTTGAATGGATATTCTTTGTTTATCCTCTCAGACATTGGTTTCTTGTCTGTCTGCAATGAGGCTGATTGTTGGAATTGCAATTATGCAGGTGACTGTGATTGTGGTTGAACTACATTTTGTCGTTGCTTCTTTTGTTAGTCTTGCACTTGCATCACTTGTTTACCCTTTTTCTATTGCTAAGACATTTCCCGATTTCCTTTCGAACATATTACCTGGCTTTGGCTTCTCCTTATCGGTTACACTCATCTATATAGGTTCTTTCTGAAAATTGGTAGATTTACTGAGCAATTTATCAAACGTCTTTATTGTAAATCCTTTAAGCATGAATGTTATGGGAACATTAATTTTCTTAAGCAAGATTTCAACTACAAGTTGTTCTTGAAGTTGTAGTTCACATTTCATGTTAATATTTCTCCAGCGTAAAATGTAATGCATAAGAGTTTCTCCTGGATTTTGTTTCTCCACTACCAGGTCTCCAACTGTTATATGATGTTGTGCTCCAGAAAATTAGTGAATGAAGAGATTCTCAAGTTCCACAAAAGTTTTTACAAACCCATTGGGAAAGACGGCATACCAATCGAAGGCAACTCCTGTAAGGCTATTAACGAATTGGTGGAATATAAGAGTATTGCTTCCCCCCGCGTTGCAACAACTCGCTCTGAAGTGTGCAAGATGCTGACGAGGGTTACCAGTCCCTTAAATCATTTTGAAGAGAGGTGGAACAAAGCCTTTGGGGTATTGGACAAAATCAAATTTCTATGGATAAGGTCTACCCTTTGGAATTAATTATTCGGCCCTCACCTGAGCCATTGATTCTTTTACTTTTTGTTTCATAAGTTGTGTAATTTCTTTTTCTAGAATTCCACTCTGGGATGAATCCTTTTTTTAGTACTTTCTTCAAGGTCTATTGGTTCTCTTCTGCCTTCGAGAATATGTATTGCCTCCAGACTAATAATTTCAATGGCATGTATTGGAGTTGTTTATGCTGGATTTTGTAAAATAGCCATCATTTCGTCAATATTTTGTTTGAGATTATTAATCTATTCTTCTCATTGTCGGATAATCGTTTGCAATTCTTTTGGCACATTCTTCGCTTAATTCTCAAGGTGTGGAGGTAGCTCATGTCTCTACCATATTTATTTTTGCAAATTCCTCATTTAGTCTATTTGAAGGCTTCTTCTTTCTCCATATTGAGAATTGTTTAATATCTGCTTTTAACTTTTTTAGTCTTTCCTTAAATGAAATAACATGATATTTTTCACTAGTCTTTCCCTGAGAACTGTCTGCATGAGTACTCATAACATCGAAGATTCTTTTCGACAGTTCACATTTCCATACATTATTTTTAAGTATAGGACATGATGTTCTAGAAAATATATCATCATGTTATGAGTAAGAACGGTCTCCACTTTGTAATATCTGCACAAGAGCTTTCATTTTACCATATGTCTCTTCTGCTTCTAATATTAATATATTGTGTTTTATTCTATCTTTTGAGATAGTTATATATTCTACTCTTGGCCCTAAATGGAGTTTAATTGGAACCAGATTACACTAACTTTCCAATGGGAATTTTTGATATATTTCTTGACAGGTAGAACTCCCTTGCGCAGGATTTTTTTTTACATGGTGGTAGAAACTGCACATCCCATTTTGTCTAAAAATCGAGAGATTGAACATTTGTCTTTTCATGCAAGTCTTTTGAACACAGCATATATAGTTCGTATTGAAGGGGAATTTTTTCATGGAAAGGCTTGAAATGTGTTATCCTCATATTCGATAGGTACTAGATAAAACTTATTTTTCTTTAAGAAAGAATGGTTACTAAAAACACTTTCCTCAAATTCAGATGTTTCAAAATTATTGTCTTCATTCCAATTCTTTTTTCTTTTAATAGAATGAGTTCTATTTCTTCGTTGGGTACGTGTTAGCAGAACAATTTTGGAACAAAATCCGACCTCGTACATAGATGGTGGTAGAATTTCTCTTTCTTGATCAATTAAAATTTTCTTTCCTTTCCAATCAACTTCTTCCATTTCCTCAAAAGTGAGTTGTTCTATAGGAATCTCTTGAGGTAAATATTCTATAAAAAGAAGAAAGTCTTCGTAAGAATCCAAATTAAATTCCTTAAAGGATTGTATGATAGTTTGAGATGGACTACTCAATACAAATTCAGTTTCATCAAATATCCCAAACTCATTCTGGTAAACGTAGGCAGCTTCATTAGTCGGTGAATTAAGATCTTGATTATAGGAAAAGACTGATTCTGGAGAATCCATTGTAGTTTTTCCAGAAATTCAAGAGAATAAAATGTCAAAATTTATTGTAGACTCATTTTAAAAACTGGGAATTTATTATTTTTATAATTTTGTTTTTTGTCAATATGGAATGTCAGGAATAACTCTTAAAAGAGTTATGTTTGAAAGATATGATCCTATCTGTCAAAAGATGAAACATCTTTAGAGAACAAGTAATTCAACAAGAGATGAGGAGAAAGAAATTCCTAAGCGAAGTCATCACTCTCTTGATATCATCCGGGAAGCTCGTCGTTGCAGGCGCCGTCAATTCTCTGTCGTTGAATGTTGAATGTTTGTGATGTCATTGTTTGGGAGTCTCCATTCTATTATCTATTGTATTGCCCCATTCTTTGAATATATTTTTCTCTTGGAATATTTAAATAATCTTAAGTTACTTAAGAAACTTGAAAGAAAGAAGGACAAATGGGAATCGAAAAACAGAGAAAAGAAAGTGTAGGGAGAACTTGTGGTAAACTTTGTAGAGGAAATCAAGAGTATTTTATTCCTGAGATACTCATACAACCATGATAACTAGAGATTTTAGGTATGATACCTATTCTGAGTTTTTTATTCTTCTATAGGAGCAAGCTCCTATAGTTAGTTACATCTTAGACAATTAGAACTGCCTAAGAAAACTCATGATTAATGTTAACATTCATTCTCTAAGAAATTTTAAGTGTTAAGATCAACGTAAGAAATGTCCATGTTTGGTCCTAAGGTTAATATGTTTTTAAGTGTCACGTACTACCTTAAAGTTTTGGTTTTGTTTTATTTTATCATTTCTGTTTCATTTTATTTTTGTCATTTTATTTTATTTTGTTGTCGTTTTAGTTTTATTTTTTATGCGTTGTTTTTTTATTTTTTGTCATTTTGGTTTTGTTTTGAATTTTATTATCTCGCCTTCAGAATATCGCTCTACAAACCATAATTAGCACATCCTAAAAACATGCAAAGTAAATCTAAAATTGGACTTAACATCAACATGCAAAGAGAATTATGTCATATTTATAAAAGAAATAACGTTGATTTTATTCTTAAATAGTTTATTTAGTTAATTAAATTTTAATTTTTAGATAACCCGATCAAGATGTCCATAGCTCCATCGTCCCACGGTGGTCGGATGCCTTGCCTTGATCTACTAAGTCTAAAAGGTGTTTAAACCAGGACCGAAAGTCTCTTGTTAACAACCATGGATTGCATCATCCAAGAAACCTTCGTAGATCAAAACATATTGTGTTTCAAGTTGCATTCGGTGATCTTTGTTGGTTAAAGTTTTAATATCTTTTTTCACATTTTAAAGGTTGAAATATTTTAGGTGGTTTACGATTTATTAATCGATCAAATTTTGTGTTTATTTTTTCATTTATTTTATTTTGAATGATTCAATTACAATCATTAAATTCATAGAATAGTTTAGGTTCAATTTTAAGTAGAACCTAGTGAAAGGTGGTTTTAGATTTCATTTAAATAGAACATAAATTTTTACTTAGGGAAATTTAGGTGGAATCTAAAGTATAAAGTGACTTAGACTTAATTTAGGTTGAACCTAATATACAAGATGATTTAGGTTCAATGTTTGTAGAACCTCAGATATGTAATTAAAACATAAAAACATAAGATGATTCAGGTATAACTTAAAGTTCAATATTACTTAGAGTCAAATTAGGTAGAACCTAAGATATAATATCTCTTAGGTTCAATTTGGATTGAACATAAGATTTGGGTAAAACCAAAAAGAGTTAAATATTACTTAAATTCAATTTAAGTAGAATCTAAGGCTTGATTTATATAGATTCGATTTAGGTAGAATCTAAAGTATAAGGTAACATAGGCTCAATTTAGGTAAAATCTAATGTATAAGATGCTTTAGGTTCAATTTTGGTAGAACCTCATTTTTGATGTTATTAGCTTCAATATGCGTGGAATCTTAAATTTAGGCTGAGTTTAAGTTGAACCAAAAATAGTTGAGATTTAGTTTTAAGTTGCCTATTGTTTAAACTATTTTAAGTTCAATTTAAATTGAACCTAAAGTTTAAGTTGATTTTGTTTGACTTAAGTTTAAATTGGATTAAACTTAATATTTTGATTTTTAATGATTTAATTTACGTTGAATCTAAAATTTAGGTTGATTATGTTCAATTTGAGTTGAACCCAATGTTTAAGTTATATCAAGCTCAGTGTAGGTTAAGCCTGAATTCTATGTATATTTAGGTTCACTGTAGGTTTAGTCTAAGATTTAAGTTGATTTGGGTTCAAAGTAAGTTGAATCTAAGGTTTGGATTGTCTTGGTTTCAATTTGGGTTGAATCTATAAGCTCATTTATAATCAATATAGATTGAACCGAAAATCTAGGTTGACTTAGGTTCAATGTAGGTGCAACCTAAAGTATATGCTAACTTAGGTTCAATGTAAGTTGAACCTAAGGTATATGTTGACTTAGATTCAATATAAGTTAAACCTAAGGTAAATGTTAATTTAGGTTCAATGTTAGTTGAACCTAAAGTATATGTTGACTTATGTTCAATGTAGGTTGAACCTAAGGTATATATTGACTTAGGTTCAATATAGGTTGAACCTAAAATATTTATGTTCAATGTAGGTTGAACCTAGGTTATATGTTGACTTAAAGTTCAATGTAGGTTAAACCTAAAGTATGTGTTGACTTAGTTTCAATATAGTTTGAACCTAAGGAATTTATTGATGGGTTTTGTTTAAGTTTTAGTTAGTATTTAAGTTTAACTTGGGCCAAATTTATGCAAGGCTTAATTGAGTTGAATAGGTCTAACTAGGGTTGGACCTAATTATGATTTAACGTAAATTAAACCTAATGTAACTAAGGTTTAACTAGATTAATTAGGTCTAATTAGGGTTAGACCTAATTATAATTTAGGGTTAATTAAACATAATTTAAGTAAGGTCTAATTAGTTTAATTAGGTCCAATTAAGGTTGGACCAAATTATAGTTTCAGGTTTAACTAGATTAATTAGGTCTAATTAGGGTTAGACCTAAATATAATTTAGGGTTAATTAAACCTATTGTAAGTATGGTTTAAGTAGATTAATTATGTCTAATTAGGGTTAGACCTAATTGTTATTTAAGTTTAATTAAACCTAATGTAAGTAAGGTTTAATTAGATTAATTAAGTCTAATTAGGTTTAGACCTAATTATAGTTTAGAGTTAATAAAGCCTAATGTAAGTAAGGTTTAATTAGATTAATTAGGTCTAATTAGGGTTATACCTAATTATAGTTTAGGGTTAATTAAACTTAATGTAAGATAGGTTTAACTAGATTAATTAGGTCTAATTAGGGATAGACCTAATTATAGTTTAGGGTTAATTAAACCTAATGTAAGTAAGGTTTAATTAGATTAATTAGATTTAATTAGGGTTAGACCTAATTATAGTTTAGGGTTAATTAAACCTAATGTAAGTAAGGTTTAATTAGATTAATTAGGTCTAGTTAGAGTTAGACCTAATTATAGTTTAGGGTTAATTAAACTTATTGTAAGTCGGGTTTAATTAGATTAGTTAAGTCTAATTAGGGTTAGTCGTAATTATAGTTTAAAGTTAATTAAAACTAATGTAATTAAGGTTTAATTAGATTAATTTGGTCTAATTAGGGTTGGACCTAATTATAGGTTAGGGTTAATTAAACCTAATGTAAGTAAGGTTTAGCTAGATTAATTAGGTCTAATTAAGGTTATACCTAGAATTAATTAAACCAAATGTAAGTAAGGTTTAATTAATTTAATTAGGTCTAATTGAGGTTAGACTAAATTATTGTTTAGGGTTAATTAAACCTAATGTGAGTAAGTTTTAATTAATTTAATTAGATCTAATTAAGGTTAGACTTAATTATTGTTCAATTTGGCTTAAACCTAATGTAATTAAGGTTTAAACGAATTAATTATACTTAATAGTGATTAAACCTAATTAGGGTTTAATTTGGCTTACACTTAATGTAATTAAGGTTTAAGAGGATTAATTAGGCCTAATAGGGATTAGACCTAATTAGGGTTTAGTTTGACTTAAACCTAATGTAATTAAGGTTTAAGAAGGTTAATTAGGTCTAATAAGGATTAGACCTAATTAGGGTTTAGTTTGACTTAAACCTAATGTAATTAAGGTTTAAGAAGATTAATTAGGTTTAATAGGGATTAGACCTAATTAGGGTTTAATTTTACTTAAACTAATGTAATTAAGGTTTAAGAGGATTAATCAAGCCAAATAGGGATTAGACCTAATTAGGTTTTAATTTGGTTTGGTTTGAGTTAATTGGGTTGAACCAAAGTGTGTAAAATTTATTTGAGTCAATTTGGATTAGATTCAAAGGTTCTTTTTTTTTCTATTTAAGTTCAAGTAAGTTGGACCTAAGTATGATATGGGTTTATTTGGGTTAAACCCAGGGAATGGAATTTTAATTTGAGTCCACATGGTTTGGACCAAATGGTTTAGGGAGAGGTGACTAAACCCAATGTTGGTTAGGGTTTAGGTTCACCCTAGGTCTAATATTTTGAAATTAAACCTATGAGCTAGGATTAAATTCACCCTATTAGTCATTTAAGGTAAATATTCAAGCATGACGTATTTTAAGATTTTATATGTAATTTTTAAAATTTACAATTTAGCCCTAAGAAGCAAAAAATATTATTATTGAATTTTTCAATGACAAAAATTTGCATTTTAAAGTCCAAATTCATCACCCAAAATTTCCTAGCCAATTTCCAATGAGATTTCTAATTTTTTGATTTTTTTATAATTATTTTTGAAAATAATTACAAAGTTCGACGAAAATTAGTACATTTGACTTTAAAGATTTTTTCTAGACTTGGAAAAATTATGGAATGTTTCCAAGGATGAAAAAATTAATCCCTGAAAAATTTCATAATTTTTAGGTTTACAAATAACATTTAATAATTAAATTACTTCAGAGAGTAATTAATTAATTAAATATAATTTATCTATTTAAAATTTCATATTCAGATTATTCTCCTCATTTTTTTGAATCCACGGATATTTTTGAGTATATTTTATGATTTTCTATGTAAAGATATGTATTCTTGAAGTTTTAATAAATTTTTTGTATTTATTTAAACTCTACTTAAAAGCTTTTCCTTGCAAGCGCTGGCTGGATCTTCAGATCCGTCGAAGCAACACACGGTGTCGTTTGATTGGTAGGGATTTGACCAGCAGACTGCTGCCTTAAAGTAATAATCAAATATATTTTCAATTTAGTTATAAAGTATAATCAGTTAAATAATAAAGCAGCCAATTTATATGTAAGTATACTTATCGCTCAAGTAATACATGGCTCAAGAAGAGTCCTGGTTATCGATCCCACATGGAGGAAGTAAACCTTAAAGCGTAGCACAAAAATCCAATATTCAAATTTTCAAAGCACCAAAAGTAAATACTAAAATACTAAAAATTGCTAGAAACTTTAAAATTGATATAGCACTTTCTAAACTTATGATTAAAGTTAACTATTATTATACTATGTTTTGTAATGTAAGTTTCAAATTTAGAGAAAGTGTCATCCCCTTACAATAATGTTATGGTGAGTGAATGATATAGATCAGTATAATTATTGTATTGTGCCAAACAGAAACATACTTATTCTTTACCCTCTCCCAAGTGTTAAAAAGAACATTGGCTAATCCTAGGTTTAGTTCCTAAATCCATGGTTAGGCTGGGAGGATACTGGCTCTCACTCCAGAGCTCTCAGTTCCCTTCTCCTGAAGGCTAACTCTTGCTTTAGTTTTCAAACACTAGGACCAAATTGGGGATTTTAGTCTATCACACAAAAATCTCTAATTCTACGCTCAATAAACCGTATTTCCCTATTTATTTGCACCCAACTCCCATGAACTACATCACTCATTCATGGACATTAATTGTAATCTCCACTTTTATTGTAGAAAGCATAACCCTTTTGGATCGTATGTTTCACAACATATTTTAACTGTTCAATTGGCCAGATTAAAAAGTAAATGATGAACGAAGTGAAAAATCATCACAATTTCTTATCATTCATATGACACTTCCAATCTAAACAATTACTTCACCATTTATCATTGCAAGGAGAAATACAACGAAATATACTCATAATACATGAGGAAGATACAATAAAACAACGATTTTATATGTAAAAGCAAAGTCACACAAACTATGAAAAGTAAATACAACTTATCTTAATTTCTTCCCCAAGCAAATCCCTTGAGAGTCCTTAAAATCTCCTTCTCTTCATAGCAACACACAATTCTCTCTTGGAATAGTGGGGAAGAAGCAATCCTCACTTTCCTTCTCCTTCTACAACTCTTTTGAGAAGAATCCCTCATACAATAACACTAAACACCAAACCCTAGACTCTAAACTCTCTCTAATGACTTCCTCTTTACTCATACACTTTAATTCACTTACATAAATACACACACTTAATTTTGGCACCTAAAATAAGTGAAAATAGTCTAGGAACGAATTTCCCAAGAGTTTCCTCAAGGATCCCTCCATAAGTCATCCAAATACATAGAATCTGGCCTGCACCGACATTGGGCGCCGTCAACGCTAGATAGGGTGCCCTATTGTGCAATTTAATTTTGATCTCTCTGGAAAAACTCTCCGTCGGCGCCAGAACTTCAAATTCTACTTTTTGCCTTTTATTGCTCCAAATTCGTTCCTTTTCACTTCTTTTTGCTCCATTTTCCTAAAATCATCATAGAAGCAGCATAACATGAAAAATACCTTCTATTAAAGTGAAATATCACAAAAAATTAATACCAAATGTATATGAAAAATCAAATATATTTTTGGTGCATCAGGATTTAGAAGCAATAGCTAGCGAGCCCACTGTTATATCTGTTTCATATGGATGGATCCAAGGTCCAGCTAGATCACATCCATAAATTTTCAATACACAAAAATAGATGGTATCCGGCCATCATCCCCAATCCGATATAACCCGCAAACTGTTCATTTTTAAACCTTAAGATCTTTATCAAATTTTAATGGATTTCAATGAAATTTGTTTCTAATGCTTCATCTAAAGGAGACGATCGCATTTATACGGTGAAGTAGGTGTTTTTAAATAATCTTCTTCACAAAATTCTAAACCCGAGCAAAATTTAAGGTTAAGCATCCATGCCTGGCCTTGATGAGGTGAAGCCTCAATCAAATTTGATAAGAACAATCGTCAAGCCCTCGCGAAGGTCCTACCTAGCTTAATTTGAAGTGAAATCAGTTAAAGGCATGATTTCACTAAAATGGGCTCACGGTTTAGTCTTGAGATGGGTTAGAACTTGTAGGAAAGACTAATTTTGATCAAGAACATCCTCGTTCAGCTCTGTGATGATATCAGAGTGATTAATTTTGAGTTTTGAATAGCTTTGTGTCAGCCCAAAAAATTGTCCTAGTTTTCATGTGAGAAATTGGACTTTTGTATTGGATTACAATGGTCTAAAATATGGGGGATCAGCTGCTTAGGTTATGGGGAACAAGTTTGGTGTTGAAGGTATTTTGGAATTGAGGACCGTAGCTAGGGTTCTCTTCTCTTGAGGGGCTCTAGGGTTAGCTTCATAATAGCCATTAGAGATGGCTATGGAGCTTGAAATTGATTGGGGAAAGTTGTTAGTGGTGCAGGGGATTCTAAGAAACCAAAGAGATCTGCATTGGACTGGAAAATGAGGAGTTTTTGCATCCCAAAAGTGTGCTCACTATTGCTTCAAAAATAGAGAAGAATATAGTTAGGGCAAGGCTCTTCCCCTATTTGAAGTGGAGTGAGGTGGATAAGGCTCTTATGATGAGCTGGATTAATCCTTCCTAACTAAGCTTATAAATCATTCTATAACCTTGAGAGGGAATGACACATAAGCTCCCCCTTCATAATGATTTTATGATGACATTTGACGTTGGTCAAAGATTGTCGGCTTGTGGATTTTAAGTAGGTCATTCATGTCTTGGTGGGTATTAATCAGTTGTGAATGACTGTTGACCTCAATTTTGTTGAGGTCTAGTCTATCTTTAGAAAAACCTAGGGTCTAGCCATAGGAATCTCTTGGTGACTATCTTAGAAGACTAGTAATGGAACCCTTACTCCACAAAAAATCAAGACACCTCTTTGCTTCACTTGGAGTTTTCAAATGTTTAAGGTCTAACCTTTATATGCTTAGGGGGATGAGACCAAGCATTAGGAAGCTCAAAATGAGTTCCCTATAGAATGTTCAAACCTTACAACTTACCTTGGGTGGTCTGGGGAGGATCACACACTTGCACATTCACTCTCACACACTACCTCATGACAAACTACCTCACACTTGATTCTCAGCTATTTTGGAAACTCATGTGAGTGGTTTCCCCAAGCTCTTAGCCTCAGGATAGAGGTTGACTAGTACCAGCACATGGAGGATCCAGATGGGGAATTCCCTTGGTCCATGGCTCAATGGGTTATCAATCTCACTCAACCCCAATTTCACCAAAAATCCTAACTTTCGACCCTCTTACCCCTAAACTCCACTAAATGATCAAACTACCCCTAAAACCCTAAATTTTTTCCAAAGTTCCCAAAATCAACCAAAATTACCAAAATCTCTCAAAAATCATCCCAAAACATTTCTCATCAACCAAAATACCCAAGGCACCTCAAATTTACCAAAATTCCCAAAATACCTTAAAATACCTAAAATTACCAAAATGCCTCTCCTAGCCCAAGAATTCCAAAAATCCCAAAAATTCCCTAAAATTCCTAAAACCCTCCAAATATTCCCAATTTCAGTTTTGAACCATCCCACAAGCTCAATTTGGCCAAATTATTCCAATTTGACCAAAAACCCCAAATTGCCCTTAAAGGCCCAATTTCCTCAAATCACCACCAAGTCCATCCAATTGACACCAATCTTGCACAATTTCAACTCTAAACCAAAATTCATCATCCCTAATTCCAATATAAACCAAATATAAGCCCAATTTGACCCAGCTTCAAACCAATTTTAACTCAAATAAGCCCCAAGTTTGACCATAAGACCAAATTTTCCCAAATAGAACCTCATTACCAAATCAATGCCCCAAATTAATATCCAAAACTCTTCATAACATCCAAATAAACTAAAATAAACCACCAATTGACCCAAATTTCCACTCAAGCCTCACCCAAATCCAACCCAAGACAAAATCCCCAAATTTCCCCCAAATATGCCACATAACCAAATGTCACCAAATTGAATGCCCTAACCCTAAAATCTTCACCAAATTTATGTTAAGAACTCTTCATAACATCCCCATAAACCATTTTGAACCTTAAATTGAGTCTTGACCCCACTCTAACCCAACCAAAACCCAAGCTAACTCAACATGCCCAAAATTGACTAAATACCCAAATCAAGCCAAATCCACCTCCCAAATCAATTTAAAACCACTCTAATCCTTTTATAAACTCTTCATAACAATCATACACACAATATTGCTCAATCAATTTAACATAATCCAAGCTCAAACCCAACCTAGCCCAACTTGAACTCAAATAGCCCAAATTGAACCCATGACCCAATGTAGCCAAACTAAACTAAAAGTGACCAAACCAAGCTCACCATAGCCAACCTTGGAACCCTAAGAACTGAGCTAGATCCACCTAGACCACTCTAATGGAGCCATGGACCAAGAGTTCCCTAATTTAGGGGATCCCCTTCCATAAATGGGTACAACCTAAGGAGATTTCCAACAAACACCTAGCCACTTAAGTTTATCACCATGATGGCCTGAACTCTGGCTCACCTGACCACTGGCCACCTCCCCTGGCCTGGTCGGCCGACCTAGTTACCAGATGAGCCAAAATAGAGAGCCACTCTAAGCCAAACTCAACCTAATTGACCGATCCAATGTGTCAAACTCTAGTTGCTCTCTGGAGCAGATTTGCCTTCCACCTAAGCAAATAATTCCACCCACCAACAAGCCCTGAGCTCCACCAGGTAGCCATGGCTATAAAAGCTATCTTTCACGACCAAAAAGGGGTACAGAAAATTTCTTAAGGGAGCTCTGCCAAATTGCTTCCACAGCTTCCCTGAAACCTCCTAAGTGCAATCCTACTGTCTTCCAACCCTAATCCCCACTGTCCAGACCCAATTTCCCCACTAAAACTCTAGCATAAACCAAGACGCTTTCCACCACAGCTCTACACTTCACCAAATCTAAATTAATTGCACCCACACCTTCATCTTACTGAAAGAAGAAGTTCCCCCATCAATGCCCCATCACAGAAAGCCCCTAACCCATACTTTAATCAACACTTAAAATCCGCTCTGGTGTAATTTGGGTCTAGGCTTCTCACCACATCAAGAGGCCTCATATGGAGGCTCATTAGTTCCAATCGAAGCTACCATAACCGTCTGATTGAGGCCTCCCCTCTCAGACAGAGGTATTGAGCTCACTATTTATCCCAAGCCTATTTTGATTCTACATGTATTTATATTGTATTTCATGGTGTATTAGCTGTATAGATAGGTTTCTTCACTTAGATAAGTCTATAGGATCAAACCCTATGCAATTTGGTTGAGTCTAGGCTGAGATCTTAGGGTTTTACCATGGACGGTTCTCTATGCACACCAGTTTAGGATGAAGGAGGAGTGTCGTTGGATTGCGCCTGTAATAAATGGAGGGTTGGGATTGTGCCAGATAAATTTGTTATGCATAAAGCACAAAGCTGATTCAGATGGCGGCATCCAGTAGCGAGGCGACACATGGGGTTTCGAAGCATCGTAAGTTGAGCTGGCGGCCGCGTGTTTAAGTATAAAATTTTGGATTTATTTAATTAATTAAATCAGTTAACCTTTAAAAATCTATAACTTGGTGTAAAAATTTATAAAAATAAAAGAACATTACCATCTTGCTCGGTGAACAGAGGATAACAATGTGGAAATGGTTCATGTTTATTTGATGCGTGCTTTATTTCTAATTAATTAAATACAGTACTTAGTGTTTGGATTTTCCATTTGCATTGATATTTCACCATGACTTGAATTTTAGGGCTTTTGTTCTCTCTGTCAAGAGGGATCTTCCTTGATTTTTCCAAGGTCAGGAGAGATCTCTATGAAGTGATCTCAATTTTTCAAGTCAAAATAATTAATATATTAATTAGAAAAATGCAAAATAAATTTTGGTTGGTTCGATGTGACCAGAGGACCATAGGAAAATCATAACATGGCTTAACTCATTAAACATAACCCTAATTTTCAATAAACCCTAAAACTTAAATGAAATTAAATTGGTCTAAATATAAGTGTAAATGACTTAAAATTAATTCTTCATTGTGGCTTAGGATCAGAGCAATTCACATAAAAATTTTAAAAGTCATTTGGATTTAATTTGATCACCTAATTTGATTTTCCAAGTTAAATAATATTGTTGACATTAAAATAATTCTAATAGTTAAAATACAACTCAAAAAATTACCAAATTGGTTTTGAGAGTTCTCTGTAATTGATGCGACTTTTTTTATATGTAAGAATTTATGACCTCAGACTTATATATTTATAATGATTTTGTAAAGTCAAAGTTTCAAATGCAAGTATATTTATCTTATCAAGTAATACAGAGCTCTAATGGAGTCCTGTTTACCGATCCCACAGGGAAGCGAGGTAAGATATTCTTAGTCAAATTCTAGTCTACAATTATCAGACTTTAGATTGGAAGATCGATATAAGTGATTTTTCTAACAAGTACTCCTAAAGTTAGACGATTATATGTAAGAATAATAACTACTCGTAAATGCAAATATTACTTCTAAAGATAACCCTTTTTGGATAAATTGGTTTGGTGAATTTTGAGATAATAAAATCCACTATTCTTATGTAATGAATTGAATAAAGTTTAGGAATGAGATGCATTAAATATTGTATGTGCCAAATAGGAGCATAAATATTTCTTTAACCTCAAAAGAGTACCCCCTCTTCCAAGCATGTAAAGAACATTGACATATCCTAAGTTTAGTCACTAAATCTAAGGCTAGGCTGGGAGGATACCGGCTCTCACTACGGAGCTCCCACTCACCCTTCACCTGAAGGCTAACCTTCGACTTTAGTTACCAATCTTAGAACCAAATTGGGGATCTCAGCTTGTCACCCTGAAACCTCCAATTTGACGCCCATGAAACCATATTTCCCTATTTATTCACACTCAATCCCCATGAACTACACAATTCATTCACGGACATTGAATGTGGTTTCACTTTGTTGAGAATTACATCACTCTTTCTGGTCAATGCAATTACAATGAATTTTAACAATACAACGAGCTATTTTTGTAATGTCAATGAAGCACAAGTAAAAAACATCACATTTATAATTAAACTTCTTCTAGAAAGCATCCCAATATCCTAAACATGAGTCCTACTCATTGCAAAAGAAAAGTAAAATGTAAACAATGGCATAATCTTCTCATGCCGCTATTTCCTTAGAAGAAGAATGAGTAAGAGAAAGACATCACAAAGCACGAAGAAAACACAACGGAAAACCTCATTTCAAAGAAACTCCACAAAATAAGTGTTCACAAAATCATAAGATAATTTAAAACACAATACTTATCTTTTTCCCCTTGAAAGAAAGATGAAAATCTCTCCCATAAAGTCTCCCGCTGATCCATGCAATGTTAGAACATCTCCTTACAAATCCTCTCAAAATCCCCTCACCAATCTCTCCAAAAAGGTAGAAATCTACATTTTTATTCCTATTTTAAAATATCTAAGCATTCTCCAAGTTTTCCCTAACTTCTCCTCTTCATTTTTGGCTTCAAATTTGGTTTAAAATAGAGTAGGGACGAATTTCCTAAGAGGTGCATGAAGAAACCCTCCAAAAAGCTTCCAGATTCGATGTATTTGGCCAAAAACCACATAATATCGCATCCAGACAGTCTCGGGCGCCACCAGCCCTGAATAAGGCACTGTCGGCTCCCTATTTTTTGTGCCCTTGGGTTTTTGGCGCCGCCGACGCCCCCATCTTGCTCAGCTCCACCGTTTTGCTCCGTTTGGCTCCCTTTCAGCTCTGATTCGCCTTGTTTCAGTTGTGCTGCATCCCTAACAGATAGTCCTACAAAATAAGCATAAAAAACCTTTCTTCAAAGTGTAATCTCATTCATAAATATGCAAGAAGTGTAAAAGATATTAAGCATTGAAATACTTATCGAAAGGTGTCAAGCCAAAATTTGTTTTCTTGCTCGTTTTTGCTCCAAATTGCACCATTTTTGCTTCTTTTTCTCCAAAAGTCATTTCTTATACCTAAAACCTAAAAATGTACAAAATAACTTCCTTTTAAAGTGTAATATAACCAAAAATGAGTAAAATCATATAGCAAAAAACATATATATTATTTGTGCAGCAGTAATCAGAGAAACATAAGAAAAATAAAACTGGTATTAAAGTAAAATTTTCATTTCAAATATTATTTTAAATATTTAAATAATTAAAAATTAATAAAAAAACATAAAAATAATAACATTTGTGAAATGTTCTAAATTGCCTCCTAATCACTTAAGAACCATTGGAATAATTTTCCTAACCCTCTAAATGATGATAATAATTTTTAAAAGGTTAAAATAATTTCCAAACCTTAAAAATGGAATTTTCCTCCTCACTAAAATAATTCTAATATTTAAAATATAAATCACAAAAATATGAAAGTTTTTTTCTCTGGGTCCCCTGACCTCAGAGAGATTTAATAAAAAAAATAAAACTTAATTTTCAAATTAATTAATATTTTTATATTTAATTGATACTTTATAACTTGAAATAATTATAATAATTAAATTAAAATTCAAAAAAAATTCATGAAATTTGGTCCAAGTGGTCCACTAGTCTAAATGAACCTCCAAAAATTTTCTTAAGAATAAATAATTTGTTGTTATTAAGTTATTGAATTATCTTTGAAAATCCCTTTTTTTGCATTAAAATAATTAAATAAATTTAATTAAAAATAAAAAAATTTACATTTTCTTCTCTGATTTTTTATTTAACCCATGGGTAAGGTACCATAAAAATTCCAAAGTCATTTAAGTTAAATTTAATTAATTATGAAGTATTGAGCCTTAGGGGCAAAATGGTAATTTTTAAGAATCTAGCCCTAATTAACATATAGGTCTAATTAAAGGGTAAAAGGGTAATAAAATGGTCTTAATAAGCACATTTGAATGATTGAAACTTGAACGGGTAAATGGTAGAAATTCATATCACATTTATCACATTAAAAAGTAAAATTGCATTTCTCTAATTGTTCTAGCTTGGAAAATAATTAAAATTAAATGATCCTTAAGGTTAGGGGTTAACTTTGGAAGTTAATAACCCACTAATTCAATACTTCTATCTGATGTTTAAATGATAATTTGATACTTTAATAAGAACCACACTCATATGTTTAAGCTTTCCTTAAAATTACAAATATACCCACTAAGTATAAAGGGCTTGGTAGAGAGACTAGGCTAAATCGAATTTAACTAATAAGGTTTAGAAAAGAAAGCTTAACTAATACCAAACACTTTTGAAACATTACAAGTCTATGTCCAAACTAAATCTGGCTAAATTTCTTAGAAAATCATTTTGCCCTTAGAGGCCTTTACTCACATAATTCATAAACAAAATATCAAGTGATAATTCCCCTTTTTGAGATGATCAAAACATCAAATTCACTGAGAATAAGGGTTTAAAATGGATGAACCATTTATTACTTAAGATAAGTTCAAATGAACTAAAAATAGTTCAAAAGGGTTGTGAAATATCTAGAAACTCTCTGGATCTCTTCATAAGTCTTCTAGACATCTTGTAGGACAACTAAACTTATTATACTTATTAAAGGAAAGCATCTCTCAAATGAATAAATAGAGCGCACCAAGTTATGACATAGGGTTTGGTAGGCTTGTGATGAACCTATCAATAAGCTTTACCCTCTTGCAAACTATAAATGTTTACTGCAAAATATACTAAAGTTTTCGGTGGAGAAACGAGAAGACTCAACAGGTATGCTTTTATGAGTTTACAACATCTTTATTTCCTGCACTCTCTTTATTGTAAGCTTGCATGCTAAACAACAATATCACCCTATATGAAAAACAAAACTTTTAGGATAGCCACAAAACCAAAACCAAAAATCAAAATTAAAACAAATCAATATAAAATTCACTGCCACAATAATCAAAATATAAGAAAACTCAAAATTTAATCACAAAAAAAAGAAAATCACAATTGCAACCAAATTAAAACGTCTCTTTGGATAATCGGGAATACCTCGGAGGAGGAAAACTAAGGCTGCTAACGAGCTTTCTCACGGTCTAAATGAAAGTACAGAATTCATTAAGTTGAGTTCAATAAATTCATCTAGACAAAGTGAATCCGAAGAAAATAGTGGTGCCAGAATGAGGAAACCATGGGATCCTAACCGGTGTCGCTATAACCAATTTAAATATTCCCTCTAATAAAATATTAAGACATCTCAATTTAAACATTTATAAAACATGCTACCTCTCTAAATCTCTTAAATTTGACACTTCTAAAACTAAACATGCTACGACGGGAGCTTGGAGCATGCATAGTGGGCAGCACGACCATCTTCAATAGTAGAACTCCTTAGAATAAACAACAAGCCATAAAAGTTAGGGTAGCTTGCCCAATGCAACCTAAATCCTCACTTTATCTCTTTAGGATTCTACATAACCATGTTGTGTAATATAATCCCTAACTTGTTTTAGGATTCCAAGGTTGTTATCAGATATTACATAAATTCTTCTATCTTCCAGGCAATTCACATGATCGGTATCAAGTGAATATAAGCCCTAAATAATAAAATTAGTTGGATGAAATACTAAATGAATTTCACAAATTAGAGCCAAACCATAGGGTAGTTTGGGAGGACACCAAGATTTTCCTTGGATCTATGTCTTTCCCTTAGCTTCATCTTCCTTTGGATTCCTATAATGATTGTTCCCAAACTTGAGCCACTCACCTATTGGATATTCATTACCACATTTTTTTGAAGATCCTATCCTTTTGGAAGTCATGAATACAATATTTTATGATCTATATCAAGAGTTTTCTTAGGCGACCTTAGTTATTTAAGATGTAATTAGATATAAGGGCTGGTGCAACTTTTTTAATTTGCAAAAATTAATGAACTCAGATTTAGATATATATATTGATTTAAATGTTAATGAGTCACACAATTAATGTAAGTATATGTATTGCTCAAGTAATACAGAGCTCTAGTGGAGTCCTAGAATATCGATCCCATAGGGAGGCTTTACTTTTATAGCGTAGCACAGAAATCTATTATCGAATCACAGCACAATTGCAAGTTGTTTAATTTTAAAAGTAAAGACAAATAGGTTCAGTTACTATATCTACCAAAGCAAGTTCTAAACTGTAGCAAGTTAAACTAATGTAATACTAAATTTATAACAAAGTTCAGTTGTAAGAAAGAGTCTTCCTCCTTTCCATTCATAATGTGATGATTATTGTGACACAGATCAGTGATGCAAATGTATTGTGCCAAATAGGAGGATTCCTATTCTTTACCCATATTTCAGCATATAAAGAAGATTAGCTAATCCTAGGTTTAGTCCCCAAATCTATGGTTAGGCTGGGAGGATACTGGTTCTCACTCCAGAGCTCCCACTTCCCTTCACCTCAAGGCTAACTCTCGCTTCAGTTTCTAAACATCAGGACCAAATTGAGGATTTCAACCTGTCACTTTGAAATTTCAAATTCTACGCCCATCAAAGTATATTTTCCTAGTTATTTTCATTCAACCCCCATGAACTTCACCATTCATGGAATTTGAATGTGACCTTCACTTTTGTTGTGGAACTCATAATCCTTTCGAAACATATGTTTCCCAACAAGTTTTAACAATTAAATTGGCCAAATCAAAAAGTAAAATAAGTTCTAAGTGAAAAGGTCATCACAAATTCATCATTATAAATTGGCACATCATTTCCGTTTCACAACATCAACACATCACATGAAAATGAGAAAGACAAATAAATCTACTCAAGACTCATGAGGAAAAGATGACAAAACATGGATTTTATATATAAAAACAACGTCATGAAACAGAGTAAAGTAAAGACTACTTATCTTAAACTCTTCCCCAAGCAAATCTCAGGAATTCCTTTGACTCCTCTTCTTTCTTCACAATAACACACAATTCTCTCTTTAGAATAGTAAAGAAGAAGAAATCTCTCACTTTCTGATGCGACTTTTTTTATATGCAAGGATTTATGAACAATAGATATATAATAATTTTTATAAAGTCACAATGATCCAACGCAAGTATATGTATCATATCAAGTAATACAGGGCTCTAATGGAGTCCCATTTATCGATCCACAGGGAAGCGAGGTAAGAGATTATTAGTTAAATTCTAGTCTACTACTAACAGCATTAGTTTGGAATGGTGTTTCTAATAACTACTCCTAAATGCAAATAATTATATGTAAGGATAATAACTACTCTTAGATGCAAATATTACTTCTAAAGATAACCCTTTTTGGAGGAATTGGTTTGGTGAAGTTTGAGATAATAAAATCTACTATTCTCATGTAACGAATTGGATAATGTATAGGAATGAGATGCATTAAACATTGTTTGTGCCAAATAGGAGCATAAATGTTTCTTTACCCTCAAAAGAGTACCCCCTCTTCCAAGCATGTAAAGAACATTGACATATCCTAAGTTCAGTCACTAAATCTAAGGCTAGGCTGGAAGGATACCGGCTATCACTACGGAGCTCCCACTCACCCTTCATCTGAAGGCTAACCTTCGACTTTAGTTACCAATCTTAGGACCAAATTGGGGATCTCAGCCTGTCACCCTGAAACATCCAATTCAACACCCATGAAACCATATTTCCCTATTTATTTGCACTCAATCCTCATGAAATACGCAATTCATTCATGGACATTGAATTTGGTTCCACTTGGTTGAGAATTACACCCCCCCCCCTTTTGGGACAATGCAATTACAATGAATTTTAATAATATAACGAGCTCTTTTTGTAATGTAAATGAAGTGCAAGTAAAAACCATCACATTTATAATTAAAATATCTTTTAGCAAGCATCCTAATATCCTAAACATGAATCCTACTCATTGCAAAAGAATAGTAGAGTGAAAACAATGGCATAAACTTCTTATGTCACTATTTCCAAATAAGAAGAAAGAGTAAGAGAATGACATCACAAAACACGAAGAAAACCCAACGGAAAAATTCATTTCAAAGAAAATCTACAAAATAAGTGTTTACAAAATCATAAGATAATGAATAACACAACACTTAGTTTTTCCCCTTGAAAGAAAGATTGAAATCTCTCCCACAAAGTCTCCCGCTGATCCATGCAATGCTAGAACATTCCCTCACAAATTCTCTCAAAATTCCCTCACTAATATCTCCAAAAAAAGTAGAAATCTACATTTCTACTCCTATTCTAAAATTTCTAAGCATTCTCCAAGTTTTCCCTATCATCTCCTCTATTTTTTGGCTTCAAATTTGGTTTAAAATAGTGCATGAAGAAACCTTCAAAAAAGCATCCAGATTCGATGTATATGGCCAATAACTGCTCAATTTCGCATCCAGGCCGCCTTGGGCGCCGCCGGCGCTGAATAGGGCGCTGCCGACACCCTATTTTTTATGGTCTCAGGTTTCTGGTGCCGCCAGCACCGGTTTGGGCGCCGCCGGCACCCATTCTGCACAGCTCCACCATTTTGCTCAGTTTGGCTTTGTTTTAGCTCTGATTCGTCCCATTTTAGTTGTCTTGCATTCCTAACAAATAGCCCTACAACATAAGAATAAAAACAAACTTTCTTTAAAGTGTAATCTCATTCAAAAATATGTAAGAAGTGTAAAAGAGATTAAACATAGAAAGACTTATCGAAAAGTGTCAGGCCAAAATTTTTCTTCTTGCTCATTTTTGCTCCAAGTTGCACCATTTTGCTTCTTTTTGCTCCAATTGTCATTTCTTATACCTAAAACCAAAAAACATACAAAATACCTTCCTTTTAAAGTGCAATATCACCAAAATTGAGTAAAATCTTATAGCAAAAACCGTATATATTTTTGGTGCATCACTTTCCCTCTCCTCTCACACTCCTTAGACGAGAAAAACAAAAATCTAACTTCCTACACAAAATGGAAAGAACTCACTCTCCAAACTCTTAAAACTTCTCTCTTTTTTTCCCTTTTGAAATGTGGCTCCAAAAGTGTTTAAATTTGGCCAAAACTGAATTCCCAAGAGTTTCCTCAAGCAACCTTTCAAAATCCAGCCAAATACATTGAATCTAGTTCAAACTCAGGATAGGGTGTTGTCCGGCGCTGGTAGGAGCGCCATTTGGCGCATTATTGTGCAAAAACATCGTAACTCTCTAGAAAATGGTGTTGCCCGGCGCTGGTCACAGCGCCGTTCGGCGCTAGTTAAATAAATTGTTTTTTGTCCTTTTTTGCTCCAAATTTGCTCCTTTTTGCTTCCTTTTGCTCCAAAGGCCTAAAATTATTGTACCTACATGAAATCATCAAAAATACCTTCCTTTAGAGAGCAATATCATCAAAAACAGGTATGAAATGAATAATAAAAAGCTATCAAACTTTCAGTGGATCAAGAACCCCAAACTTAACTATTACTTTTCCTCAAGTAATTATAGTTAATACATAAAATTATGATCCACGACAATGAACTTTCTTTCTAGAATACCATAATTTTAATTTAGATAAATACAATAGTAATTTTTTTAGAAATATATTTGAATAATTCAAGTAAATTCTGCAGGTTTAAGAAAATCTAGTAATCAAGTCTAAGAGTTCTAGCTTTCTATTAATTTCAAAAATGACTGTAGATTGTTCTATTAAGGCACTTAAAAGGATTACATGAAAAGAAGTTTATGAGAACACTACTAATAAAGATGTTAATCCATTCATAGAATTTTAGGATAGTAATTAATTTTTTTCCCTTTAGGTAGGTCAATGTGAAGCGAATTTTTAATTAAGCATCTCCTCAAGCTTCTCCACACTTCTCTTTTCTTTTTTTTTCTTTTGTTTTTTCTTTTCTTTTCTTTTCTTTTTACTTTTTTTGCTTTTTTTAGTAAGTATTATTGTATCTGGATAGCCTTTAATGATTTTGAACTTCACACTTCTCACCCTAAATTTGAAACTACCACATTCCTTACCTTATAAGCACTTCTTTAGCTTATTAATGATTCATCATAGAGCCTCAATCCTTTCCTATCACATAAAATTTTAAGATTCTTAATATTTCAAACATATTGTTTTTCTTACTTTGAATAGTTGACTATAGTCCTATTCTCTTATACCAAATATCTTACATTACAAAATTACTTTTCATTATCAAACACTTTCATTTAATTTCATAAAATACTTAAATAAAATCAAAATACAGTTATCTAAAATTGAGCTCTATTACAGGAAATCGTGTTACTAATTTTTGAAAATAATTTTAAATGAGAACAATTAACAGTTAATTCTTTCCCTTTCCTTAAACTTAGATTTTTTAATATATTTTACATGGAAGAAAGAAAAAATCTAAATATATACTCATACCTCAATATGCTGGTCTTTTCATACCTTTGAGTTTAAGCAGGTTTTTCTTCATGAAGTAGAACAGTAGACCTGAAATAATTAAGAAGCATTTCTATACACAAATATGGGTTAGAAGTTTATAAAGAAGAGGTTAAAACACATTAAACAGCGCACATAACATTAACATCCAATTGTTACTGGTACAAATTAAACTAACAATCCAAACACATAAAAAACTTTACTATCACATCACAAATCAACAACAAAGTCTACTACAAGTACATCCAACACACATATAACATCTCAGATACTAATCATAAGGATTCGCAGGTACATTACAAATACAAAACACAAATACATCACAAAGTTTAATGAAAAATAAAAATAACAATACACAAACTGCCAATTTTCATCTTCAGCAGAAGCTCCACCATCATCAGGTTCTTCAGGCTGGTATGGAGTATACTCAGGGTAAATAGGAAATACAGCATCAATGTATCCCCTGAAAAATATCATCTGTGTGTCATGATAAGCTATCTCATATTCTCTCCAGTGCACTTGATAATCATCATTAATTGTATTCTTTACTTCTAGTCTTTCTACTCTGGTATTTAACCTTTCCAATTGATCCATAAAATCCTATAGAGTGGGCTCCCCAGATGTAGATGTTGACCTCATTTTTGATGAGGTCTTCTCTTCTCTCTTTAGTGTTTAGGATCTAGCCTTAGGCTTTTCCTTCGACTATCTTAGAGGGCTAGAATTGGGACCCATCCCTTAGAAATTTGAACCACTTCTTGCCTCCCTGCAAACCCCACAAGCTTGATTGTAGACCCCTAATCACCTAGAGGGTTGAAATCAAATGTGAAGGTTTAAAGGATGAGTTCCCTATAGGACTCTTTGCCTTAAGCACCACCCCCGGTGGCTTGTCCGGTGAGGGTTGACTTACACACTCACTACACTCATACTCTACACTCTCACACACACAATACAAATCCTAAAACCACACACATAACCAACTTGGCTCCTTGACTCATGTAGGTAATTCATATGAATGGACCTTAACCCCTAAGCCCGTGGCTAAGAGGGTTAGGAACAACATAGTGAATGCCTCAAATGAGTCCTCTCATGGCTCATATAGGCTTAACATGGCTTGGCTCAACCAAAGTGCTTCCATTTCACTCATATTTGATCAATCTTCTTTTTTCCAAGATTTCAATTTTTGACCTCGGGGACCCTACACCTATCAAACCTACTAAAAGCCCTTAAAATTGTCCAAATCCTCAAAAATTGCCAAATCACCTCAAAAATTGCCAAATCACCCAAAATTCTCTAGAATTAACCTTGGACATTTCCTCACCAATCAAATTGATCATACATAGCCAGAAATACCAAAAATTCCAAAAATACCCCCCAATACCCTCCAAATACCCAAAATGCCCCTCTTAGCCAAAAATCTAAAAATTCAGAAAATTCCCAGCAAATTCCAGAAAATCCCAAATATTCCCAATTTCATTTTGTCCAACTACACCATGGGCCAATTTTGTCAATTTACCCCACTTTTACCAAAACCCCCAATTTAGCCAATTCTTAACCCAAGTGAACCCAATGTCAAACCAAATCTACCCAATTGACCCCAATTTTGGTCCAATTCAATTTTAAACTTCAATGTAATATTCACAATATCAATCTAGACCAAATCCAAGTCCAATTTGATTGAAATTTGAATCCAATTTCACTTTTGACCTTAAAGCCCAATTTGGACCCATGACCCAAACTTAGCCCAAACCAAACCAATTCAACTCCAATGGACCCCAAACCTTTTCTAAACCTTCCCTAACATCCCCACAAACAAAACACTAACATAATTTGCCCAAGATTTGGACCCAAACCCCACTCAAATTCAACCCAAAACCAAAAAGCCCAATTTTGACCTAAACCCAAACCTAACCCAAATAAGCCCAAATCACCTCAAATTTATTTCAAAACACTCATGACACATCCCTAAACCAAACCCAACAATTATTTGGCCAAAGCCTTTACCAAACCTCCATCCTAAAATCCATTTTTAAAATCCAAAAAGCCCTTCTTCACTAAATTTCAAAGGCCCAAACTTCATGATAAAGCCCATATGACATTCTTTTCATCACCCCATTAATTGATATCATCCCTTAAGTCCTAAATCAATCATCAAATAACCCTAAATTAGGCCTCATGCCAAAATCACCCATAAGTCCCAAAAATTCAAAACCTTCTTTCATGTAAATGACCAAGCTTTGTCCCAAGCCACATGGAGCCATGAACAAGCCATTTACAAGCCATATGAAGCCATGGAAGGTTTGACATGTGACCAAGCCATTAATGGAAAAAGGAGGGCCCCCTTTCCTAATCCTTCATTAAGCTTTTTTAACCATAACAATGTCACACACTAAACCAAGTTTAGCCACCTCACCATGGATGGAGACTTCACCACTCCATGGCAATGACCCAACCGATCCCCCCGGCCCAAAATCGACCATGGGAAGGTGAACCATGCCCAAATACATGGGTCGACCAAATTGAACCCAAAATGAGCCTTCCCCCATTCCATTTCAATTCAAGCCCTTTACACATGGCCAACTCCAATTGACTTCACCATTGCCAAGCCCTGACCTCACTGGTCAAGATGGTGACCTGACCCTGACCGGCCAGCCACCACAGTCGCCGGAAAATCCCATGGCCGAGACCTTGGGAGGAGCCAAAGTTTGAAATTCCCACCTGCCGAGATGCCCCATGCCCAATGGCCACCATGGTTGTTCTTCCCTTGACCTAAGCAGCTAATCCCAAGCCCTAACTCCCCCTGGGACGCCCTCCAGCCATGCCTATTTAAACACCACCTCCTCTCGACCAAGAGAGGTGCTGAACCAAACCTTACTGAAACCTGCCAAAATCATCCCAGACCACTCTCTACACATAGAGAACTTGATCCCCACTGAAATCCCCCTGCCATTTCCTCTCTGTGAGCTCAATTTCAGAGTTGAAATCCAAGCTCAAAACCAGGACACTTCACCACAGTGAGCCAATCTCCAAATTGATTGGTCCTACACCTTCACCGTACCAAGAGGAGAAGTTTCCCAACAAAAGCCCCCTCACTGTGCCAGCCATCGCTCCCACCTCCAAGCTTTGTGATCGGCTGTGGTCGAAATCATACCTAGACAATTCACCAGGCCAAGGGACTTCATCTGGAGCTTGCTTGGACCCAATCGAAGGTGACACAACTCTCAAATCGAAGCTTCACTTCTCTGAGCAAAGGTATGGACTCACTCTTCTTCCCGAGCTTACATAGATTCTCCATTTAATTTGAATCAATTTTAATGCATGTTTACCGTATGGATGTGTTCGTCTCTTCAAGATGAATCCATAGAGCATAAGAACACAAAAATCCGTCGAGAATCGAGCGAGAAATTAGTGGTTAGAAGGTCGACGGTCACGGTTCGCACCCGCCGTAGACGATGACCGGAACCGTTGGATCGCGCATGTATCGGATGGACGGCTCGCATCGCGTCGGACCCGAAGATGTTACGTGAAAGGCGGGTCCCGGGACGGGCCGAGTCGGATGGCGGCGCCGAATCAGGAGACGACGCGTGGAGCTTCGGAGCTGCCGAGGTTGACGCGGCGCCGCGTGGATAAGTAGGAAAATAGGGATTTTTATTATTTATTAAATTCCCAGAACTTCAAAAATTCATAACTTTGTGTAGAAAAATCCTAAAAATAAAATAAAAATATACCCTCTTGCTCAGTGAACAGAGGAGAATAATGTGGAAAAGAAATCAAGTAATTTCATCAAGTATTTTATTTTTAATGATTTATTTACTCTCTGTATTGTTTTAATTCTCCATGCATATAAGAAATTCACCATGGCATGAGACCATAGGGCTTTTGAAACCTCTGAACTTAGGAACATTCCCTGAATTTTCCAAGGTCAGAGGCCATCCCTATGAGAAGTTATTGATTTTTCAAGTTCATGTTACTGTTTTGAGTATTTTAATTCCAATAATTAGCATGTTGAGAAATAAATTCTAGGAAAATTTGGTGATGTTTCTTGTGATCGTAGGGACCTAGGAAAAATAAGTTTTGAGTTAATTCACTTTGAACAACCCTAATTGGCCTAAATACCCAAAATTGAACTTTAATTAATTAGGGTTAACCACACATCAAATTAACTTAAAAACAATTCTCCACTGTCCCCTAGGGATAGGAGAACACCACATAAAAACTTGAAACCAATTGGACTTGATTAACTCCACTAAATGGGTTGATTAAGTCTCTTAAGCAAAAATAGGTAAAATTAAACTTTCAAAATTCATAACTCACAAAATACTTTTTAAATATTCACAAAAATGGTTTTGGAGCCTCTCTGATATCAGAGGAATTTAGGAAAATTAAAATTGTAATTTTCTAAAAAAGTTGATTTTTATCATTATTTTAATATTTTTAATAATTAAAAAATAATAAAAATCATAAAATATTAAAAATCACTAAAATGTCACATTTTGAATTCTAATCATTTAGGAACAAACAAAATATTTTTCTTAAGTCCCTAGGGTAAGATATTGAATTTTAAAGGCTTAATGTAATTTTTAATATTAAAAAAATATATTTTTCCAACCTTCTCACCAAAATAATTCCAATAAATCAAAGAAAAAATCATAAAAATATAAAATTTATTTCTCTGGACTCCTTGAGGTCAGAGAGATTTAAGAAAAATATAAAATCCATTTTTCAACTTTAATTTTATTTTAAAATTAATTAATACTCCAAAATTCAAAATAATTTTAATAAATAAAATATAATTCAAAAAATCACCAAAAATAGTCTAAATGGTCCTCTGGTCATTAGGAGTGCCCCATAATTTTCTTAAGGACAAAAAAATTCCCTTGGTCATCTTATTGAATTTTCCTTGGAAATCCCTATTTTTTACAAAAAATAATTATATAAATAAATTAAATACAGAAAAATCACATTTTCTCCTCTAATGTCTTAATTGACATGTGAGTGAAGCCACATAAAAATTTCAAATTCATTTAAGCTCAATTTAGTGAGTTATGGAATTATTAAGCTTCAAGGGCAAAATGGTAATTAAAATTTTAACCCTTAATAAAAACTTTAGGCTTAATAAAATGAGAGAGTAAAATATTTGATCCTAATCTAATTTGGATGATTGAAATTTAAATAATTAAAAGATAGAGACCCATCAATCAATTTTAATATTAATTAAAGTAAACCTTAATCAATTAATTAATGAAATTTGGAAGATTAATGAAAATTGAAATTATTAAAATAGGGATATTATTAAGAAAACATTTGTTCTTTAATTTAAGAATCCCTAAATTAATCACCTCAATAATATTTAATTCCCAATTAAAATGATAATCCAAACTCAAGATTTAAAATGCTAAAAGACTTAATCATTAAATTAAATTAAAATTAAAACATTTAAATTAAATCCTTCCAAAATTTCAATTAAATTAATACTTTAACAATTAAATCATCTTTAAAACATAAAAAATAAAATATTAAATTAAAATTTAAATTAAATTAAATTAAATTAAAACATATTAAATTATATTAAATTAAATAAAAAAATAGAATTAAATTAAAATAAAATTTAAATTAAATTAAAATTAAAAAAATTAAATTAAATTAAAAGTAAAACTAATCCAAATTAAATTAAATTAAATTAAATTAAATTGAATTAAATATAACATCACCTAAGACATAAAAAATTCAAAATAAATCTAAAACAACTTGAACACTATTCCAAACTTAAACCCATTAATTAAAATTAAATTAAATCATAAATCACTTAAACATCAATTTGTCCTCAAAAGCTCTTGTTGTCATAACTTCTAAACGGAGTATTAAGTGAAGTGTTACTTCACTTATAGGATATTCAAATGTCCTAATTCACTGAGCAAGATAACAAAACTTAAACTCTTGGATGATTAATTCACTTGTATAATTAAATTCTCTTGGACTTAAAACAATCCTAGAGGTGTTGAAAAGATGTTTAAGACTCATCTTAAGCACTTCCTCAATATGATAGGATATTTATAAGAACAATTCTTTGATGAAGAAAATCATCCTTAAACCAAAACACAAGAACCTAGATGTCATAGGAGATGACTAGCTATAGGATTAGGACTTTGGTAGACAACCAAAACCTTTCCCTTAGCTTTACCTAGGTACTTGTTAGAATATTTAAATGCCTTAACATGAATTTTAAGTGCAGCTTGGGATGACCGAAAGACCCTCCAGATACGCTTTTATTTTATTGCAATTTACTTTATTGCAAATGCACTTTACTTTTCTTGCATGATAAACAACTGTTGCATGAAAACCAAAACCTTTAGGATAGTCCCTAAACTGAAACCAAAACTAAATTAAAAATCACTGCAAGATAAAATTCACTGCCACAACATTTCAAAATATAAAACAACTCAAAATTTAGTCACAAACAGAACACAAAACTATAATTGCAACTAAATTAAAACTTCTTGTTGAATGATCGGGAATACCTCGGATGATGTAACCCACGTGTTGCTAACGGGATTTCCCACGGTCTAAATGAAAGTGTGGAACTCATTCAGTTGAGTTTAGCAAATTCATCTGGACTAAGTGAATTCGATGAAAATAATGGTGCCGGGATGACGGAACCGTAGGATCTTAATCGGCTCTGTTTAAACAACTTTAAGATTTGTTTTAATTAAAATATTAAAAACACTTGGATTTTATGATTTTCTCTAAACCAAAACACTTCTCTCATCTCCTGATTTATGACTTCTAAAACTAAACCTCTGCAACAACAAGGAGCTCGGAGCATGGTGGGCAGCACGGTCATCGTCATCAGCAAAACTGTCCTAGAATTTAAACAACAAAGCCATAGGATTCGAGATAGTCCGCCTAGTGCGACATAAATCCTCACATGTTCTTTTAGGCCTTTGCATAGCCTTGTTGTGTGATATAAGCCCTAACTCACTTAGGATTCTGAGGTTGCCGTCCGATACGGCATAAACCCTCTCATCCTTCAGGTTATTTGCATAACCAGGTGATTATGTAAATGCAATTCCTATAATTACTAGGCAGGACTGAAATACTAAATAATTCTTGTTGACCTCATTTTTGATGAGGTCTTCTCTTCCCTCTTTAGTGCTTAAGATCTAGCCTTAGGCTTTTCCTTTGACTATCTTAGAGGACTAGAATTGGGACCCATCCTTTAGAAATTTAAACCACTTCTTGTCTCCCCGCAAACCCCACAAGCTTGATTGTAGACCCCTAATCACCTAGAGGGTTGAAATCAAAAGTGGAGGTTTAAAGGATGAGTTCCCCATGGACTCTTCGGCCTTAGGACCACCTCGGGTAGCTCGGTCCGGTGAAGGTCGACTTACACACTCACTACACTCATACTCCGCACTCTCACACACACAATCCAAATCCTAAAACCACACCCATACTCAACTTGATTCCCTGACTCATGTAGGCAATTCATGTGGATGGACCTTAACCCCTAAGCCCCTGATTAAAAGGGTTAGGAACAACATGGTGAATGCCTCAAATGAGTCCTCTCATAGCTCATATAGGCTTAATATGGCTTAATGGCTCAATCAAAGTTATTCCATTTCACTCATATTTGACCAATCTTCTTTCTTCCAAAATTTCAATTTTTGACCCCGGGGACCCTACACCTATCAAACCTACCAAAAGCCCTTAAAATTGCCCAAATCCTCCAATATTTCCAAATCACCCAAAATTCCCCAAAAATAACCTTGAACATTTCCTCACCACTCAAATTGATCATCCATAGCCAAAAATACCAAATATTCCAAAAATACCCCCTAATACCCTTCAAATACCCAAAATGCCCCTCTTAGCCAAAAAATCCAAAAATTCAGAAAATTCCCAGAAAATTCCAAAAAATCCCAAATATTCCCAATTTCATTTTGTCCAACTACACCATGGGCCAATTTTGTCAATTTACCCCACTTTTACCAAAACCCCCAATTTAGTCCATTCTTAACCCAAGTGAACCCAATGTCAAACCAAACCTACCCAATTGACCCCAATTTTGGTCTAATTCAATTCTAAACTTCAATTTAATATCCAAAATATCAATCTAGACAAAATCTAAGTCCAATTTGATTGGCATTTGAATCCAATTTCATTTTTAAGCTTAAAGCCCAATTTTAACCCATGACCCAAACTTAGCCCAGACCAAACCAATTCAACTCCAATTAACCCCAAATATTTTATAAAACCTTCCTAGCATCCCCATAAACAAAATACTAACATGATTTGCCCAAAATTTGGACCCAACCCCCACTCAAATTCAACCCAAAACAAAAAGGCCCAATTTTGACCTAAACCCAAACTTAACCCAAATAAGCCCAAACCCCAAAATCAAAACCCAACCAAAGTCAAAACCTCTTTGAAACACTCCCATAAACATTTCCCAACATTAATTTTACATCAATTTCAACCCTAGCCCAACATTGGCCCAAGTTAGCCCAATTTGACCTACATTGGCCCATTTACCAAATCAACTCAAATCCAACCCAATTCAAACCTAAATCACTCCAAGCTCATTTCAAATCACTCATGACATATCCTTAAACCAAACCCAACAATTATTTGGCCCAAACTTCTACAAAATTCCCATCCATGGATTCATTCTTAAACCTAAAGGGGTCATCCCCTTAAGCCCTCCTAAAGCCCACTTCCACCAAATTCAAAAGCCCAAATCAATCTAATGCCCACATGACACTTTCCCTCATCACACATTCAATTTAAAATCATTCCTAAAGTCCTAATTTATCAATTAAATAATTCCAAATCAAGCCTTATAACAATTTCCATCAAAATGCCAAAATTCACAAAACCCTTTTTCATGAAGCTGACTTAACTTTTCCCAAGCCAAAGATGAGCCATGAAGCCATGCATGAGCCACATGGAAGCCATGAGAGCCTTGGACACCTCACCATACCCAAAATGGCAAGAAGAGTGGACTCTTTAATGATCTCCTTAAGAGTGATTAACCACTCCCATGTCTCCCCTAAACCTTGCTTAAACTTAATTGTACTTGGATGGTGACCTTTCCCCACTAATCAAGCTGACCTAAACCACTTTCTCTTCAGCCCAAATTAGCCATGGGGAGGTGCACCTAGACCAATCCATGCATTTAACCAAACTTAGCCAAAATACACCCTTACCCCATTCCACTTTGATTCAAACCCTTTACACATGGCAGCCACCAATTGACTTCACAAAAATCAAGCCCTGACCCACCTGAACTTGAGGGTGACCCATGCCTGCCGGCCAGCCGCCTGGATCGCCGGAAAACACCACACCCGAGAGCTCACATGTGAGCCAACATTGAAATTCCTCCTTGCTGAGCTGCCCCAAGTCCAGCGGTCGCCATGGCCGTTCTTCCCTTGACTCCAAGCAGCTGATCCCAAGCCCTAACTCTCCCTAGGAGAGCCTCGACCATGCCTATTTAAACACCACCACCTCTCGGCCAAATGAGGTGCTGAAACAAACCTTAAGGAAACTCGCCAAAATTGTTCCGATTACTCCCCACACATAGAGAACTTGATCCCCACCGAAATCCCCTTGCCATTTCCTCTCTGCGAGCTCAATTTCGCAGTCGAAATCCAAGCCCAAAACCAGGACACTTCTCCACAGTGAGCCAATCCCCAAATTAATTGGTCCTACACCTTCACCGGACCAAGAGAAGAAGTTTACCAAAGCAAAGCCCCTCTCCAGTGCCAGCCATTTCTTCCAGTCCTCCAAGCTTTGTGATCGGGCTTGGTCGAAATCATACCTAGACAATTCACTGTGCCAAGGGACTTCATCCGGAGCCTGCTTGGACCCAATCGAAAGTGACACAACTCTCAGATCGAAGCTTCACTTCCCTGAGCAAAGGTATGGACTCACTCTTCTTCCCGAGCTTCCAGAGATTCTCAATTTAGTTCGAATCAATTTCAATGCATGTTTACCGTATGGATGTGTTCGTCTCTTCAAGACGATTCCATAGAGCATAAGAACACAAAAATCTGTTGAGAATCGAGTGAGAAATTAGGGTTAGAAGGTTGACGGTCACGGGTTCACACCAGCCGTAGATGATGACTGGGAGCCGTCGGATCGAGCGTGTATCGAGCGGAAGGTCGGGATCGAGCCGGACAACGCGATGATACATGAACCGGCGGGCCCTCGGAGCACCGAGTCGGATGGCGGCGTCGAACCAGAAAGCGCCGCGTGGCTGTTCGGAGATGCTAAGGTTGACGCGGCGTCGATTCGGATAAATAGAAAAATAGGGATTTTCTTATTTATTAAATACCCATAACTTTGAAAATTCATAACTTCGTGTAGAAAAATCCTAAAAATAAAATAAAAATACCCTCTTGCTCACTGAATAGAGGAGAATAATGTGATCATGTAATTTCATCAAGTGTTTTATTTTTAATTATTTATTTACTCTCTGCACTATTTCAATTCTCCATACATATAGGAAATTCACCATGGCATGAGACCATAGGGCTTTTGAAGCCTCTGAACTTGGGAACATTCCCTAAATTTTCCAAGGTCAGAGGCCATCCCTATGAGAAGTTATTCATTTTTCAAATTCATGTCACTGTTTTGATTATTTTAATTCCAATAATTAGCATGTTAAGAAATAAATTCTAGGAAAATTTGGTGATGTTTCTTATGACCAGAGGACCCTAGGAAAAATAATTTTCGAGTTAATTCACTTTCAACAACCCTAATTAACTCTAAATACCTAAAAAGTGAACTTTAATTAATTAGGGTTAACCATTCATCAAATTAACTTAAAAACAATTCTCCACTTGTCCTTTAGGGATAGGAGAACACCACATAAAAATTTGAAAACAATTGGACTCGATTAACCTCACCAAATGGGTCGATTAAGCCTCTTAAGTAAAAATGGGTAAAATTAAACTTTAAAAATTTATAACTCACAAAATATTTTTCAAAAATTCACAAAATTGCTTTTGGAGCCTCTCTGATATCAGAGGAATTTAAGAAAATTTAAATTATAATTTTCTAAAAAAATTGATTTTTATCAATATTTTAATAATTTCAATAATTAAAAAATAATAAAAATCACAAAAAATATTAAAAATCACCAAAATGTCATATTTTGAATTCTAATCACTTAGGAACAAACTAAATATTTTTCCTAAGTCCCTAGGGTAAGATATTGAATTTTAAAGGCTTAATGTAATTTTTAATATTAAAAAAAATGTATTTTTCCAACCTTTTCACTAAAATAATTCTAATAAATCAAAGAAAATCTAGAAAATTATAAAAATTGGTTTCTGATTTTTGTGATATCACAAAGATTTTTTAAAAATACAAAATTCATTTTTCAACCTTTATTTTATTTTTAAATTAACTAATACTCCAAAATTAAAAAAAATTTTAATAAATAAAATAAAATTCAAAAAATCACCAAAATTGGTCCAAGTGGTCTTTTGGTTATTAGGAACATCCCACAATTTTATTAAGGACAGAAACATTTCCTTGGTCATGTTATTGAATTTTCCTTAAAAACCCCTATTTTCCATTAAAAATAAATACATAAATAAATTAAATACAGAAAAATCACATTTTCTCCTCTAATGTCTTAATTGACATGTAAGTGAGGTCACATAAAAATTTCAAGTTCATTTGAGCTTAATTTAGTGAGTTATAGAATTATTAAGCTTGAAGGGCAAAATGGTAATTAAAATTTTCAACCTTTAATTAAAATTTTAGGATAAATCAAAAGGGAAGGGTAAAATATTTGATTTTAAACTGATTTTGGATGATTTAAACTTAAATGGTTAAGGGTAGAAACCCACCAATCATTTTAAGAATAATTAAAATAAATCTTAATTAATTAATTAATTAAATTTTGAAGATTAATGAAAAATTGGAATTATTAAAGTAGGGATATTATTTAAGAGGATATTTATTCTTTAATTTAAAAACCCCTAAATAAATCACTTCAATAATACTTAATCCTTAATTAAAAGATTAAAATAATAATCCAAATTAAAATTAAATTAAATAAAATAAAAATTAAATTAAATTAAACTAAATTAAAAATTAAATTAAATTAAAACTAAATTAAATTAAAATTAAATTAAATTAAATAAAAATTAAATTAAATTAAATCAAATTAAATTAAATTAAATTAAACTAAGTCAAAAAAAATAAATTAAATTGAAATTAAATTAAATTGAAATTAAATTTAAATTAAAGTAAATTAAATTAAATTAAATTGAATTAAATTAAATTAAAATCATTTAATAACAAACTTAAATGAAATCTTTAAGAATTAAACCTAAAATAACTTGAACACTATTCCAAACTTAAACTAATTTTCTATAATTAAATCAAAAAATTAAAATTAAATCATTAAGCTTAAATCGTTAAAATACTTAATAATTTGATTTGCCCTTATTATTATAACTCTTAAATGAAACATCAAGTGAAGTGTTACCTCACTTATAGGATATTCAAATGTCCTAAGTTCACTGAGCAAAAGAATAAAACTTGAACTCCCGAATGATTAATTCACTTGTATAATTAAATTCTCTTGGACTTAAAACGATCCTAGAAATATTGAAAAGATGTTTAAGATTTGTCTTAAGCACTTCCTCAATATGATAGGACGTTTATAAGAACAATTAAACTTAATTGTTTCTTTGATGAAGAAAATCGTCCTTAAACCAAAGTACAAGAACCTAGACGTCATAGGAGATGACTAGCTATAGGATTAGGACTTTGATAGATAACCTAAACCTTTCCCTTAGCTTTACCTAGGTACTTGTTGAAATATTTAAATGCCTTAACATATGTTTTAAGTGCAGCTTGGAATGACGAGAAGACCCTCCAGGTACGCTTTTATTTTAGTGCAATTTACTTTATTGCAAATGCACTTTACCTTTCTTGCATGATAAACAACTGTTACATGAAAACCAAAACCTTTAGCGTAGTCCCTGAATTGAAACCAAAACTAAATTAAAAGTCACTGCAAGATAAAATTCACCGCCACAACATTTCAAAATATAAAATAACTCAAAATTTAACCACAAACAGAACACAAAACTACAATTGCAACTAAATTAAAACGTCTCGTCGAATGATCGGGAATACCTCGGATGATGTAACCCACGTGTTGCTAACGGGATTTCCCACGGTCTAAATGAAAGTGTAGAACTCATTCGACTGAGTTTAGCAAATTCATCCTGACTAAGTGAATTCAATGAAAATAACGATGTCTGGATGACTGAACCGCAGGATCTTAATCGGTTCTGTTCTAATAACTTTAAGATTTGTTTTAACTAAAACACTAAATACACTTGGACTTTAAGATTCCTAAAACCAAACTCTTCTCTTCTCTTTTGATTACAATCTTTTAAAACTAAACATCTGCAACAACAAGGAGCTCGGAGCACGGTGGGCAGCACGACCATCTTCGTCAGCAAAACAACTCTACTTCAGCAAAACTTTCATAGAGTTAAATAACCAAGCCATAGGATTTCGTGGTAGTTTCCTTAGTACAACATAAATCCTCAACCTTTTGTTAGGCTTTTGCATGATCATATCATGTAAACTAAGCCCTAACCTGTCTTAGGACTCCCAGGTAGTCGTTTAGTGCGACATAAACCCTCACATCTTCGAGGCTTTTTTGTATGATTTTATCGTACAAATATAAGTCCAAATTAATTAAAATTGGCAAGATTGAAATATCAGATAATATTAGGATTTTCTTAAATCTGAGCCAAATAATAGGATAGTTTGGGATGTTGCCAAGATTCTTCTTGGATCCTCAGCTTCTCCTACTCCTCTTCCTTTGGACTCCTAAAATAAACTGGTCTAAATTTGATCCATTCCCTTTTAAAATTTCCAAAATCCAATCCTTTGAAAACCTTAAACTTTGAAATTCTTTAGAGCAAAGTCACTGATCATTATCGAGAGTTTTCTTAAGTGATTCCCGTCACTTAAGATGTAATTAACTATAGGGGCTTGCCCTTATAGGGAACTTTAAGAACCCAGGAAATATAAACCCTGTTTAATTCATTTATATTAAGCAGAGGAATTTGTCGGCTTATAAAATTGGTTCGCAGACCAAACGGATGTCACAAACCTTCTAGTTTATTTAATCGAGCCCCATCGTCAAGCAGTGTGCCTATCCTTCGGAATAGATACACGGTTTGTGGTGCGGTGCTCGTTTATATAAACTATTTGGGATGTGAGATTAGTTTGATTTCATATCTTAAAATTTTTCAAATTTAAAATTATTTTCAAAATAAAATACTACTTTTCAAATAATTTATTTAAATGAAATTAAAAATTCGCCGACAATTTCTGTAGGCGACCTCTTTTCAAAAATAAAACACCTCAACCTAAAAAATATGCCGACAACTTCTGGCGACTCCGCTGGGGAATAGTTCCTCTCTCCATTTTGATCAAATGACTTTGCTTGCATAAATCAGTAGTGAGCCCATGCCCCTAGTGGACCAAACTACCATTCTTCCGTTGGAATACTCCGTTCATTTCTGTCTTGAATGAGTATAGCGAACTCCTCTCGGATTTAGGAGCCACTGTTTAGACACCCCTAAACGGAGAGGTTCCGAGATCCTTTTACCTCTTTTCTGAGGTGAGGTGGACCCCCAATAGGTGTTAGTTTAGGTGTGATCCTTCGAGTCGAGAAGTCTTGCATGAGATTTCCTCTTCCTTTCCAATTCTAAATCGAACCCCTTACATTCTCTATACCTTTGAATATTCTGTTCCTAATGAACAAATCCTCTAATGAACGACTCCTTTAAACTATAACTTCTTTTTATAAATACATGAACAAACATGTGTGCGGACTCTTTTCGATTCCTTTCTTTTCGTCCTGATGAGAAGAAGCATAACTTGGGACTGACGATCAGAATCTATCTTACGTAAAATGTCTGCCCCAAAGCTGATTTTCTCCTTCACCAATGGACTGGACTTTGTTGTTTACAAGGATGAGCCGCACAACAATGGGATCATCCGTTTCTGGACAAGGATTCGAGAACACAAATGTCAAGATCGCCGATGTTACCCTTTTCACACTTACGTACAAAGTATCCGAAACTAAAAGACCTTTCGATCGAATTCAACCCGAAGTCGCCCCAAGAGTTCCCTCCCCGCTAAGGGTTCCAACTCGAGAAGAATACTACCGTCCATAGGAGGACCGTTGTCTCTACCCCCACCTGGTCTAGTCGTCTCCGCACCTACCCCGGCTTCCGCCAAACTAAAGGGGAAGGAAGTTCAAATTTGTAACGAACATGTTACCGTGGAGGGTACGGACTTCGTGCAAGACCTTCCGTTTTCGAAATTGGGTTCGACTCGAGGGTTCCACCCCTAACACGGACTCGCAGAAGGAACAGAGGTAGGAAGATCGCCGAAAGGCCGTAGCCGCCGAAGTTGCTTTCTTGGAGGAAATCCCTGAATATACACCACTACCTGAGTATATACCATTGCCTGAATACACACCGCTTTTGGAAGGAAGTAGATTCCATCCTCTCTTCGCCGCAGCTGACGAGGAAAATGTCCACAAGATTGCTTCTGCATTACCTCGACCCGCATACTATAGCGACAGCCGAAAGAAAAGGGCTAGGACTACACCATTTGCCCGGCTGCAGACTGTGATAGAAAAATTAGCAAAGAAAGATAGATGTCCTGTATCAGAAATTTTAAGAAGAATAGGACGGGTGCCAGCCAAGTCCCGTCTTGGGCCGCGAATAGAACATGTTAGCGCCGCAGAGAAACCAAATAAGAAGATGAAGGCCAGTCCACCTATTATTGTTTCAGGATTACAGATCAGGGAGGATACCACCTTCCAGCATTCAGCCGATAGACCATCCGGTCCTAGACCTTCTGCTGTTAGAAGGATGGTATGGCGTCCTACTACCGGTCAGTTAAGACCAAAACAACGACCAGAAAAGGAAAGTCTCATCAGAAGACTCGAGTCAGAAGAAAGTGTTACTACAATAAAGGGGACTCCCGGAAAGGAAGTTCAACAACCGTCGCGAGACAACTGTGAAACTGCACGAAAAAGACCATTGGAGGAAGCTATGGAAAAGCTGAGAACTGACATTCAACGGTTAGCAAGAGAAAGGGAAGAAAAGTTTGGAGATGAAGTTGACTCGTCAGAGTTCATGGATGACGAATATGTGGAGATCAACATGGTCGAGACACGAGCATCGTCGCCTTCGCAAGGTGCCCTGACGAGCTTGCGGAAAGAGATAAACCGGAGGCATTAAGAGCACAAATTCGAGAAAAAGATGATACAATCTCTCAAATGGCAAAGAGGATGGAAGAGATGGCTGCAGCCCTAGCCACTCTTCAGAGTCAGGTTCAACCCCAGAGAGAAACGCCTCTAGATGACTCCAGAAGTTATTCATATTACAGACGGAGGAAAAGAGATTACATCCGTTAACGGAGACGATCAGCCAAAGAAGGATTCTACTCAGAACATGATTCCGAGAGAAGGACATCAAGAACATGGTAGAACAGCAGGTGCGAGAAACCTTAGCACACTCTAAGAGCGGAGCATCTATTCAGACAGGTAGACCTTACCACGAAGAATTTGATGCAGTACAATACCCAAAAGGTTTCGTACCACCTCTGTTCAAGACTTTTGATGATACCGAAAATCCTCGACAGCATGTTGCACAATTTCGTGCCGCTTGTTGCAACGCCGGTGGAAGTGACGCTTACTCTTCCGACAATTCGTCAAGTAGCTCGTCGTGGATCGCCTTCGATCGGTATGCGAGTTACCAAACGGTTCGGTAAAGACATTTGACGAATTGGAAAATCTCTTCGTGAAACGGTTTGTCGGAGCTCAGCACCATATCACCATCGGTGACTTAGTGATGGAGAAACAGAAACCGAACAAGACTTTAGTGGATTACATACTTCGATGGAGAAATCTAAGCATGAAGTGTGAGCCACAGCTACAAGAGCAGCATGCAGTCGGTATCCTATTTAAAAGCATTCACGGCCCGATAGCACTTCTCCTTAAGGGATTCACAATTAAGACCTTCGAGAAGTTGTTAAGCAAGGCCGGGAGCTTGCAAGAGGAAGAGAAACAACTAAGTTTCGTCGATAAAACAGATAAGCAGAAACCTACGAAGACATTCGAAAAGAAGTTCGGGATAGTCGCGGCAGTCGACAAAGGTAAACAACCAATGCAAATACAGCCGGAGTAACCGCAGCCCAGCTATCAACCACAACCTTAACCCGGTTATCAGCCAACCCAACAATATGAGCAACCGCCTCGCCCACAGTGCACGTTAAAGGAGCTCATAAATAGAGAATATCCATTCAAGAACGAGGCGAGTGCCAAAGATGTTCCGCAGCTTGATGAAGACTTCGATTTTCGATCGCCGTAACCCAAGAAGCCGAAGAAGTCAACAAGAAAGACCATCCCAACTACCGCCCTTACCACCGAGTGCTTGGACATAATATGGAGGACCGCATCACCTTTAAAAGTTGGCTTAACAACAATCTCCGAAAAGGGAACATAACGATCCCAAAGGAATACATGAAAGAACCCCAGAAAGGAGGTTCTGTCAATGTTATTTCGACGGATCCCATTGTTCTGATAGACCCTTACACGACCGATGATGGATGGAGTACCGCTTGGACGAAGTCATCGAAGAAAATTTTGGATCGCATGCAAACCACTTCGGCGCATGGTTCAACTCAGAGTTTGAAACCTGTCAAGCCGGCTCTATCGCTTGCAATTGAAGAACCGCCCCAGGAAGAAAAGATCATAGAAAAGAAGGAGATCATAGAAGAAGAGAAAACAGAGGCTCTTAAGGCTAGACTAGGGGCTGCTTATCCTAGGACGGTTGTTTCCGATTCGGGGGAAAAATTCCTCGAACCTCTGACTCTGTATGAGTATTTGCCCGCTCCGGCGGGATCTTATAATGATAAGAGTTATGGCGTTGGCTACGTTTTGATCATGTTCTAACGATTACGTAACTAACGACGACCAATCTAATCCGGATCCCGATTTCGATATCGATAACAATTCTCAAATCATACACAACCTCGACAATTATGATGACAAAAAAGACATTCATCAAGAAGGCTATGAAAGTTCAACAAGCAATGAATTTATTTGTGAATTCCAAGGAACTCCAATCACAATAGAGTTAGAGCCTTCAGATTCCGAAGCAACTCCAGCATGCCAATTCAAAAGGAGACACCTGTAAATTCAGTACCAGACTTAGAAGAAATCACAGAAGTCAATTTAAGGAGTGGAAGGGTTCTACCCCCAAGAATGGGTCCAAGAAGCAAAGGAAAGCAGGTGGTTCTTCAGGAAGAATCAACCCCAGCAGAAGAATTGCCCATTCGGGAAGAAATTGAGACACATGATAACAAAGTGGACTATAACGTGCTAGCCCATCTTAGGAAACTACCGACCAAACCGAGCATCTACGACGCTCTCATCTTATCAAAAGAGATGAGGAAGCTCGATAAAGGCCTTACTTGATCCGGAGATTTGTTTAGCTCGGATGGCCGGAGATTCCTTAGACGAGGTTAGCTCGTTAAAGGAACAACGAGGTGTTACCTTCACGGACGATGATCATCGCTTGGGACGGCCGATCACAACCGACCATTGTACATTTCGCTTACAATCGGAAAATTTACGCTCTCCAGAGTATTGGTGGATCCAGGAGCATCAATCAACATAATGAATCTTCGGACGCTAACATACTTGGAAATTGATGCTCGCGAGCTTGAAGCGGACAAGATGTTACTAAGAGGATTCAACCAGAAAGGAGAAAGAGCACTTGGATCAATAACACTGTTAATGAAGATCGGTGACTTAGCAAAGACAACCGCAAAATTCCATATAATAGATTCTGAAACATCGTTCAACGCGCTACTGGGCCGACCATGGATACATGAGAACCGGATGGTACCGTCGTCTCTACATCAATGCATAAAATACTACGAAGGAGGAGAACAGTGCATTAAAGGTGATTTGCAACATTTCTCCGTACATGAGATTGGAATCCATGAAGATGCAGCTTATTACGCACCTCCGAAGAAGATGGTCTTCTCCAGAAACACCGTGCCAAATGAAGCAAAAGAAATTCGAGACAATAAAGAACCTGAAGTTCTAGTCCAACAGTCACTCACCACTCCCTTACGGCGAGATGGTGAAGGTTTCTCCAGAGCTCGCATCTAAGGTCGAGGCCGGGGACGAGGTCGTGGAAGAGACACTGAGACAGTTGGATAGAAAAAGCCGATGATCAACGTTGATCGGGAAAACAACTTCGAGGAAGAAGAGGAAATCAAGAAAGAAGCAACTACAAGAAACTGAATAAACCTCAATTCAAGATTTCTCTCGAAGATGAAAAGAACGAAGAATACAAATCGATGTACGAGAAGATTAACCACTATGTACACACTATGACCCCGACCCCGATCCGATCCTAATAAGATCGAGGGTATGGTGGTCAAAGAAGTATGTGGCAGCAGTGCAAAGCCAATCAAATTTTACCGTGACACTTCTTCTTCCAATACTAAAAACAATGCACAATTTGAAGATGTCACTTCTTCCGAATTAATGGAATTGCCTTTTGAGTGGTACTCTCCCTGTATTCAAAATTTAATTCAACAAGGTGTCTTACCTCGCCAATGGACAAAAGGCTGAGCACAACACTTCGAAAAATTATGGAATAATGTCGGTCGGCCTCCCAATTCAAAACATGGTCTCGGATTCGGCACAGTAAGTTCAGTTGATGATACAGAATTTTGCGTGGTTGTCACTTGCGAACCTAATGAAGATTGTTTAGAAACTATAGAAGAGCTTGAAGATCTGCAAATTGTAGATGCTCCACCAGAATTTGAAGAAGAAATCAAATCCATAATAGATGAGTTAATGGAAGTTAACTTAGGTACTAGTGAAAAGCCTAGACCAACCTTTGTTAGCTCCTTACTCAATAAAGAGGGTTCCGAGAAAATGATCAAGCTATTAATGGAATTCAAGGACTGTTTTGCTTGGAGTTATGATGAAATGTCAGGATTAGCTCCAGAAGTCGCAGTTCATAGGCTAGGAGTAGATCCTACTTCCGTGCCAATCAGACAAGCTTCCAGAAGAATGCGTCTAGAAATTGAACAACAGGTAATAACTGAAGTTAAGAAGCTAATAGACGCTAAATTTGTCCGTGAAGAACAATACCCTACTTGGTTAGCCAACGTGGTACCAGTCAGAAAGAAGAATGGTCAGATCAGAATCTGTGTAGATTTTAGAGACTTGAACAAAGCATGTCCGAAGGATGAATTTCCATTACCAATCCCAGAATTGATGATCGACATCGCTTCGACACATGAAATATTCTCTTTCATAGATGGATCTTCGGTGATACAACCAGATAAAGATGGCACCGTAAGACGAAAAGCTCGCGGCATTCGGAATGCCGATCGGAGTATATTGCTTACACAAGAATGTCATTCGGACTAAAGAACGCGAGAGCAACATACCAAAGAGCGATGACAAAGATTTTTGATGATCTCATTCACAACCAAGTTGAGTGCTACGTGGATGATGTGGTCATCAAAAGCAAACCGAAGGAAGATCACTCGTATGATTTGAGAATTGTTTTCGAGCGACTAAGGCGATACAATCTTAAGATGAATCCCTTAAAATGCGCCTTCGGCGTCACCTCCGGGAATTTCTTAGGATTTGTTGTCCGACATCGCGGGATTGAAATTGATCCGGAAAAGATTAAAGCTATCTTAGAAATGTTGTCTCCCAAAACCTTAAAACAACTACGATCCTTTCAAGGGAAGCTGGCATATCTTCGACGCTTTATCTCAAACTTATCAGGTAGGTGTCAGCCCTTCTCGTCATTAGTTAAAAAGGATGCCAAATTCGTTTGGGAAGAGAAATGCCAATGGGCCTTCGAGGACATCAAGCAATACTTAATGACACCTCCTGTCTTAGCAGCCCCAGTCTCAGGTAGACCGTTGATACTTTACACCGAGGCTCTAAACGACTCCCTTGGAGCCCTGCTAGCCCAGGTCAATGATGAAGGGAAAGAAAATGCTCTCTATTATTTAAGCCGTCGTTTGATTCCGATGGAAGTAAAGTATCCTCCAATTGAGAAGCATTGTTTGACCCTGATCTTCACCGCACAAAAACTCAGGCATTACATGCTCTCTCACAAGGTCAACCTTATTTCGAAAGTTAATCCATTACAATATTTGATGACCCGTACAACACTTTCTGGCAGGCTTGCCAGGTGGTCAATGATACTATTGCAATTCGATATAACTTTTGTGCCTCTTCATGCCGTAAAGGGACAAATCCTAGCAGATTTTCTTGCAGCACACCCTTTGCCGGCAAAATCGCCTCTCAATGAAGACTTGCCAGATGAGCAGATAATGAACCTAGAAGACACTGATGATCGACGTTGGGAACTATACTTCGACGGAGCATCCTCAGTAGAGAAAGACAAAGAATTGCAAACGATGGTGCCCGGTAAGTCAGGAATCGGACTAATCTTTATAACACCGGAGCGGGGGATGTTAAGATACTCATACCACTTAACAGAGCCATGCACCAACAACGAGACAGAACACGAGGCCCTCATAACATGACTAGAACTGACCATTCAGATGGGAATAACAGACATCAACATCTATGGAGATTCTCAGTTGATCATTCAACAGGTCGCAGGACAATACAGAATCTTAAAGCCAAGACTCGAGCAATACTTTCAGTATACCATGAAGCTGTTGGAATAAATTCTGAATGTAACTATCTACAAAATCCCCAGAAAAGAAAATGCTCTCGCAGATGCGCTAGCCCGCCTTGCAAAAGAATTTGCCTGCTTACAAGATGAGTCAGTTGAAGTGTCAGTTCAAGGACGACAAGTCCTATCACAGCTCGACATGGATATGATACAGAAATCAGAAAAAGCAGAGGAATCAGTTGCATCAGTGATGGAAAACACAGAAGATTGGCGTCAGCCGCTAATAGAATACCTGTAAACAGGGAAATTACCAGACGATAAGTCATTGGCACATCAAATCAAGAAAAGAACTCTGTCTTACGCATTAATCAACAATACATTATACAGAAGGTCTTTTGATCAGATGTGGTTAAGATGCCTGAGCGGGTCCGAGGCTCATGCAATTGTCAAAGAAGTGCATTCAGGACTTTGTGGCGCTCATCAGTCGGGCCCGAAAATGAAAATGAAAATTAAAAGACTAGGGTATTACTGGCCCTCAATGATGACCGATTGCATGAAGATTGCCAAAAGTTGTCACCAGTACCAAGTGCACGGAGTGGTTCTACACCAACCTCCAAATGTGCTGCATCCGACAATTGCATCGTGGCCATTCGAGTGTTGGGGCACGGATATAGTGGGTCCGATAGAACCACCTTCTTCAAGAGGACATCGCTTCATCCTTGCAGCTACAGACTACTTTTCTAAATGGGCAGAAGCAGTTCCACTCAGAGAAGTAAAGGCACACCATGTGCTACAGTTTTTCAAAAACCAAGTCATCTACCATTTTGGGGTACCGCGCAGAATCATTTCAGATAATGGGTCTGCATTCAGAAGTACAAAAATCAACAATTTTGTCAGGAGACATGGAATCGACTGGCGATACTCAACAATCTACCACCCAAGAGCAAAAGGCTTGGCCGAGGCTTTTAATAAAACTCTCGTTCAAATCTTAAAGAAAACTTTGGACGACAACAAGAGAAATTGGCACGAGAAGTTGTTAGAAGCCTTATGGGCCTACGGGACAACCTTCGGGACTCCTACTCGATCTACACCTTACACTTTAGTGTACGGGCTCGAGGCGATGTTACCATTGGAAGTCCAGCTTCCATCACTCAGGATTGCAGTTGCAAATAAAATTACCACAGAATAAAATGCCAGATTACGACTGGAAGAACTGGAAAACTTGGAAGGAAAAAGACTTGCAACGCAGCAAAATTTGGAACTGTACCAAGCTAAGATGGTCCAAGCTCATGATAAACTGGTCCGCCCAAGAACTTTCAAAGTTGGTGATTTAGTTCTTGTTCTCAGAAGACCTATTCTTGTACATCACAAGATGGGGGCAAATTTGAACCAACTTGGGAAGGGTCGTTTATAGTTGAGGCAGTCTACTCAGGAGGCTCCTACCAGCTTGTGAATTGCCAAGGAGAACGATAAATGCTTCCAATCAATGGACGATATTTCAAAAAGTATTACGCAACCTGATGTTTCAAAGGGTGGCCTTTAAAATAGAGTCATATCCCTAGAAACACGGTTGAGACAATCACTTTGTGACTGGCTCCGAACCCAAAAACATAAAAATAAATAAAAAAATGTACTAAAAATAAAATGTGTGAAATCATAATAATAAAGTTTTACCCTTCCGTTCAAATCAAATCTTGTTCCTGATCTTTCTTCATCTTTTCCTGCTTTCCTTAAAAATTAAAATAAGTGAATAAAAATCCTCGGTGATAAATATTTCCTTAATGTTTTTGTTCTTAGTACAGCCCCTGATCCTTTCATTGTCTTTTGTGCAGGGAAATGTCGAACGGGCGGTTGGTCTTAAACTTTAGAAATGGTGTGAGTCTCGCACTCGATGAAAAGAGGGTGAAGGATGGAGCAGTGATAGAGATTGACTCGGACTTCACACCAGCTGGCTTACAATACGAAGAAAATGATTGGATCCCAGTTGATCGAGAAGAACTTCACAGCCAAACAGTGATGAAAGTGGGTGGCCCGAGCCACCAATCCAACAACAAGAAAAGAAAAACAGACGCCGTAGAAGATAAGAAAGTTAAGTCCATGGTTGCCACAGCAGAGGGTGGGCTTTTCAACGCCGCACCCACAGAAATTCAAGGAGTGAGAAGAGCTACTCTCACTGCTACTCAGCGATGAAATAAGAATCATCGTATTCGCAAAATGTTGACCAAGTTAGCAGAAGATCAACATGGACGGACGATGGCATGCGTTAGTGCAGAATGCTCCAAGGAGACCGGTTCGTCGAGAACCAGAAAGAAGAAAGCCAACTCCAAAAAGGTTGGAACAAATGAAAGAAATACCAGAGAGAGCAGAAATGGAGTCGGTGCCTCAACGCCGAGCAGATGTACCAGACCCGAAGAGTCTTGTTGCGAAAGCAACCCCGGAGGATGTCCCTACGGAGACTATCCCCGAGGAGCCGAGACATGCAGGAGAGCGTGCTTCGGGTTGAGCCATTCATCCCACGATGACGTTACCGGACACCGAGGACTTCGGATAATTCCAGAATATGAGTCGGAGAAAATGCGGCTAGTTGAAAAGAAGACCTTTGAATACTTTGAAAGGATTGGAGGCGGAAGAATCAACATCCCGGAAGGCCTCGAGCTACATGCGGGTGTATTCTCGAATATGAACAACAACGGATTGTGGATTGCATTCTAGAACTTCGGAAGATGGGTCGAGCGAGGCCGTCTGAGAGAAAAGACTTATTCAGAACCCCGGAAGTGGATGCCAGGGAAAGGAAGAGTCACAATACAATGCGGATGTTGCTATAACTTCACAGAAGACAGAAAAGGGAATCCATCAGGAATACTCCATCACGGTGAGGTGGATCACATGCCAAGAATAATTAAAAGAATGGTGAAAAGAATGATAATGTGGAGGGTACGCGCACGGATCGTATACCCAACAGTTGCATCATTAACAACTATCAGAAGGGCAATTGCATACCTCCACACATAGACCACCACGACTTTGTCAGACCTTTCTGCACAGTTTCGTTCGTCAACCAGTGCAATATCATGTTCGGATCTGACCTCCGGATAGCAAGCCCGGGCAAGTTCCAAGGTCCAGTGGAGATACCACTTCCGGTAGGTTCCATCATGATACTACAAGGAAATGGAGAAGACGTCGCAAAACATTGCATACCAGGAGTACCAGTGGAGCGGATCTTTGTCACCTTTAGAAGAATGGACGCCAGAAAGGCACCATACCATTTCCAACTAGATCCAGAATTGGAGAGTCTCCGGCCATACGAGCTGTGAGTTACATGGGAGATATCACACCTCCAAAGCACATCCATGCGATATTCCTGCCAAGGGTGGCTTGAAAGGTGATGTTATCGACCATGTACCTTACTATTCAGACATGGATTTAGCAGATACTTTTGGATGGATCAACGAGAATCATACATAGTCCGTTTTGAGTCATGGATTGTATGAAGAATATTTCAGATCGAGTTGTATGATGTATCTTCAGCAAGATTGGAATGAAAGTGACCATGTCTAGGGCTGGCAATTTGGCTCGTTGTTCGCGAACAGCTCGTGTTCGGCTCGTTAAGTAGCTCGTGTTCGGCTCGTTCGTTAAGCCTAACGAGCCGAACACGAACAAATTTTTAAGCTCGAAATGTTAACGACCCGAACACGAACAACTATTTGTTCGCTCATGTTCGGCTCGAATTGGCTCGAAATAAAAAAATAATCATATAATTATTTATATAATAATTTATTATATATATTATTTATATATCAATATATTATATATATTTATATTTAAGTTTAAATCATAATTGCTTGTGTGCTAAAGTGGTTATGCTCCTTGTTTCCATTCATTTGGTCCAGGTTCGAATACAGCGCTAAACATATATTTTTCCAATTAATTTTAACGAGCCAATTTAGAGCAGAACACGAGCTGAACACGAATAAGAATATTTAATTCGAACCAAACACGAACACACCTTTCACCAGCCATTTCGAACATGAGACGATTTCGAGCCGAGCTAATTTCGAACGAGCCGAACACGAGCCAAGCCTGAGCTCGCTCAAGCTCGGCTCGTTTACAGCCCTAACCATGTCACATTTTGCCTTCACCTTCTTTGTGCAAATTGACTGGGAAACGCCATTAAAGTTAAATGAACTTCGAACAAAGAAATCGAAAAGAAAAGGAAAATAAATAAGAACTCTCTTTCATAAAAATCCAAACATTAAAAAGAATTTTTCAAATCCACATGAACTTCTACAATCATTCTCTGCATTTCACAACATGTTTTCACAATCTCTGCATTCATAAATCTCAGCATATGTTCAATCTCTACATTCATAAATCTCAGCAATATGTACAATGTCTGCATTCATGAATCTCAGTAATATGTTCAATCTCTGCATTCATAAAGCTCTGCATTCCCAAATATCAGTAAGATCTTTCTCAAATCTCAGCATTCGGGATAGGCTTCTGCCGTACGCCCATCTCATCATATTCTCAGCATTTCTTAGCAATCCTCAGCAATCCTCAGCAATCTCAGCAATTCTCAGCATATTCTCATCATTCAGGATAGGCTTCCGCCCTACTCCCTTCTCAGCAGTTCTCAGCACTCGGGATAGGCTTCCGCCCTACTCCCATCTCAGCAATCTCAGCATTCGGGATAGGCTTCCGCCCTACTCCCATCTCAGCGAAATCTCGGCATTCGGGATAGGCTTCCGCCCTACTCCCATCTCGACGAAATCTCGGCGATCGGGATAGGCTTCCGCCCTACTCCCATCTCAAGCAAATCTCAACGAATCGGGATAAGCTTCCGCCCTACTCCCATCTCGGCAATTCTCGACGAATCGGGATGAGCTTCGCCCTACTCCCTTCTCGCGAATTCTCGGCACTCGGGATAGGCACAGTCCTACTCCTTTCTCGTAAATCTCAAAATTTGATCCTCTCGGCAAGAAATTGAAATTAAAGCACTCTGCATTTCGGATAGGCTTTGTCCTATTCTTCCTCAGCATTTGGGATAGGCTCAGTCCTAATCCTTCTCAGCATGCACAATTGGAGTAGGTTCAGTCCTGCTTCCTTCTCAGCATACAAATGCATTCGGGTGGGCCTTAGCCCTACTCTTTTCTCCGCATAAAATCAAAATTGAAACTCAAATCGAAATTCAAACTCAAAATTAAAACTTGAGACAGAAAATGAAACGAATCTAAGATCCAATCTTTTGAAATTTTGTGATCTGAAATTCACTTCCTTCTTCCCCAGCGAGAGTTCTGGAATCTTCAGTCTTAGAGATTTACCTAATACGCCCCAGTGGAAATTTCTTATACTTCGTCCTAAGTCTGTTACTTGGACATCTTTTTTGGTTCTGTTGATCTCTTCAGTCAACGCCAATACGTGCGGTATACTTGGTTAGCACACCACACCTATTGGGGGTCCATTTGTTGACCTCATTTTTGATGAGGTCTTCTCTTCCCTCTTTAGTGCTTAGGATGTAGCCTTAGGCTTTTCCTTTGACTATCTTAGAGGACTAGAATTGGGACCCATCCTTTAGAAATTTAAACCACTTCTTGTCTCCCCGCAAACCCCACAAGCTTGATTGTAGACCCCTAATCACCTAGAGGGTTGAAATCGAAAGTGGAGGTTTAAAGGATGAGTTCCCCATAGGACTCTTTGGCCTTAGGACCACCTTGGGTAGCTTGGTCGCAGTGAAGGTTGACTTACACACTCACTACACTCATACTCTGCACTCTCACACACACAATCCAAATCCTAAAACCACACCCATACTCAACTTGATTTCCTGACTCATGTAGGCAATTCATGTGGATGGACCTTAACCCCTAAGCCCCAGGTTAAGAGGGTTAGGAACAACATGGTGAATGCCTCAAATGAGTCCTCTCATGGCTCATATAAACTTAATATGGCTTCATGTCTCAATCAAAGTGATTCCATTTCACTCATATTTGATCAATCTTCTTTTTTCCAAAATTTCAATTTTTGACCCGGGGACCCTACACCTATCAAACCTACCAAAAGCCCTTAAAATTGCCCAAATCCTCAAAAATTTCAAAATCACCCAAAATTCCCCAAAATTAATCTTGAACATTTCCTCACCACTCAAATGAAGTGTTACCTCACTTATAGGATATTCAAATGTCCTAAGTTCACTGAGCAAAAGAATAAAACTTAAACTCCCGGATGATTAATTCACTTGTATAATTAAATTCTCTTGGACTTAAAACGATCATAGAAATATTGAAAAGATGTTTAAGATTTGTCTTAAGCACTTCCTCAATATGATAGGACATTTATAAGAACAATTAAACTTAATTGTTTCTTTGATGAAGAAAATCGTCCTTAAACCAAAGTACAAGAACCTAGACGTCATAGGAGATGACTAGCTATAGGATTAGGACTTTGATAGATAACCTAAACCTTTCCCTTAGCTTTACCTAGGTACTTGTTGAAATATTTAAATGCCTTAACATGTGTTTTAAGTGCAGCTTGGGATGACGGGAAGACCCTCTAGGTACGCTTTTATTTTAGTGCAATTTACTTTATTGCAAATGCACTTTACCTTTCTTGCATGATAAACAACTGTTACATGAAAACCAAAACCTTTAGGGTAGTCCCTGAATTGAAACTAAAACTAAATTAAAAATCACTGCAAGATAAAATTCACCGCCAAAACATTTCAAAATATAAAATAACTCAAAATTTAACCACAAACAGAACACAAAACTACAATTGCAACTAAATTAAAATGTCTCGTTGAATGATCGGGAATACCTCGGATGATGTAACCCACGTGTTGCTAACGGGATTTCCCACGGTCTAAATGAAAGTATGGAACTCATTCAGTTGAGTATAGCAAATTCATCTAGACTAAGTGAATTCGATGAAAATAACGATGCTTGGGATGACGGAACCGTGGGATCTTAATCGGTTCCGTTCTAATAACTTTAAGATTTGTTTTAACTAAAACACTAAAAACACTTGGACTTTAAGATTCCTAAAACCAAACTCTTCTCTTCTCTTTTGATTACAATCTTCTAAAACTAAACCTCTGCAACAACAAGGAGCTCGGAGCACGGTGGACAGCACGACCATCTTCGTCAGCAAAACAACTCTACTTCAAGAAACTTTCTTAGAGTTAAATAACCAAGCCATAGAATTTTGAGGTAGTTTGCTTAGTGCAACATAAATCCTCAACCATTTGTTAGGCTTTTGCATGATCATACCATGTAAACTAAGCCCTAACCGGTCTTAGGACTCCGAGGTGGTCGTTTAGTACGACATAAACCCTCACATCTTCGAGGCTTTTTTGTATGATTTTATTGTACAAATATAAGTCAAAATTAATTAAAAGTGGTAAGATTGAAATATCAAATAATATTAGGATTTTCTTAAATCTGAGCAAAACAATAGAATAGTTTGGGAAGTTGCCAAGATTCTTCTTGGATCCTCAACTTCTCCTACTCCTCTTCCTTTGGACTCCTAAAATAAACTGTTCTAAATTTGATCCATTCCCTTTTGAAATTTCCAAAATCCAATCCTTTGAAAACCTTAAACTTTGAAATTCTTGAGAGCAAAGTCACTGATCATTATCAAGAGTTTTCTTAAGTGATTCCCGTCACTTAGGATGTAATTAACTATAGGGGCTTGCCCTTATAGGGAACTTTAAGAACCCAGGTAATATAAATCCTGTTTAATTCATTTTTATTAAGCAGGGGAATTTGTCGGCTTATAAAATTGGTTCACAGACCAAACGGATGTCACAAATCTTCTAATTTATTTAATCGAACCCCATCGTCAAGCAGTGTGCCTATCCTTCGGAATAGATACATGGTTTGTGGTGCGGTGCTCGTTTATATAAACTATTTGGGATGTGAGATCGGTTTGATTTCATATCTTAAAATTTTTCAAATTTAAAATTATTTTCAAAATCAAATACTACTTTTCAAATTATTTATTTAAATTAAATTAAAAATTCACCGACAATTTCTGGAGGCGACCTCTTTTCAAAAATAAAACACCTCAACCTAAAAAATATGCCGACAATTCTCTCTAAATTGAAGCCAAATAATAGGATAGTCAGGAAGTTGCCAAGATTCCTCTTGGATCCTCAGCTTCTCCTACTTATCTTCCTTTGGACTCCTAAAATAAACTATTCCAAATTTGATCCATTCCCAATTGAAATTTCCAAAATCCAATTGTTTGAAAACCTTAAACTTTGAAATCCTTGAGAGCAAAACCACTGATCATTATCGAGAGTTTTCTTAAGTGATTCTCGTCACTTAGGATGTAATTAACTATAGAGGCTTGCCCTTATAGGGAACTTTAAGAACCCAAGTAATATAAACCTCGCTTAATTCATTTATATTAAGCGGGGAACTTGTCGGCTTATAAAATTGGTTCGCAGACCAAACGGATGTCACGGATCTTCTAGTTTATTTAATCGAGCCCCATTATCAAGCAGTGTGTCTATTCTTCGGGATAGATACACGGTTTGTGGTGCGGTGCTCGTTTATATAAACTATTCGGGATGTGAGATCGGTTTGATTTCATATCTTAAAATTTTCAAACTTAAAATTACTTTCAAAATCAAATGCTACTTTCTAAGTTATATACATATTTAAATTATATTTAAAATCTAAAATTCGCCGACAACTTCTGTAGGCGACCCCCTTTTCAAAAATACAACACAAACCTAAAAATATGCCGACAGCAGATGGTATATCTCAACTAGAACAAGGCTCATTAGCTCTCTTACTCCATTTCCATCCTACATGGGCTTCATAAGTCTTCAAATTTAACTTAGTAATAGGCTTCAGGGGGTGGACTACCTCAACATTATCTTCAATCACTACACCTGCCTGAATACATAAAGCATGAATCAAACTAGGGTGTCCTAGTCCTCCTGTAGTCTCTCCTATTGACCCTGTCAAATAGTTTTATGAATAATAGCCCCAATGTTTATATTCTTCATGGTCTGAATACAGTAATTCAAAACAGCTATATCAACAGTAACATCACTATGATGGTTGGTAAGAAACAGTCTTGGAGAAATAAAATAATGTCAGGCTTTTGACACATGATTCAAATTAGAAAGGGGGAAGTTAACTTTTATTCTCTGCTTAATCTTTCATTCCCTTTTTCTATCAGTTAAAAAAGTTTACAATCATATCCAATGCTTCATTTGTTATAGAAAAATTTTCATAATCACATTGGTATGGTGCTCTCAACTGATAAAATGCATTTATGCTAGCAAGGGTGAATTCAACCATTTGGCCTCTAAACATAATAAATTCACTCTCAGAATAAAATAGATTAGCATAAAATTCTTGAATAATACACAGCATCGCATTAGCAGTGAAATAACAGAAAATTTCTCATTGACGATTAGCAATCAATTCTTCAAGCATTCCTCCAGGATTTTCAAATGCTCTTTCTTAAATACATTTCTTATTGCTAAGAAACGTACTAAAACATGAATAAGCTTTAAAATTCACAAATTTACTTTAATCATAATCAAATTTCCTCTTCCCCTTAGCAAATCTTGGAGTCATTTGTCTAAAAATACCAAATTTTTCCAAATGAATTTTCAAATTACAAAGCAATGGACTCCAATATAAATTTAAATAGATAAGAACTCAACATCCATGAAAATTCTCCAAAATTTCTCCAAAAACATCAAAATGCCAAATTTTATTAATGTAGGAGATTTCCACGGTCAAAATCAAAAATTTTTAGGTTAAAGTGTAGCTCTTACCGAGAGAATATGAAATCCAAAGATTTTTTGCCACGAAATTGCTTTAAATCCAAATGCTTGTGAGTCCTAGGAGGGAAAATTTTCCTTGGTTGGAAGTTAAAGACAATGGTTTGGGCAAAAATGGCGGGTCCCAGGGTTAAATCACAAAAATTTGGAGTTTCGGACAATTTTTGCATTTGAGCGATGTCCAGCGTTAGTTCTAGCGTCATTCGACGCATTATTCTGTAAACATGGCCAAACTCTCTGGCTTTTGGCTCTATCCAGCGCTGGTAGCAGCGTCGTTCGGCGCCAGTTCAAAAACTGAGCTTCTCACTTTCTTTTGTAATTTTGATCCTTTCGAGCCCGCTCTGATGTCTAATCAGTCTATTTAAGCATTTAATAACATCCTAAAGCCTTAGCAAATGATATTTTCTTAACACAAACAACACATAACATTACTTTCATATATAAAATCCATGAGTCATACACATACACACAAAATTAAACATTACTCATTTTCAAGTCATATAATCTTTAAATTCAGTGTCGCACACAACCACAACACAATAACGTTGAGAACTAAACAAACAAGCATGTCCAAATATAACATTCAAACCAAATAAAGTAAACTAAAGCAAAGTAATCTGATACACAAAAGATTTTTGACTGCATTCATCATATGTTGTACTTCCTTCTCCAATTTTTTGATTTTCTTCAGGGTGATCTGTGAACTTTCAGGAAAATAAGGAGGAATAGGTGCTGACCTTTGAGATGGTTGATCTTCAATAATGTTCATATCATTCATATCACCAATTGCCTGGTTATTACATGCATCTGTTGGGTCTATAGGCTTCCAAGGTAGAAGTACTCTTACACAATTCTCATACGGCACTTCTGACTGACTGCAGAGGAGAAATATGGTGGAAGGATTTCCAAGCCCATACTTTGATCCATGAACAATCAATCCAAAAATTATCGAACCAACATCAATAGGCATTCCCATTTGAATACAATATTTCAGAATAGCACACTCCTTAGTTACCTTACTGATTTTCATTGTTGGGAGCAATTTTGCACAAATGAAGTAATGTAAGTGTTTCGATGTAGGATTTAACAGTGTGGTCGAGAAACTTAAATACCTGTTATATCTTATTTCCCATTCATCACTTTCATCCGTCAAATATCGGTATATGTCATTCATATTACCCTTCGTCGGGGCAAAATTTGAATAGTGGCAAATTGGCACATTCTCTATCTTGTATAAATCATTAATCTTTGCAGGAGTATACTGATCCTTGGTTGATTCCATGAAGATTTGCATAGAATTCCTTTACAACCGAACAACTACAGCGGTAGTAGTATAACACAACACTTCCCAACATATCTGAACAATACTTTCATCAATTTTATTTGCAAGAGAATTTGTACCTCGATTTACAAAGCCTCGCTCCTTAATTAATCTCATTTTCGAGATATTTTTGTTGAAAAGTTGATGCACCATGAAACTTACTAACTTTCTACGGTTAAACACTTGAAATCTTTGAATTTCCATCGAATCGAAATCCATTTGAAAAAGAATTTGGGTCTTCCTCTTCGTTTCTTTGTAAGTTCCAACGTCTAGAGGCAGTTTTTGGAAGTTCTTATGGAGGTTTTACTGCCTAGAACAGCCAAAACTCGGATTTAAAGACAAGAAATGATTTTTCTGAATAGCGGCGTTGTCCAGCGTTGATATCAGCGTCGTGTGGCGCTAGTTCAAATTTCGCCAAACTTCACTTCGTTCAAAATTTTTTTTCAAATTTTGATTTGATTCATTTCTTAAACATTATTAATGATAATTAAGGAAGAATAAGACTTAATTAAGCAATAAACAAGCACAAATAACACATCAAACAAAGCATACACTCAATAACTATAGGTTGCCTCCCACAATGCGCTTGGTTTAACATCGTCAAACCGACATAACTTTCAGTTATTCAGGTTGATCCAACATTAAAACTCTTTAAAATTAGGTCTATTGCCTTCAAAATATGATTTTAAACTTTAGCCATTAACTTTAAATATTCTTCCAGATTTAGGGTCTTCGATAATCACAGCTCCAAACTGATACACTTTTATGACAATGAAAGGTCCTATCCATCTAGATTTCAGTTTCCCAAGAAATAATTTCAATCTTGTATTGTATAATAAAACTCTTTGTCTTGGTTCAAATTCCTTTTCGAAAATCTTCCGATCATGCCATATTTTTATTCTTTCCTTATATGTTCATTATCATATGATTCATTTCTGATTTCTTCCAATTCATTCAATTGCAACAGTCTCTTCTCACCAGCATCTTTCAAATTAAAATTCAATTTCTTCATCGCCTAATATGCTTTATATTATAATTAAACTGGCAAGTGATAGGTTTTTCTAAAGATTAATTTGTAAGGGACCATTCTTATAGGAGTTTTATAAGCTGTTATGTATGCTCATAAAGTAGTATCTAATCTAGTAAACCAATCCAATTTCTCAGGATTAATGGCTTTCTCCAAAATTTGTTTAATTTCACGATTAGATACCTCTGCTAAACCATTAGTTTGGGGATGAAAAGCTGTAGAGATTTTATGCACAATATTATATTTTTCCACTAATCTCTGAATCTGATTATTCTTAAAATGGGATCCTCCATCAGTGATGATTACTCTAGGCATTCCATATCTTATGAAAATATTCTTCATTAAAAACCTCGAAACACTTTTAGCATCACACCTAGGTAAAGCTATTGCCTCAACTTATTTTGATACATAATCAACAGCAATCAATATGTTTATATTTCCAAATGAAGGCATAAATGGTCCCCATAAAATCTAATCCCCATGCATCAAAAATTTCAACTTCCAGAGTAAAATTAAGAGGCATTTCATTTCTTCTAGATATATTGTCTATTCTCTGAAATCGATCACAAGTTTTGATAAATTTATACACATCTCTGAAAAGTGTAGACTAATAAAATCCAGATTACAAAATCTTATGTGCAGTTCTATCAATTTCGAAATGTCCTCCAAATTCAGAATCATGACATTCTTAAATAATTTTTTCAGTTTCTTCATAAGGCACACATCTTCTAATAATAAGATCTTTACATTACTTGTACAGATAAGAATCGTCCCAGAAATAAAATTTAGCATCATGCTTAAATTTTTTTTGTTTTTGCATTATTAAATGATGTGGTAAAATATTACTGATGATGTAGTTCACAATATCAGCATACTACCGTAAATTCACTTGCATAATATTATATAATTGCTCATCAAGAAAAGTTTCAGTAATTTATTTCTCAAAATCAACCAAATTAGGTTGTTCAAGTCTAGATAAATGATCTGCTATGTGATTAAAAGCATCCATCGAATTAGTCTTGGTATTTCATCCTTCTTTTGCATAAAGTATTTAATAGCAAATGATTAGTATGCACTATGCATTTAACTCTGATTAAGTAAGATCTAAATTTTTCAAAAGCATATATGATTGCTAATAACTCTCTCATAGTAGTAGTTTAATTAATTTGAGTAGCAGTAAGATTTTTACTAGCATAGTATATAACTATAAACATTTTATCATGTCTTTGCCCTAAAACTAATCCAATAACATAATCTATAGCATCACACATTAGTTCAAATGGTTTCTCCCAATCAAGTGAAACTATTATATGTGCAGCAATTAATTTTTCTTTCAATAGATTGAAAGCTTTTAAATATTCATCGTTAAAATCAAACTTTCTCTCTTTTTCCAAAAGTTGGCATAGAGGCTTAGAAATTTTTGAAAAGTCTTTGATATATCGCCCGTAGAATCCTACATGTCCCAAAAAGCTTCTTACTCCTCTCACGGTTGTTGGAGGTAGTAATTTTTCTATAACAGGAATTTTTGCAGGATCTACTTCCATGCCATAATCAGATATTTTATGCCCAAGCACAATTCCTCCTGCAACAATTAATTAATACTTCTCCCAGTTTAGAACTAAATTTGTTCTCTCGCATACCTCTAAAACTTTTTCTAAGTTGCATAGACATGCATCAAATGAATCTCTAAATATTGAGAAATCATCCATAAACACTTCTATTCCATCATCAATTAAATTGTTAAATATGGATGTCATACATCTTTGAAATGTTGCAGGTACATGACATAATCCAAAGGCATTCTTCTAAAAGCAAAAGTTCCATAAGGGCTAGTAAATGTAGTTTTCTCTTGATCCTCAGGAGCAATTGGCATTTGGTGATAACCGGTATATCCATCTAGAAAGCAATAGTACTTGTGTCCAGCAAGTTTGTCTAGCATTTGGTCTAAAAAGGGTAAAGAAAAGTGATCTTTTCTGGTGGCGGTATTTAATTTTCTGTAATCAATATATATTCGCCAACCAGTGACTTGTCTTGTCGGTATAATTTCATCTTGATCATTTACGTCAACAGTCACTCTTCCTTTCTTAGGAACACAAAGAATTGGGCTCACCCAAACACTATCAGAAATAGGATATATAATTCCAGCATCTAACCAATTTAAAATCTCTTTTTTAACCACTTCTTTCATTATTGGGTTCAGTCTTCTTTGTGGATCAACTCTTGGTTTATGTTTTTCATCCAACAAAATTCTGTGCATATAGATCGAAGGATTGATTCCTTTAATATCAGCTATGGACCAACCAAAAGATTTTTTGAATTTTTTAATGTTTCCAATTTTTTTTATATTCATTTAAATTCTAAGATACAATGACTGGTAAAATAGATGATTCTCCTAAAAACATGTACTTTAAATGATTAGAAAGAATTTTTAGCTCAAGTTCATAGGGTTTAATGATAGATGGAATCAAACTTTTATCTCTATTTTCCACAGTATCTAATCTTTTAAAATTTTCCTGAACAAAGTATAACTTTTCATTCTTCATACCATCCAAATCATCTTCATTTTCACTTTCATTTTCATCCTCACATTCCACATTTTCTTCAAATACTTCTTTAAAATCATCTTCCCTCAAATAATCGCAGACTTCCATTCGATAGCACTCATCATCTTTTTCAGTTGAAGGGTACTTCATAGATTTTAGAATATTAAAAGTTACCTCTTGGTCATTGACTCATAGTTAATTCTCCTTTTTGGACATCAATCATAGCTCTCCCATTAGCAAGAAATGGTCTTCCCAAAATAAATGGAATTTCTTTATCTTCCTCCATATCTAATACAATAAAGTCCATAGGAAAGATAAATTTATCCACCTTCACTAATAAATCTTCCACAACTCCCTTAGAATAATTGATAGATCGATCCACAAGTTGAAGAGTCACAGATGTAGGTGAAATTTCTCATATTCGCAATCTTTTGAAAGTTGATAAAGGCATAAGATTAATACTAACTCCAATACCACATAAAGCTCTTCCGAAAAAAATTTCACCTATAGCACACGGGATAGTGAAACTACCTGGGTCTTTAAGTTTTTTAGGAAGCTTTTTATGGATAATTGTACTACACTCACCGCTAAGTGCAACAGTCCCGTGGTCTTTAAACTTTCTCTTACTTTTAATAATATCCTTCATAAACTTTGCATAATCAGACATCTGCTCTAATGCTTCAATAAAGGGAATATTAATCGTTAATTTCTTAAGAATTTCTAAAAAATTTGCAAATTTGTTATCCATGTTTAGTTTCTTCAGTATTTGAGGAAAAGGAGGAGGTTTGAACAGTTATCTTCATTAGTTCTAACGGGTATTCGTCAGGATATACCTTATTAGAACTTTTCTCAATGTTCACTTCCTCTCTTTCAACTTTGACTTCTTTTTAAACTATTGGTTTCACTTCTTTACCACTCCTTAATTGAATAGCCTTAATTTTCTCTTTGTTTTGATCTTTCAGGTTGATCTCAACATTGCTAGGAAGATTCCCAGAAGGTCTATTATTAAGCGCAGTAAAAATATGTCCCAATTGATGTTCAATGATCTTCATTGCAACTTTTTGAGCTTGAATTTGATTACCCATATTTAGAATCATTTCTTTAGTAGACAACTTCTTTTCCTTAAATTGTTGATTACTATTTAAACCAGGAGGATAAGAAAATCTAAAATTGGTATTTCCTTGGTTGTTCAGATTTCCAACGGAATTCATAAGATTGTTTCCCCACTGCGGGTTAACGATAGCATTGGTATTATTCTAGTTAAAGTTCGGATGATTCCTCCAACTAGGATTATAATAATTCGAATAAGGATTATTGACTTTATTGTGAATAGCATTTAAAGTTTCATAAGACATTTGAGAGTCCATTATTTGTCCCGATGAATTTTCTTCTAACACTGGAGGTGTTGGAGAATAATTCATTCCATATTGATCTATTTTCTTAGAAAGTGCAGCAATTTGAGAGACTATCATAGTTATTGCATCAGAATCATAAATACTAGCTACTCTCTTAGAATTTAACCGCTCAGAGGGCCATTGAAAATTATTAGTAGCAATCTCTTCAATTAACGAATAAGCTTCATCAAAAGGTTTTGACATTAATGATCCACCAGCAACAGCATCGATAATCAATCTAAATGATCCTACTAATCCATTATAGAAGGTTTGAATTATTAACCAGTCTGGTAAAGCATGGTGTGGACACTTCCTCATAAGATCTTTAAATCTTTCCCAAGCTTCATATATGGATTCTCCATCAAACTAACTAAAAGATGTGATATAATTTCTCAACTTAGCAGTTTTGGAAGGAGGAAAATATTTCGAAAGAAACTTTTGTGAAAGCTCTCCCCATGTTCTAATAGATCCAGGTGCTAATGAATTTAACCACGCCTTAGACTTATCCCTAAGTGAAAAAGGAAAAAGTCTAAGTCTAACAGCATCGTTCGACACTCCATAATATTTAAAAGTATCACACAGTTCTAGAAAACTAGCGAGATGTAAGTTAGGATCATCATTAGGTGTTCCTCCAAATTGATTATTTTCTACCATTTGGATAATAGCAGATTTAAGCTCAAATGAATTAGCAGCAACATCAGGATTTTGAATAGTTAAGTGAATTTCATCTGTTGTTGGATTAGCATAATCTCTTAAAGGTCTTAGTATATTTTTCATTTTGATTGTTTAAATTGTTCACCATTTTGTGAGGATTTGCATATTGTTTTTGTTGTTTTCAAATTTTTCAAATAGTACACTCTAATTCAGAATCGTAAGGCACTAATCCTACAGATCCAATACTATGCATACAAACACAATAAACACACACTAACAATACACAAACACACAAAACTATGACTTGCAATACATACATGATTTCCAATACCACAAAAATAAATTTTAGCAGTTATTTTTTTTTTACATTGCCTCCCCGGCAACGGCGCCAAAACTTAGTGCGACTTTTTTAATTTGCAAAAATTAATGAACTCAGATTTAGATATATATATTGATTTAAATGATAATGAGTCACACAATTAACGCAAGTATACGTATCGCTCAAGTAATACAGACCTCTAGTGGAGTCCTGGAATATTGATCCCACAGAGAGGCTTTACTTTTATAGCATAGAACAGAAATCTATTATCGAATCACAACATAATTGCAAGTTGTTTAATTTTAAAAGTAAAGACAAACAGGTTCAGTTACTATATCTACCAAAGCACGTTCTAAACTCTAGCAAGTTAAACTAATGCAAGACTAAATTTATAACAAATTTCAGTTGTAAGAAAGAGTCTTCTTCCTTTCCATTCAAAATGTGATGATTATTGTGACACGGATTAATGATGCAAATGTATTGTGCCAAATATGAGCATTCCTATTCTTTACCCATATTTCAGCGTATAAAGAACATTAGCTATCCTAACTTTAGTCCCCAAATCTGTGGTTAGGCTGGGAGGATACTGGCTCTCACTCCATAGCTCCCACTTCCCTTCACCTAAAGGCTAACTCTCGCTTCAGTTTCTAAACATTAGGACCAAATTGAGGATTTCAGCCTGTCACTCTGAAATCTCCAATTCTACGCCTATCAAATTATATTTCTCTATTTAGTTTATTCAACCCCCATGAACTTTACCATTCATGGAATTAGAATGTGACCTTCACTTTTGTTGTGGAACTCATAATCCTTTCAGAACATATGTTTCCCAATAAGTTTTAACAATTCAATTGGCCAGATCAAAAAGTAGATGAAGTTCTAAGTGAAAAGGTCATCACAAATTCTTTATTATAAATTGCCATATCATTTCCATTTCACATCATCAACACATCACATGAAAAGGAGAAAGAAAAAGAAATCTACTCAAGACTCATGAGGAAAAGATGACAAAATATGGATTTTATATATAAAAATAATGTCATACAAACAGAGTAAAGTAAAGACTACTTATCTCAAACTCTTCCCCAAGTGAATCTTAAGAAAATCCTTTGAAGACTACTTATCGCAAACTCTTCCCCAAGAGAATCTTAAGGAATTCCTTTGACTCCTCTTCTTTCTTCATAATAACACACAATTCTCTTTTTAGAATAGTAAGGAAGAAGAAATCTCTCACTTTCCCTCTCCTCTCACACTCCTTAGAAGAGAAAAACAAAAACCTAACTTCCTACACAAAATGGAAAAAACTCACTCTCCAAACTCTAAATACTTCTTTTCTTTTCTTCCTCCCTTTGAAATGTGGCTCCAAAAGTGTTTAAATTTGTTCAAAACTGAATTCCCAAGAGTTTCCTCAAGCAACCTTTCAAAATTCGGCCAAATACATTGAATCTAGTTCAAAATCGGGATAATGTGTTTTCCAGCACTGGTAGGAGCACCGTTTAGTGCATTATTCCGCCAAAATGTCGTAACTCTCTAGAAAATGGCGCTGTCCGACGTTGGTCACAGTGTCATTCGACGCTAGTTCAATAAAATGCACTTTTGTTCTTTTTCACTCCAAATTTGCTCTTTTTTGCTTCCTTTTGCTCCAAAGGCCTAAAATCATTGTACTGCATGAAATCATCAAAAATACTTTCCTTTAAAGTACAATTTCATCAAAAACAGGTATGAAATGAATAGTAAAAAGCTATCAAGTTTTTAGTGGATCAAGGGCTTGCCCTTATAGGAAACTGAAAGACCTCATATTAATATAAACCCTATCTGATTTTTTCTTATTAGAAAGGGGAAATTGTCGGTCAACATAAATGGTCCCAGACTAAACGGATGTCATGGATTCTTTAGTTTATTTGACCAAGACTCATCACCAAGCAATGTATCCATTCTTCGGGATAGATACATGGCTTGTAGTGAAGTGCTTCATTATTCAAACTATTGCATATATGAGATCAATTTGATTTCATATTTTAAAATTAAAAATGATATTGTCCTTATATATATATATATATATATATATATATATATATATATATACATAAATTAAAACTCCTCCTAAACCTGTCTTTCGTGTTGCATAATGACCACCCAATATTAATAAGCCATGAATTGGTTTTAGGGTTTTAAGTGCAAAGCAGGATTTTAGGGTTACCATAGGTTTGTCTTGCCATGGGCTTAACCATAATTTTGCTCTTAAATTCTAGGTCTAATGATCTTTAACTTCATTTTCTATAATTAATTAAATAATTGATTAATTAAGAAAATAAAATAATTTGATTAAAAGACCATTTTTTTATTAAAAATGGTGAAGTTGACTAAGTTTGACCAAGGTTGACCATGGTTGACCAATTTGGCTCCAAAGTTGACCAGGTTGACTCATTTGACCTTTTCATGGTTGAGTGAGTCATGGAGGGCCATTTGATAGCTTGGTTTTATCAAATTGTTAGGTTTGACTAATTTTAGTGTTTGGGTTGACCAAATGATCATGTTTGACCATTTTGGTGCCTTGAGTTGATCAAAAGGTCATGTTTGATCAGTTTAGTGTTTGGGTTGACTAGATAGTCCATGTGGTGGTCTTTTAGGTCCATTTTTTACCATTTTGACCAAGTTTGACCAAGTTTGACCAAATGGGACTTAGGTTTGCCCAAATGGTCCATGGGGTGATCATTGGGTCCAAAATTGACCATTTTAAACAAAGTTAAACCAATTAGATCTATGGTTGACCAAATGGTCCATGGGGTGGTCATTAGGTCTAAAATTGATCATTTTGACCAAATTTTGATCAATTAGGTCTATGGTTAACCAAATGGTCCGTGTGGTGTTCATTGGGTTCAAAATTGACTATTTTGACCAAAGTTTGACCAATTAGGACTATTGTTGACCAAATGGTCAATAGGGTGGTCATTGGGTTCAAAATTGACCATTTTTTACCAAAGTTTAACCGATTAGATCTATGGTTGACCAAATGGTCCATGTGGTGGTAATTGGGTTCAAAATTGGTCATTTTGACCAAAGTTTGACCAAGTAAGTTTATGGTGGACCAAATGGTACATGTGGTTACCATTGGGTCAAGGAATGACCAAATCAGGATTTTTCATTGCTGATCTGATCATTTTGGGATGTCATCATGGTTCGACACAAAAAAAGGATGTATTGGGGGTCAATCTAATTTCTAGGGTTTTAGGGAACCCTAAATGAGTGCAAAGGGGTCAATATTGGTAGACATACTTCTAGAATGAACTCAATGATCATACATAGTGATCATTAGATTTTAAAAGATGTCTGGGGATCTTGAGCTAGTGTAGATAGCTCAAGACATGTCTTGTCTGTGGGTGTCAATTTGGGGTCTTCATAAAAGTGAGGCCAACAATAACTGAAAAAGAAAATACGAAGTTGGGGCTCAAATAACTTGATAGTTTGACATGTAAGCGCCTATAGGCCCAACAGAACTAAGAGTTGTACCAAGCGAAGATGACACGGGCCCACAACAAATTAGTTCATCCATGAAAATTCCAAATTGGTGATTTGGACTTGTACTCCGAAGACCCATTCTTGCCCACCTAAAAATGGGTGAAATTTTTGAGCTAATGTGGGAAAGCTTGTATGTCATTGACAAGACTTATTTGAGAGGACACTAATGTTGTTCAATTGCTAATATGAAAGAATTATACCCCAAATCAATGAGCAGTATTTGAAAAAATATTAGTTACCCATATAAGACACATTGACACTAAGCCTTCAATATGCTGCCTGAGAGAGGCGCTTAGATGGGCTCATATGTGTCAATGAAGTGGTGCTCAAGTACTTGGGTGGCAAATAGGAACCAATAAGGTGGCACCTTGGTGTCTCTCTAACTGAACAAGATTAGTTTGCTCAAATACTTCTTTAAAGCATCTTTAAACAATCATTAGAGCATGTACGCTGCAATTGCAAATAAAAATACCTAAAAAACATAAATAAGGAATAAATAATGAAGTGAAAACTAAGAAAATGTAAACAAATTATCACATATTTCACTCATATTAAATTCTCATACAATTACACATTTCTTTCCCTCAAATAATTTAAAATTAAAATTTTAGAATTTAATAAATATTTGGTTTGATTTTGATTAAGAATTTTAGTACTTACTTAATATTTCACCAAACATTTAAATGGAAGAGCTCAGGTCCTTCCATTAGGTAGAATTCTCATAGTAAGCAATAAAAATTTCCATTATTATCATGTTGAATAAAAAACTTCAGTGTTAAGTTAATGATGTTTTTAATCTTTCTTACTAGAAAGGTTTATTAGTACCAATTTTACTATTCGAGCTTAAGCTCAAGTATCTCATCTTAAATTCCTAAATTATTTTTTGTTTGTAAGCATGAGCCTTTTATATTATTCTTTTGATTTTATCTTTCTCTTATAGAGGATTATTATATCCAGTTAAACTTATTTTTTTATGATTTTGAATAATAACCTTATCTTAAGCCTAATTTTCAATTAACTCTTAAATTTAAAAAAAAATTAAAATTCAAATGATGTTAACTAAGAATTGTATCCACTAAATGAGTAGTAACTAAATTTTATAGTGTTGAGGTGTTAAACTTTAAGAAAATTCATTGATCAATTAATAATTTATGAAAAATTATATATATATATATATATATATATATAAGTATAATAAAGTTTGAGGTCAAGTATTAGTGAGTTTCATATTTTATTTGTACCCTTCAAAATCTTTTATCCCTGAAATCCAAGTTTTTTACATATTGTTAAAATTCACTGCAATTCTGTTCTATAATTTATATAAATAGCGCTGGTCTCTTATACTCTATTGGAGGTGATGAAGGTATTTTTTCTATAGTTTTATTGGGCTCAAACTCGGGCTCCTTTATTCTAGGCTTTTACCACTCTAAGCCCCTCAAAACACTTTCCCATTCCTAAGTTTTATAGAAAAATAGTGCTTCACATTATATTCCTTTGGATTCATTTCTATATTACTCGGTAATATTCCTTGGGACCTCTAGTTCAATGAGTTAGTTAGTTGCCCAAGTTGTAATTTGATATTCCTAATAGCTACAACATGACTTTGATTATTATTCCCCATGTTCAGTACTACCTCCTTCAATGATAATTTATTCTCCTTAAAATGGGGATTAGAAGTGAATCCAAGAGTGTTGGTAAGTCTTGGATTTCTACTACCCTAGTTATTTTAAATAACTACAGAGTTGGCTTGGTTACTACTTCATTATTGGTTTCCTCCCATTGGTTGGTTACTGTTCCAATGAAAATTTGGATGGTTCTTCCAACCTTTGTTGTAGGTTATAGAATATAGGTAATGAATCTATCTCCTATTGTATCAAGGTTTCCAAAGAATTGGTATAAGAATCTCCTACTATTTTGTATGTTATTTTATTATTAGGTCACGAAGTTAAGTTCTATTTTATCTAATTTCCTAAAGATAGAAGCCACTTTTGAGATAAGGATTGTTAAGTTATCCATGTCATGGACACTGGCAACCCTTCTAGAGTTTACTCTCTCTAAAGGCCATTAAAATTTATTCATGGCCATCTCCAGAATCGGTGAATAAGCTTCCTTGGATGGTTTTGACATAAGTGACTTCCCAGCAGCAACTTCTATTATTAACCTCAACAAACTCACCAAAAAATTGTAATTAGTTTGAATTATAAGTCAATCAGGTAGAGCGTCATATGAACACTTCTTAGGCATCCCATTAAACCTTTTCAAGCCTGGTAAAAGGATTTACCATTTAACTAAGTGAAATATGTGATATCATTCCTAAGTTTGGTATATTTTTAAGGTGAAAAAAAACTTTGCTAGGAATTTATCAGCAAGTTCAATCCAATTAGATATAGATCTTAGGACTAGGAATTCAACTAAACCTTAGTTTTATCCTTAAGAGAGAATGGAAACAAGCTTTGTTCAGCAACATCATCTGAGACATCGTTATATATAAAGGTCACGCATAATTCTAAGAAACTAGCTATATGGAGATTTAGGAACTTCTACAAGTGAGAATCTGAATTAATTGTTTTAGACCATTTAAATGATAGTGTGCTTAAGTTCGAATGTGTTGGCTTGAATGGCATAGTTACTGATAGTCCTATGGATTTCATTTATCATAGGATTGGTAAATTCTCTATGTGGCCTAGGCATGATATTCTCTTTTTGAGGTTCGATCATTTCTCCTAAATTATTTATCTATTTTAAAATTTTTCTAAATTTTTGTAGTTCTCTCTAATTCAAGGTTATAAAACACAATTTTGGTTAGTACAATCCTTCACATATAAGCCTAGAACTAGTAAGTGAGGGACTCAAAATTAGCAACAAAATATAATAGAAAAGCAAAAATAGAAAAATAATAAAATAAAATATAATACATAAAATAAGAAAATAACAACAAAAATAATATTTTCAATTTCTTACCAATTAAAATAGCAACTAAGCTGTAAAAGAAATATGATACAATAATGTTAAAATCTAAACCCAATGGTTCAACTAAAATCTTCCTAAAATTGAAAATTCAACATCAAAAAAATTTGATACAACCGAAATATTGCAAACACCATCGATACATGCTAGTATATGTGCCAACCATGTAATATATAGAACTAAGTACGTGTATCGATCTTACGGGAATGAGTGAGCTCCTAAAGTTCGAAAAAGTTCTAGTCTATGATTTTGTAGTCTAGCTTGAATGTTAAAATTTTGGTGATTTCACAGTATTTAATCTTTTTTCTTTATTTGTAAAAAGTAAAACATAACTATTTATGAGTTTGTACAAGTAAATTAAAGCCTTCCTTAAATTGGTCCTATGCAAACAAGAACAATACAAGTAACTTTAATGAAGTTGATAATTCGGAAAAATACTTTTCCTTAGCCCCTCTAAATGGTCATAGAAAATTAAGATTTCATATTACAGTCATTCACTAAACATGCAAACACTCTAGTGTTTGTAAATTTTCCCTAAAAAATTGCACTAACCTAACAATAATATTCTTATTCTTATAAAGCAAGGTAGGTTAACCAAAATATTTCACTAACAGACACCCATAGTATTAGATCACAGCCCATTTTAACTTCCTAAATGATCAATTTGGAAGTAAACTACAAGAAGAAGATTAACCTATTAACCTAAGATCGTATGATATTATCACATAATAAAATCTACACTAATTTGGAAAGAATAAAATTTAAGGTAGATAGAAATTTAAGGTAAAAAGAAATTTAAGTCGTATGCATAACTAATGAACACAACAAATATTCCGATATATATTTAATAGTAAACGAGTTAGAAAAATCTCATTATGTTCTCCACTAAATTAATATGAAGTTACAAATATTTTTTTAAGATTCCACCAACTTAGAGTACAAACAATTATGCCCAAAATTTTTCTTACTCTACGGAACTCCCACAAACTCTCACCCTCTTCAAAAGATACCTCTAGCAAAGAGTGATCTATGACTATGATAGTTCTACATTCACTCCTTTGGTATATGTATTTTTTTCTTAGTTTCTCTCCAAGAGTCGAATGCTTCAAAGAAAATGGTGGATGCAAAAACATCAATTCATTCAAAATTACTTATTTTCTAGCCATGTATCGCCACCCTGCAGAGAATTGACATAACCCTCTAAGTCAGTTTTTCAGCATCAGAGGTCCTCTTAGAAGCACAAAATTCTTACTTACTCAGTGCATTTTTTCTATAAGTGATCTTAAATGTGGTGCATTGGTTCATTAAAGCTAGCACTCCAATGTTAAAGTGGCGCCGAGGTGCCCCATATATAGATCCTTGGTGCCATTCCTTCTAAGTGGTGCCAATGAGAGGCATTACTGCCTATGAAGTGGCACCTAGGCACTTGGACGGCGGTGCATACATGCCAATAAGGTGATATCTAAGTGCTTGGGTGGTGCATAAGTGCTAATAAGGTGGTTGTATAGTGGCACTCTAGTTTAACTAGATTAGTTTTCTCCAATACTTCTTTATTGCATCTTTAAACTATCATTAGTATGTGTACCCTACAATTTCACAAATAAAAAGAACTACAAAATCATAAATAAGGAACAAATAATGAAGGAATATGCAAGTAAGTGTAGGAAAATTATCACATATCTTACACACATCATTTAGTCATCATATATATCTTCTAGTGTGTGTCCCTAAGCTTCTTATTACAGTGTAGTCTATTCAAAATTCTTAGGCTAGGTGTGAGTTCTATCACAATCTTCTCTCCGAGATCAAATGTCAAATTAATTGTGAATCCTTGTTCATTCTCTCATGATATGATTGCCTGACTAGCTTTCAAGTGAGGTGTGATTCTTTGACTTTTTTTTTCTTTATCTAGCCATCATGTCTACCTCTTAGTCTAGGTGTGAGTGCTTGAGCTCTTATCCTAGTGTATTAATTTAAAAATTGTTTTATGTTAGGCATAATATCGTGATGGTGGCTTTTTTTAATGTGTTAAGCATAGAAATAGAACTAAATTTTTTTGGAAACTTTCTATGCTTTTTTTAAATTTCTATACACCTACTCTTAACTACAGAATTAGTAGATTTTAATTCTAGAACTTGTATACTTTGAGACAAATTTTAAAATTTTACTAAAATCCTTTTAGTAAGTTTTTCTAAATCCCCAACCTGGTCTTTAGCAGGTTCTATGAATAGAAAATGTAAAATTTAATAATCTTAAAATCCTAAGACTTCCAACCAAATTAAAAATTAAAATTCAAACCTTTAACCTCTTAATCAAATCAAATTTCTAAATTCTAGTTCCAAATCTCAAGTTTTCAACTTAATCTGATCAAAATCTCAAATCAACCAAATCAAACCTTGATCTTCAATTCTTTAATTAAATCAAATTTAAATCTTAATAAATCAACAAAACTTCAACTTCCAACCAATTCTTATTACTTGGATGCTCTAGGATCTAGTTTTCTAACTTGATCAATGTCAATACATCAAGTGTACTTAAGCTAGTCAACCATACATATTGAGGATCCATTTATTAAAATCATTTTTCAGGGTCAATATCTCCCTTCCCAATTCTTCCATAGAACCTATGATCATGCCTTGAGAACTCCTTAGTGACCAACTTATATAACTAGCTAATTTTTTCAAACCCAAATTAGAATAAAAACAAAATTTTTCTCCCCACATTTTGAAATGCATTTGAATTAATTCTCAACACATAATTTTACATTTTGTGTTGGACATAGTTTGGCTATTCAAATCTAAGAGTTGAATGCTTTTTACAACTTTAACCTACCTTTATGGGACCCATTAAGCTTTGAGACTTAAATTCAAGTCTTTTGTGTCCTTAAAATTTTGTATACTTCCTACATCCAATTGGACAACTATCTGGCTGAAAATCCACTAAAATGACATTAAGAATGACATATAATCTCGAAAGATAGAAATATCATTTTATAATAAATTTAGTTAACAATAAATATTTCAAAAGTTATGGGTGTGCATAAATTAGAGATTTTTTGTTTATATAATTTGGCTAAGATATAGTTTATTTTATTCTAGATGTATATTTTTTTATAAGTTAAACCCTTATAGTTAATTACATCTTAGGAGTGATAACCTCATAAGCAAACTCATAATTAAAGTAGTTGCTCAAGTATTTATGAGCTTTAATTTTAAAATTGTCACAATTGCTATTTGAAAATTCAACTTTGAATAGTCAAAATCAGAACAAATATTTTCAGATTCTAGAAGAAGAAAAAATAGTAAAAGTGCTTATGGTTTTAAAAGCTCAATGATACTCAGACTATCGTATGTAAAGCTTAATATTTTAGAAATTGAGGTTTATTTTATATTAAATGTTCCTTAATTTTGATCAAGACTTCCTCATCTGGTCTGTGTCCATTCCCACTTGACTTGGGTACCCTTTATAGTTCTCCTAAATGGTTGGTTGACCCTGATCTATTTCCTTTTGCTTGGCCTAGTTTGCCATATGTGGCTAGTTTGGCTTAGTGTGTCTCATTGCTTTAGTGTGGTTTGCCCGACTAATTTTGGTTTGGTTAGCTCAGCTCCTGCCCTATAGTTCCAAGTGAACTCCATTATGCCCTACCTTGTTAGCTTTATGAGCCTCACAATCTGTTCTACTAATTTTGATGAAACTAAATATATGCTTGAATAATTTAATATATGTATTAAGTATTATAGTTACATTAATTTTATGGATGCGCAATATAAATTTGATTAAGATTTGAACATTGAAGAAGCAAAAATAGATGCTATAGATCCAAGATATGATATACATCTTGAAGAATCTTAAAAGATAATCATAGTTGTCTGTTATGATGTGTTTTTTACTCACAGTCAAAAAATTAATTTAATTTTTTTTAAATATTATTAATTATGAATATTAAACACAAAATTGATATTAATAAATTTTTAAATATTTAATTATACTTTTCATAATTAAAATATTTTTAAAAGTGCTTCATACATAGCATCAAATTTATCAAAATAAAATAATTAGATATTACAAGAAGTTTATTTTAACATATTGAAATTCTTATGAACCATTTTTAATAAATATGTGTTTTTAAATTAATTATTTAACATTTATTTGGAGATAAATTTTGATATTTAAGAATTGCCACAAAAATAATTAAATTTATAAAATTGTAAATAATTACTTACGACCCTAAAATATTAACAAGCATTTGTTCCATGTAAATGCCACACTTAAATTCTAAAAACTCTATACTCTTTTTATTTTTTATTTTTTTCAAGCATAAATTATAAAGAGATATGTCCATATCTTAATGTGCTTTACATATTTATAAGATTATATTTCTTAATTTTGGAAGTTCTACGCACTAAATCAAGCAAACTCTCTTGAAGACTTTGAGTTTGTATTTTCCTTTTCAAGTTTTTATTTGACGCATTTATATTTTGCATCTCTTATATTTCTTAAAAATATCATAGATTAAGTTTTGCATGGTTAAATTTCTTCTTTCATAAAGTTATTTATTTTAATTTAATATTGATCTACTTTCAAATTTTGATAAATATTAAAAAATATCTTTAAAAATTGTGAGTTTAATTATTTCAAATTAAACTCAAAATAAAATTATGTAAATTAACTAAAATATAAATTATTTTTAAGTGTGCAAAATTTATATTCCATTTGCAAGTTATGAGCTGATGAACAATAATGATAAATTTACCTCAAATTATTGTTAGGTTATTGTGATATAATCCTTACAATTTTATATACATTTTTTTCTTTTTGTAAGCCATTTCTCTAATCCATAATAGTTAGTGAAAATTTATTGTATTTAGGTTAGGTTGTACTCACCCATATAATAAAATAGTTTCTTTGTAAGCTTCTTTGGTTTGAAGAAGTGAAATTCATTGACAAACCTTATTCGACTGCCTGGATAGAAAATTTCAAAATTTATAAGTTGATGCTATCCATAACCCATAATGGTGATTGTAATAATCAAGCGACAGTGGTCTAATAAGAGTGGAAAATGGTGGTCCCATGGTGGCTTCAGTCTAGTGATGATGATATAACAAAAATGGCGATGATAGTGGTTTTGGTTGGGTGATGATGGCATAGTAGCACTTGTGGTAATTGGGTTATAACATTTAAATTGTAGTTTTTGCACGGTTATTGGCTATTACAATGAAGATGGTAGTTGGGCAGTGGTGGTCTAGTGACAATGATATGGATGGCTGAGTTTCGAAGATTTGATAATAGAGGCAGATGAGTGATGACTATCTGATAATGATAGTGATGATGATGGTTGGGCTAACTTGGTCCTGTGGATGTTAATCATCAATAATCCAATGACAATGGCTTGGTGATTGTAGTCATGTGCAATAATGGCAACGAGAAAATAATGGTCTAACAATGATGGAAAGGAGGAACCTTGACATCTTCAAGACCAAGGAACTCTGTTGTGTGTTGTCCTCAAAGTCTAGGTTCCTCTTCAAAGGCTTGGTGATGGTAGTCATGAAGAAAATGTGGGTAGCCATATAGATTTTAGCAATAGCATTCTTCACAAATACTATTTGAGTATCGATCACTACTTCAAAGAACCTTGAGTGATCTCCTTGCATGATATTTTTCAATATTTAAGGGACTTACTGATGTTATAATTAAGCAATCTTGGCTCATTAGATCCATCTTTTCTTTTCAATACACTTGATTTGACTATAAATTTATTTAAATTTAATTGTGATTGATCCTTAATTTAATTTTGGAAGTTTCTAATCACAAGATGCTTGGTATTCGTAGTTGATCAAAATGAATTTTTTTTAAAGACGTCTCACTAATATTTATTATTTCCACCTTATGTTAAACATTATTTTTGTTTTAGCACACAATACATAAGCACTTCTATTTAGTTAAATTAAACAAAAATAAAACCAATTTCCTCAATTTTTTATTTTAATTAATTAATATTGTGTATTAATATTGATTTTATTTTTAATTAATATATCTGTAACTAAATTGCATGATTGAAAGTTAATAATTTCAATAAATATCAGTATCAATCCTAATTAAATTAATTAAATAACATACAACATAAAATAATAGGAAATAATCATTAAGTAATAATTATTGAATTAATTAAAAATATCATTTTCCCAAATTAAAACATTGCTAACAGTAGTTTAGGGTTTAGCTTTTATTCATAAGGCAAAATTTCTGTAGTGTTGTACTCTAGCTGAATTTGGTTGAGTTTTCACATGTATGTTCCTGCTTGGTCTCTTTAATAGTTTTTATGATCATATTTGATACTATATTTGGCTTGTTTATATTAAGCAAACAAATTAAAGGTTGAACTAATACTTAATTTTTTATATTAAATTAAAATTTTGATTAATACTTATTTTTTCATATAAAACTAATAAACAATATAAAAATTCAAATGACTACTTATTTTTTTATATAAAATTATTAACAAATAAATTTATAATTATAAATAAATATATAATTGAAAATTTATAAATTGACAACTAACTAATTTATACGAAGTAAATAAATTTAAATATGAATTTTATTTTAGCTTTCTTATAATAAAATAACATAGTTAAATACCAACAAGCTAGTTTATTGAACTAAAAAAAAAATTATTTTGAATTTATACGCATATTGATGTTAAATTATAATATTTTACTATTACATATATAATTAAATAAATTTTAGTTGATCCAACTTTATTTGAATAATATATCATATAAGCATTGAACATTTAACAAGTTATATATTGAATAATAAATGTTTTTTGTGTGTGTTAATAAGCGATATAGACTATATTCAAATTTGGTTCATTTAATCTTCAATTATGAAAAAAGTATTAAATTTTGAATAAAATTGATTGGATATTAATCAAGTCGAGTTGAAGTTATTCTACAAGTGCATTGGTTCATCTACAGCCCTACATATATGTAAATATTGAATCCATTTAAAACGTGGGGTCCCGTATTATTCGTAAATACATACAAACCAACAAAAGATTGTGTGGTAGAGAGAGAAAGAGATTGATTAAAATCATTTGAGGGAACTTTAGAAGATATATAAATTCTAAATATCCAACAAATCGGAAGGAAGCGACTCCCTAAAGGTTCCCTGAGTTACAAGATCTGTGTGTGTGCGCGCGTGTGTGTGTCAGAGAGAGAGAGAGAGAGAGAGAGAGAGAGAGAGAGAGAGAGAGAGAGAGAGAGAGAGAGAGAGAGCTCTAAGACATGAAGATAGAAAATAGTTTGCAAAGGAGGAGGAAAAGGAGGAAGCCCCATTCCCAATTTATTTCCTTCCCATTTTTTACATTGGAGAAGAAATCCTTAAAATAATCAAATGTATTATATGAAAAATGTGTCAGCTCAAATCTCGAGGTAATGTGACATCTCAAGGGAAGAACAATATGGCAAAATTACACATCAAAGAAGACTCCAAGAACAATCAAGGACTGATGACCAAACCTCTCTTCAACGGAAAAAATTTGCATACGAAGACCGTACGCAGTGACTAGTACGGTTTTAACATGATACATGGAGTGTTTCACGTGTTATTTCACGTAACATCCACTGTATCATCCACGTACCATCCCTCGTTATTTTGGATGCATACATGAGCAGATATGTTCGACGTGCCTCTCCGTTATCGGAGGGCGTACGCAGCGCTGCGTACGCCTTCCGTATGCAAATTTTTTTCCTCTTCAACCCACTCCATCAAACAACTCGCTCCTCCTACAAGCTAACTGCCAAAATCCTCATTGGCCTCTTAGCATCCCCTGGACAGCTATATATTGGTCGAAAGTCAAATTCTGATCCGTTGACCATCTATTGTTGGCCATTCAACTCCTCCCAGCCAGTCACCCAATGGTCTATCAACTGATTCCCTCTGGCCACTTCAAATCCTTCTGAACGGTTGCATAATTGATTACAGCTTGCCACTGAAATACTTCCAATAGATCACTCAATTAATCTCAGCTGCCTAGTTTATAAATTTCCCAACAAAGCCAGCCGACTACTTCAAGCCAAGGAACTCCATTAACCGACCGGCCTCAATCTCTCCGGTCACGTAAACCTTCCCAGCCAGCCGCCTCCTCACAACCAGCCACTGTTTTCAAAAAAAAGAATATTTACATGCATACCACTCAGTCCGTATGTATCGATACCTCTCCTGCTTGCAGCTGTAAGGCTAGCCGCCTAGCTCTTCTAATCGAAAACCCCTCCCACGAGCAGACATCCAGCCGCAGCTCTTCCTCTCCATGAGCAAAGAAAGTTTCACGTCAAGGACTAAACTGCTAAAATGGGAAAAAAATTGCGTACGTAAACCGTACGCAGGAGCTGTGTGTAGAATGGGGTACACAGAGGTTACAATCAGGTTACAATCGGGTTACAAGCGAGCTATAACCCATTTGTACCCTCTATATAACTCACTTGTAACATACGCGCTCATATTGTAACATTTGTAACCTACAACTAGATGAAATAGGAGCGCGCAATAGGGTACACGTAAGTTACAATCGGGTTACAATCGGGTTACAATTGGGTTACAAGCGAGTTGTAACACATTTAGTACCTCCACGTAACTCACTCGTAACCCGCACGCTCATATCGTAACCTTTGTAAAATAGGAGCGCGCGAGTTACAAGTGAGTTACATGCCCGCTCAGAACCCGATTGTAACCTCCGTGTACCCCATTCCGCACACAGCTCCTCTGTACGGTTTATGTACGCAATTTTTTCCCGCTAAAATGAGGCATAAAATATTGAATAATATATATATATATATATATATATATATATATATATATATATATATATATATATATATATCAGTATCTCGAAATATGAGTAGAAAAAACAGGGCGGGAGGCCATTACTAGCTAAAATGTTTGACGATCGGCTGAAGGACTTTCAAATGATAGTCTCGAGCATTGATATACTAAAACTTATTAGGTCGTAAGTTGGTCATACAATACAGTGTATGTGTCAAGTAGATATGCAGTTAATAGTACTACGTATTGATCCCACAAGAAAAGTGTAATATTTACTTCCACAAAAAAACTCTATTTTACTAATTTAGTTAACCTAACTTGACGATTATCAAAGGAATATTTTTAAGTCCTAAGGTACCAACAAAATAGAATACTTAGCAGCAAAAGAAAGCATAATACAGATGAGTAAAAGTTGTGAGTTTCATCAAGAAAGATGAGCTTCGTGCCTTTGTGATTCGAGGACCATTGCGATCATGATTTCCCTAAAAGTTTCCCACGTGATTATTGATAATGGAAGACAATATGCTCCTTTCCTATGTCTAGGTCAAAAGAAGCATAGAATCTATGAAGTTGTGGTTTTCTCAATCCCCATAGCATTCCACGTGACTATTTTGATCCCTTGCAGAGATTGCATAATTTCATTAGAATATGTCTATTATCTCAGAATTTTGCAGTTAACCCTATGTGTCCAGTATGCAACAGTTTGAGGTCATAGTTCACGAAATATTTTAATTTCTTATTTGACCATACTATGAGCAAATGAAGATTGGAGTTTAATCAACAACATAGGCCATGAAATATTAAAAAAACAATCAACGAAAAAAAATCATGAAAAACCAATGAGAAATCCAGTACTCCCTACTACTCCCTACATCACAGAGACATGAAGAAAAACTTAGTGCTCATTACGGAGAAAATCATAGTGAATAACACCACATGAAATTCATTTGCAAGCAATATAAAGATGAAAAACTTACAAAAAATTATTTACTTAGCAAAGTAAACACCCTTCTTTCTCATACAAAATCTCTCACAAATCACAAAGTAAAGAAAAACTTTCCTTTAAGAAATCCCTCAAATCCTCTCGCAAACTCTCCTCTTTCAGAATTCTAGCCTTCTCTGACAAAGAACACCTTCTCCCAACCGCCAAGAGGCCAGGAAGAATTTTTCTCAAGACAAAAAAACATATTTTTTATAGTTAGATTTACATTAGAGATCCAAAATAGGCATCCAAGCTCTCCAAATTCGTCAATAGATCCAAATTTACAAAAAATCTCTCAAAATATGAGTCTGGTCATCCGATGGTGTGGTTATGTCGTACCTGCATCCTTACGCCCAAAACTAGTGTGGTTTTGCTAGTTTTGGCTTGGTAAGGCTCATATTTGGCATGATCACACCTATAATGTTCAGCTTGTTGAAAATTATAATATAAGTTTCTTTTCTGTAGAAAAATTGGCATTTTAAAATGTCTTTTGTTCCTAAGGATAGCTTTCTTTTTCATATTTTAATGTAAGCTTCTTCAGATAATGTAATATGTCATTCACACTCGATAGAATTATCATTAATTATATATGAGTCAAGGTTATCTTCCATTAATTAGAGTACAAATTCATATGTCTCATTATCAGAGTAACTTATATTTATTAAATTATCTTCAGTGTCTGATAATTAGTATATTTCTTCTTCACTATCTATACCAGAAAAAGTAAAAATTAGATTCTAAGTTATTTTCAACTATATATGCTACGAATTTCATATGGCTTACCTTATTTTATTGAGGACATTTGTTTTCGTAGTGTACTTTCAGTTTACAAATCCAACATTTATTTTTCTTAATATTTATTATTATGATTATTCTTTTTTCTAACATTTCTTTTTATTTGGATTAAAATATTTTTTCTGTATTTTCTTAAAGACTTTTTCTTTTTATAGTTTGCAGAACTAATACAATTGTTATGTATTACTAATTACTGAGCTACAAGTCTGATTTTCCACAACATACTGACTGTTTATATTGCTTATTTTGTTTATGTAAATCTATTTGTTGACCTGTTTCGGCTAGCTTCTCTTAAGCATATTTTTTTTATTTCTTAATGTTATGTTATTTGGATGTATTTTTGTAAATTCCTATTATAACTACAAGCCGGAGTATTTTCGTCGGCCCTTAACTGGAGAAATAGGTTCCAATGATTGTCCTAAACCATGATGCGGGTAATGTGTCCCAAACCCTAATTTTTTTGTAACATGCGTAGGATGCATCGTGGCTTCCCTTGGGGATGAAAGGCTCCAGACAGACATGTGATGACTTCTAATCATTAAATTAGACATCAAAAACATCTCACACCCTACCCCTCCAATGGCGGGTTCTCCTAGGTAAGGCTAGATTGTCGCCAAACCCTTTGAACAAGTTCTAGAGAGTCTCCAGTGGGTGTCTTTGAGCTAACGAATGTTAAGAATTAACCGTAGACCATCCTGAGTCATGCAGGTGGACACCGTTCACTCGTGACATCAAAATTTGAAGTCAACATTAAAATCATCTATCGTCATGATGTGGAATTCTTCTTCTCCCCAAGTGATTGTGTGGGAAATGAATCTGCTCGTCTCTTTCTATTCTCCAAACAATCAGTATATGACCCAGAAGTATGGGATAATTGATTGATGGTGATTCCCATCTTCTCAAAATTTCCTTTGAACATGATATTTATAGAGCTACAAATGTTTATCAAAATGTTGTTGATTTGATAGTCTTCAATGATTGTAGTGACTATGATAACATCATTGAAGAGATTTTCTTAATCAAAATATTAACATGTATGATTAGAGGATGGATCGGCGTGTTACATTTGGTCAAGATAGTTGAAAATTTTTCTCATGTCTTTAACTTTTTTAGGCTGGATCTTGGTTTAGCTCAGTTGGAATGGTTTGAGCGGCGTGGACCAATCTTGCCGAAATAAACTCATTATTTTTACCCTTAATGGGTGCCTTTCCTTCTTAAAGTGTGGGCTTTGGGGCTCTTGAACTTTTATTCTTCTATTTTGATTAGGTCCTAGATCAAGTTAAGAAAATGTAAACATTCTTTTGTTTTATGGTCATGATCTCGATGATATACACAATATTGATTAGAATCTCAAGCATGTGTTCATAATTTCAACAGAAAGGGCTTCCTAAAGAATCTTTATTTTGAATGACCTCTACAACATTAGCCATTGACACTGCAAATGGTGTGATTTCAGCAGGAGGTGGGATCCAGAGTAACTCCCTTACCTTTTTTAAGTTTACTTCCAACTAGTTTCTCCTCCAAATTTCTCTGATATAGGTGGTAATGCTTGTTCTGAGCACTCTAGAGTTTCCTCTTCCTAAAATGGATCCTCTAATCTTGATGATAATCATGAGGTTGGCTTGATATCTTTTCTTGGATTTTAACAATCAAGATGGTCTAGAGCGAGAATTGTACTCTTATGTAGAGATGTGGTTGTTTGTGAGTTCTAGAAGGTTCGCTAATGTCTGCAACTTATGTATGTTAAGTGTATATCGAGATGACCCTTCAAGTAGGTCTTGCACTAGAGCCACATCATCGATTACAAGCTCAAGGTATTAGATATCTAGTCATAAAAAGGACTGATGAGGCTCCTCAAGCTTTCAGTAAGTTCCTAATGTTTTTTAAGTGTGTCTGCAAGCATTTTGGAGTTTTCTGCACACTAGCGAACTGAGTCACAAACATTTCCTTAAATACTATAAAGGAGATAATGAATCCTACTGGTAGGTGTTGAACTAATGCCGGACTGATTCTTTCAATGTCAAGAAGAACAAATGACATTTCAATCTGTCATTTTTCTGAGTATACATATAGTTGATTTAAATCAAGCTAGGTGTTTAGTAGGGTCAGATTATTCTTTGTACGATTCTAAAGATGGAATCTTAGGCTTTCTCAGAATTTCAACTTCTAAGACCTCTTTTAAGAAGGGGTCGTCTGCTATTCATTAACTTCTTATCCCTCTCTTGAGTTATTCTTCATAATAGTTGAAAGAAGTCCTTCGTTTTCTTCTCATATCTTTTCTGATCAAGTTGACAACATGTCCTCCCTCTTTTGGAAGATCAAAATTTCCCATGCACGGTATTTCTTATTCAAAAATTAGGTCAAAAGCCCTTTTTTTCTGGCTCTTCGTAGGCCTCCAGCATATGAACCTTGCTTTAGTCGTTACAATCTTGGTTCCTCTAGTGCAAGTAATTCTTTTTACAGCGTGCCTCCTATCTACGACACCACTCTTTATCTTTTTCCTTCCCCTTTTATACATAGAAGAAGAAATCTACAAAATAACCAAAGTAATACATTTCACACTGCCTGACACTTACTCTCTGATATCATCAGCGTGAAGTGGATGTCAGTGTATTACCAGCTGATGTTAGGTATTATTGGTGAATATTAGATATTGCCAGTACAATAGCCACCTCGATTTATGAGTGAAAATATAGAATCTAAAAAAGTCAGGTGACACCTTTAAATAAAGAATTGAGGGATGTCCTTGGTGGTCATGATCGCTTTCCTTCATAGCTGCTCTAGCTCACCGATTGTAGGTTCCTCAGTTTGTCTATTTTAGTCAGGTTGGCTTAGTTTAGCCCTACAATCGGTGAGCTCGTTTTGATGATAGAGAGTTCAGTGAAAACTTCTTTATACATGTGCAGTAAAAATTAAAGTTTAGGTGTTAGATATGTAAATAGATATAACTTGAGTGGTAAGGTTTACATAAATAAAAATAGTTAAATCATTAAAATCAGAGCAAATAATAATTAAAGAAATTTTGATACATAAAAGATAATTTTTACATGCTAACAAATTAATACATATATGTTCAAATTTATATTTATAATATTTTGATGTAATAAAATTATGAGAAAATAAAATTTTTTTTTTATTTTTTAAAAATAAAAAATATAGTTAAAGCTTGAATATTTTGAATGTAATTATAATAATTTAGACGTAAGAGATATAAATATATAAAAATTATATGACCTGTATCTAAGGCTCCTTTGGAGCAGTCTATTTGCAGCGGCGACGTTTTCAACATCGCATCACCGTTTTGAAACTATATTTGAGCAGCTTATCCAAAAACACATTTAGTTTTGCACACTATATGTGGAACGCGGGTCGAACTCCGCAGTCTGCGTTTTTAGATAAGCAGCTTATTTGGATAAACACAGGTTGTCCCAAATGCACCATAAGTCCCTCAAATTAAAACCCTTAAGGTCTGTTTGGGGCAGCTACAACTTATCTAGCTTTTCCAGATGAGCAGTTTATCCTGATAAGTTGACTGACTATTTGGGGCAGCTATTTGAAAACAACTGATTTGCAGTCGTTTATGAATAAATGATCTTTCTGCCTCTGTTAAGTAATGCTATTTGTAATATAACTATCTTGACAATATATTCGAACACAATTACATCTTCTGGTTAACTTTTGTATGCTTATATATACATATATTGGAACATTTACATATGTATCACTCCATTTTTATGTATTTACATATTAACACCCAAACTTAAATTTTTACATACATGCCCTCATACCTAAAAATTAGAAAGGTGATATTTTGGGTGTCATATGAAAGATTTGCCTTACATATATATAAAAGATATAAGTTTAGGTGTCAAATATGTAAATACATAAGAATTAGGTGGTACGTATGTAAATGCCCCATATATTTTATGATCTATGAGAACAGATTCCTTTGATCATTCACCATTCGATTGCCCTTTTGACAGTTAAACTTGGAATAGAACACTTCTCCTGTTTCCCAAATTATGGACAAATCAAGGTTCATAGATTAATGGTACTCTTCATTCCAAGCAACATCACTGTTATTTTTTGCTTCAGAACGCCTACATAAATGCCCACTTATCCACTTCCTCCCTTATTTGTTATAGGTGAAAAAAAAAATCATTCTTTTATCATCTCTCAGATTCAGCGGCGATCAAGCATCTTTTTAATGAATTATAAGGAACTCAGCTTCTTTGCCTCAATGCAGAAATCTGAATTTTAAACAGTAAGAATTTGATGAGAAGGAACGCTAGTGAACATAACAATCCAACTGTTTATTATATGATTTTTATTTATAAACTGTCCCAACAAGCTCTTAGGGTTTGTTTGGACAGCTGCAGCTTATCCAGCTTATCCAGATAAGCTGCTTATGATGATAAGCTGTTGATAAGCAGCTGATCCGGATAAGTTGTCTAACTGTTTGGTTTGTGCATTTGGAGAACGGCTAATTCTAAATATGATAATTCTGCCCCTGATTTGGATAAACTGTTTAGTTGTTTGGTTTGTACGTTTAGAAAACAGCTGATTTGGAGTTCTTTGTAGATAAAAAATATTATTTCATAACAGTACAAAATTTTCTTTGGTATGAGTATTGCTTTTCAATTTGTATTTAATAAAAGAGAAATTTACATACACACCACTCAATTTGCATTTTTTTTTGTAACTCAATTTATTTTTAGAGTCATTTTTATTGAAGCAACTTCCAAGTACATCTGTGAAAGACTACTTGGATGAGTTAATGCTTTTCAATTTGTATTTAATGAAAGAAAAATTTACATACATACCACGCAATTCTTACATATATACATTTCTAACACCCATAATTTAATATTAACATTTAGAACATCTCAGTGACATAAATATACGCATGAAAAAGTTTATTCTGGTTCAGAGGTTGAACCACTGGGTCAATACAATTCTGGGCGGTTCTACACGGGAGAAATTCATTATGCCAATTAGAACCAGAATGATTCATGATTGAAATAGCTGAAGCCATAGGCAATTCTTGATAATTCATAGTTCTTTTTATTAGAAATAAACTTCCCAAAGAAATGTTATGTACAAATGGTAAAACAGAGGCTGAGCAAGAAAATGTGTTCATTTTACTTTTTTTAATATAAAGGTGAAGAATGGGATCCTTCCAATTTATCAACTTCAAGAATAAGAACAATGATTTTCTTGATAATTTTCAGGCCATCCTCAATGTCTACCAGTGCAAGACGAGCATGGGAAATCTTGAGAATAAATGATTTAGCAAAATTGACCATCAACATTACCATTTCTCCAAGAATAATCAACCTGATTACTTAATACATGAAAACAAATCAATGAAATGATATTGCTATTGAGCTCGTACTTAATTTTTCTCTAGTTGAGAATTTCCTAACAAGCAACACATCTAAATAAATTACAACAGAATTTTATAAGAATGATAACAAAAGAACTCAACATAACTGTCGTGTATAAGCCACGCTTCATCCACCAAATGCCCCATTTCAAATATATATCAACTTTTGTATAAAGGAGTTGTCAATGCAGTGCAAAGAACTTCCAAAATCACACTTTGCACGGCACTAAACACCTATAAAACACTACATTTAGAGCAACAAAATAAAAAGGCTACAGAGAGAGAAGATACAATAGAAACTTTGCAATGAACAACATCACCACCCCTATGAGGAAATTCATACTGAAACACCGCACAAGAGAGATGATAAGTTAGAACAAAATTAAAGATGAGTAAACTTAGGATGAAACACTAACAAGACAATGAACAAAATTAGGATTTGCAGGGTTATGGAGAAAAGCAAAGTTAGAACAGTAAAGCAAATTTATGCATGTAATCAGAGTTCACACCTTCTGGATAAGGCCAACAATTAAGATGTAAGTCCAATGGAGCAAAATATGATTATAAATGGAGCAAACTGTGATGTACCAGTGCAGGTTATACGCATATTCCAGATAACATAAGCCCAAAATAACCAAATCAATCACTTAAAAGTATAATTGGACTCTTTGGAACATTAACTGAAAAGTAAAATATTATATAAATTTAGCATGCTTACAATTGAATCAAAGCAACTTATGTATTTAGCATGCTTACAAGAAATTTCTATAAAGGCTTATGTATTAGCTGCTTTAATACAAAGGAGTTAAACTTCTAAGCTATCCACACATTAATCCCAGCACAACAGTAGAACAAACTCCTACATTCCCAAGCGTTTACAGATCTTTTACAATAAAATTTCTGGAAAATGTGAAGGATGCTAGAGAGGCTCGCACTGCAAATTTATGTGAAAAGAGAAAACTCACTGATTTATTCTTGAATTGGGGCAATAATACTGATGAATGGAACTTATATGTGAATGTGCTTGAAAATCTTAAACCATACAAAAATGCTTGATAATAACTTCAGTGGCAATACATAAATGAATGCACCTTTCTAACATGCCGAAAGTAGAGCAGCTTGATAATAACATAAGTGGGAATAACAAGGTTTGTGTGTTTCCAGCGCTGGAGGTTCTACATATGGAGGAATTACAGGTATTGGAAGATAAACATGAATTCAACTAGTAGGTTATAATGTCAATTTAGTCATCATGCTCTCTCCTCTCTTTAGCCACCATGATTCTGACTCAATTCTATGGAATATTTTAAAAAGTTGAGCCACTTGCTATGTTGTTGGCTTGTTATTATTAGATAGCATTCTATTCCTATTGTTATTATTATTATTTTAATGACTTTATGTGTTCTAAGCTTGTAGGATGGTTGAATATTGGTGCATGCACTTCAGTTTATTCGTGCTTTTTGGTTATCTTTTGATATGCCATTTGTGAATACTAATAAAAAGACTCAGTCGATAATTCAGAATCCAAATCTGAAGTCTCCTTTTACATTTGAAAGTTGGGATAATTATAAGAAGTTTAGTTCCTCTTAAGCATACGAAAATGCACATAAGCAAAGTTGGATGGAAAGATGCTTTGAACTGTGACCCAATGCTATATATATGCGTACTAAAAATTTAATCCCCGGCAACGACGCCAAAAACTTGACCCGCAATCCGCTAATGATAAATATAGTAATTAATGCTTTCAAATATATGTAATATATAATAATAGCAACTAGTATATACAAATATAATTTTATTGAAAATATTTTATACACTAGGGGTACTACGCAAGTATACGTATCGTATCAAGTAATATAGGGCTTTGAAACAAAGACCCCAGTATCGATCCCACGAGGAGTGAGTTTTGGATTTTTAAATATTTTAATTTTATTTTTATGTATTACTTTTATAGTTTATAAATTTGATATTTTTAATTTACTAGATGCAATAATAAAGAAGTAATGAAAGATACAATAATAAAGCAGTAATGAAATGATTGGTGTAAATAGCAATAAGAACACAACTTTTTTCCTTTCAATTAATCCAAGATTTTCTAAGATAATGATAGTATTCGTGGAGAATATTAATTTATGGTATTGTGTCAAATAGAAGCATTCATATTCTTTACCCTTTGATTCAGGTGTAACAAACATTGGCTAGCCTATAGATCAGGTCCGGATATATTGTTAGTAGAATGGGTTAATCTAGGCTCACACTACTAGATGTCCAAGGGTGGCTATGGTCGGCCCTACTAGTGACCATTTCCTTCTCTATAAACCAAATCACAAGAATTTAATATGTCACTCTAAAAACTTATTAATTCTACGCTCATTATATAATATCTTCCTATTTATTTGCATTTCACCTTGAATAACCTGCACAAGGCCTTCTACTACCCAATGATTCATGTGATATCTACTAGTTAAGAATTCATCTCCTTCTAGGTATCAAAACTCTTCAAAAGATTTTAATAATACAAGTGATCAATTTGTAAAGTAAATGAAGATTCGGTATTAATATCATCACAATGTTTTAAAATATAAATAGTTTTTAATTCTCCATCGAATTTTATATTATCTTATTTATCTTTTCATAATTGAAAGGAGAAAGTAAACTAACTACTCGTAACACATTGAATTTAAACAACAAAACATGATAATAAAACTTTGAATAAAATTACGGATACTTATCTCAAGTGTTTCTCCTATTGAACCTCCGAATTCTTCTGACTCCAAAGCAAATAAACTTCAAAAGCACCAACTCTTTAAACTCTCAATACAAACTCTAAATAAACTCACTAATTAATAAAAGTGGCCCTAAAATATTTCTCTAATTTCTCTCTCTAAAGGAACTCTAGACTCTCTCTCTCTGATGGGGCAAATAAGGCGTATGGGGCCTTTTTCTCTGAAGGAGTACCCTCCTATTTATAGGCTTCAAGGGTTGCCTTGAGGCACATCTTCAAAATGTGTCCACATTCAATGAAACTTCTAGCAGGTGTGTCTGGCGCCTAGGCGCCGGATTCTGGCGCTTAGGCGCCGGATTCTGGCGCCTAGGCGCCGGATTCTGGCGCCTAGGCGCCAGACTAATAATTTTGACGATTTTGCATTTTGGCTCTATTTTTGCTCCTTTTTTCCTTTTTCACTTTTTTTCCTTCTTAAACATGTTTCCATCACCTATATCCAAAAACACAAAAATGTCTTTCATTAAAGCATAATATCCTTAAAAATTTGATAAAAATCAAGGCATAAAAATGAGTATTTTTTTCACGGATCAAAATCCCCCAAACTTAAATGTTACTTGTCCTCAAGTAACCATTTTTACTATATAAAATGTATAACATTTGGAATGAAAGATAAATATTTAAGACTCCTTGTAATTTTTGATCTTATAAAGGCTTTAGTAAATCATTAACCAAATTTCACTAACTAAGTTTAATTTTAAGAATTTAAAGAATATTCAACTACCAAATCATAAGACTTCAAAAATTTTTCATTCATTTCGAAAATAATAGAAGTTTATTATATTAAGATCACATTGATTACTTACAAGAAAAAGATTTTCATGAAAAATCTTTCTTAAATAAAGATTCATGCATGAAAATCAAGTAAAAGTATGTAACTAGTTTTCTTCATATAAGATAATTCAAGTGAAGCCAATTTTTGATTAGGCATATCCTCAAGCTTCTCCTCTTTTTCTCTTTTTTTTTCACAGTGAGGATTATTGTATCTGGATAGCCTTAATGATTTTGAACTTCACTATCCTTAACTTATATTTTCAAACTTTTACATTTTCACTTAATTATTATAACATGAATAGAATTTCAAAAAGATTTTCAATCTTTTCTTTTTCAAGTTATAATTTTTTATTTCTTAATACTTCTAAAATTCAATTATTTCTGTTATGAATAGAAAAATTTCTTAATCTTATTCTTCTTTAAGTTAAATAATTCTATTCCTAAAATCAATCCAAGTTATTAAAATTTTGGTTAAGTCTACTAAATTATTTATAATTTAAAAAATTTAAGTGATCTTAAATAGATTCTTCATTCCTTATGTTGTGTTAAGATTTTTTTTAGAAAATATTAGTTTATTAAGGACAAATAAAATTTAAATTTGCATGTATTTTCTCTTCCCCCAAACTTAAGTTTTGGTATATCATGAAAATAATAAAGTATGAGAGAAAGAAAAGTATAATTTAAAAAGTAATTTTATAAGCATGTAAAAAAAATTCTAGAAAGAAATATAATTTACTTTTACACATGCTTTTTAAGAATATTACAGAAATAATGGAGCATATAAAAGTAAGCAGACTCAAAAATTTTATAAAGCAGTAGTTGAATTAAATAACTAAATTTCTAACATAAATAAAATAACATTACTAACTATTCTAGAATACTAAGAAATAGGCTGAAACCAAAAATAAACACAAATTCATTCAAATTTCAATCTGCAACTAAATATCTAGAACAGTTTCAACATCAAATAATTCATACAAAGTCTCATAAACAAATCTAAACTAGTAAACAACAAACAACAATCAATACTAGCAAACAAAAACTAAACTAACAACAGACTCAACACATCTCAGAGGTAAATCAGGCCACTAATCACTGTCTGTAGCCTCGTCATCGTCATCACCAAAAGAAAACTCCACATCTTTAAGATCAACATATGGTGAAAATCTAGGACATGTGGGAAACTGAATATCATGCTCACCCTTCAAGAATCTAACTAAAGACTCTGAATACTCAGCATCATATTCACTCTTCCTCTGGGTGTAATCAGATAGGTGATCAATCTTCTTATCCATAGTATCAACTCGCAGATGAGTTAGAAATAACTCATTCTCGTCGCTCCAAAAATTGATCATGCATTGATTCCCAAAAACTAGACGGTGGCTCGGCGAGTAGAAGTAGAAGGTCCGGAAGTGGAAGCTCTACCCGGAGTAGGTGCGAAGTAGAAGGGGCCGTAGATCTCTTCCCACGAAGACAATCATAGATACTAACACTCTCCCGCCCATTGGCTTAGCGGACTTCAGCCTTCTCCTCAGAAATATCAACAGTGACTCCATTGTTCACACATAAAGAATAAATCTGAGATGGGAATCCTAGTCCTACAGAAGAACTGGATCTAGCAGTAGACTCTACAGAATCATAAATAATACTGCCGACATCTATTGGTTTCCTCTCCTGAATGCAATAGTTTAAGATAGCTCGATATCTGGTCACTTCGCTCAGGTGGTTGGAAGGTATAAGTCTTGTAGAAATAAAGTAATGCCATGCCTTTGAAATACCATTTAACTTAGAATATTTGAAATTAACCCGTTTATCGTTCCAGATCTTCCAAGATCCAGTGCCATCAGTCAAATAAGCAATAAACATCTCAAGATCTCCCTCAGATGAAGATAATCCAGAATAGTGTCACTCGATGTTAGGTGGCAGTCCATAAAAAACATTGATCCTTTCTGGAGTAAATCCTACTCCAACACCTCTGACAAAGACTTCGTAGTCTTCCGCATCCAAAAAGTTAGCATAAAATTCGCGCACGGCCGGAATAACGACAATGACGGTGAAATAACGAGAATCGTTGCTGGTTGTGCGCAATGATCGTGTTCTCAATCATTTCACCGGGATTGTAAAAGCTTCGCTCTGAGATAAATTTTATGGACGTCGCAAATTTGTGATATCGAAAATACACTGCCGCAGTCGACTGTCAAAATTTTCTCGTGTCTTTCCTCGCTTAGATTTCAGTGTCATCTAAACGTGAAAGAAAATACAAATAAATTAAGGAATCAAAGATTTAAACTCTTTTAAAGGTTAAGAAACTTAAAATGAGTTTATAAATTCATGGAGAAAGACTAAAAATCAAATTTTTCTCAAAATTTCGGTTTTTAGTCAAAAATAGGAAAACCTATGGTAAAAATAAAAAATAAATGGATTAGAGTGTAGATCTGACCTTGAGATGAAGAAATCAAGTGATTTTGGGCTCCAAATCTTGATGTTTTGACCTCAAAATGGATTTAGGAGGTGGGTTTTCTTGAAAAAGAGGAAGAAGATGAAGCTTAGGCGTCAAAAATGACTAATGGGGATTTAAATTGTGTTTTTCGGGTAAGCAGGCCGAACCGGCGCCTAGGCTCCAGACTCTTCCAAAAAAAATCTCTTAAAAATTTTATTTTCCACCAAAATTCATAAATTAAACTTCTAATTACTCATATAAGAGTATGGCTTCAGTTTCCATCTTCCAAAATATTTTCCAAAAAGTTTAAAAATTAAAAATTAAATCCACCAATTAAACACAAGTTTAAATCAAACTCTTCTAACTCCATTCATGATTTTCAATTTCGGGCTCAATACAATTCAGATAAGTATCATAATATAATTCAAGTTCTAACAACAATCAAACAACAAAAATTTGAAAGCAAATACAACACACATTGAACATGAAAGCAAACACACAAACAAACACAATCGATTCACTAAATCGATATAACGTCACACTAGATAAATCACATTCTCACCAAATCACTATCTAATTCCCATTATCTTCACAATGAAGATTTCTTGACCTACTGAGGAAGAATACTAACACTCTCGGAAAATCCGTAGCCATTTTCTCTTCGATCCAATTGTTCTTCGCATACATCTCCACTTGAGCATCTTGATAAGCCACTAGATGATCAAATTGAAGTTTCGCCTGTCATTCCAGATGTTCAATTTGATGATACATCTCATGGAGGAGATCTCCAATGCTTTTAAACTCTGCTTCAAACTTATCTAGACGACTATAAATTTTCTCCAAATTTACAACGATGAAACCATTAAAGTAGGGTTGAGGATCCTTTGAAACCTTGTCTTCTGCCTCTTCTCCAAGATTTCTCCTCTCCATTTCTTCAAAAATCCTCTCTAATATCTCAAGAATGGAGTGTATGGGTCGAAATAATGATTGCATAAGAATTGTGGACGAAGATAGGGTCATTTATAAGAGAAAATCGTGTGAAAAACTGAAGATTTTCGGTTTTGACACGATCCAGTAACTGTGGCGCTTAGGCGCCAAATCTGGCGCCTAGGCGTCGGTACCATGTTCGACTCCGTTTTGCCTAACATCAAATTTCAAAGTTTCGTTCTCCAAAATAGATAGTTTAGAATGGTAAGATCAATATAGACTCAGTAACACAAATTATAAGCAATCCTAATGAAGGTTAACTCGATCTCCTTTTTACTCAATAAAGACTTGTTAGCATTAAAATTTTCTAAAATAATATAAAATTAAACATGACCGAGGCATAACCTTACATTACAAATGTAAAAACACACAAAACAACGAATAACTATGGGTTGCCTCCCACAAAGCGCTTGGTTTAATGTCGTCAGCCCGACCTAATTAAGTCTTTTAATCAGATAGACTCAACTCATAAGCCTCTTTATAAATCTTTTTAAAATCTCCCAAATAAGGCTTCAGTCTTAATCCATTAACTTTAAAAATTTTTCCTATTTTGGGATCTTTAACATCCACAGCTCCATAATGGTATACTTTTTCAATTATATATGGTCCTATCCATTTTGATCTTAATTTTCCAGGAAAAAGTCTTAACCGAGTATTAAATAATAATACTTCTTGTCCAGGCTCAAATATTTTTCCTGAAATTTTTTATCATGTAATATTTTCATTTTCTCTTTATAAATCATTGCATTTTCATATGATTTATTTCTTATTTCATCCATCTCGTTTAATTGCAATAATCATTTTTCTCCTGCAGTATTCAAATCAAAATTAAACTCCTTATCGCCCAATAAGCTTTATGTTCAAGTTCAACAGGTAAGTGACAATGTTTACCATAAACTAACCGGTAAGGTGACATTCCGATTGGTGTCTTATAAGTTGCTCTATAAGCCCATAATGCAGAATCAAGTCTAACAACCCAATCAGTTCTTTTAGGATTAACAGCCTTCTCTAAAATTCTTTTAATTTCTCTGTTTGATACTTCAGCCATTTCACTTGTTTGTGGGTGATATGCAATTGCAATTTTGTGTTTAATTCCAAATTTTTCCAATAATGATTGAATTCTTATATTTCTAAAATGACTTCCACCATCTGTGATAATTACCTTAGGCATTCCAAATCTTGAAAAAACCATCTTCTTTAAAAATTTTGAAACACTTTTGGAATCACAGCTAGGTAAAGCTACAACTTCAATCCACTTTGAAACATAATCAACCGCTAATAAAATATAAATCTTTCCAGATGAAGGTACAAATGGTCCCATAAAGTCTAAACCCCATATATCGAAAATTTCAAATTCCAATATATAGTTTAAAGGCATTTCATCTTTCTTGGATATATTTCCCATCCTTTGACATTTATCACATGTTTTCATATAATGTCTCACATCTTTAAACAAGGTAGGCCAATAAAATCCTGAATTTAAAATTTTAAATGCAGTTTTATCTACTCCAAAGTGTCCTCCAAATTCAGAATCATGACATTTTTGAATAATAACATAAGTTTCTTGATAAGGTACGCATCTATGAATTACAGAATCTCTTCCTAATTTAAATAAATGAGGATCTTCCCAAATATAAAATTTAGCATCATTTTTAAATTTCTTAATAAATTTATTATCCAATCCATAAGGTAAAATATTACTAACTAAATAGTTAACTATATCTGCATACCAAGGTGTTTGGTATTCTTGAATAACAAACAAATGTTCATCAGGAAATTTTTCATTTATATTTTCTTCAGTAATAACATCATTCTTAATTCTATATAAATGATCAGCAATTTGGTTGTACGTTCCTTTTCTATCCACTATTTGAAAATCAAATTATTGTAGAAGTAAAACCCATCTTATCAGTCTAGGTTTAGCATCTTTTTTCGTCGTTAATTATTTAATAGCAGAATGATCAGTATGAACTATGCATTTGGTACCAAGAAGATAAGGTCAGAATTTATCAAAGGCATATAAAATAGCTTAAAGCTCTTTCTCAGTAGAGGTGTAATTTCTTTGAGTTTCAGTAAGAGTTTTACTAGCATAATATATAACTTTGAAAATTTTCTCATATTTTTGTCCCAATACGGCTCAATTGCAAAATCACTTGCATCGCACATTAATTCAAAAGGTTTATTCCAATTAGGTGCAATAATAATAGGTGCAGTTATTAATTTGTCTTTTAAAATATTGAAAGCATTAACATAGTCTTCATTAAATTCAAATTTAACTTCTTTTTCGAATAAATAACAAAGAGGTTTAGCAATTTTAAAAAAATTCTTTATATATCTTCTATAAAATTCAGCATGACCTAGAAAACTTCTCACATTAGTAACAGTAGTAGGGGGTTGCAGTTCAGCAATAATTTTTACTTTTGCTTGATCAACTTTCATCCCTTTTGTGAAACTTTATGACCAAGTACAATGCCTTCTGCGACCATAAATTGACATTTTTCCAGATTAAGAATTAAATTTGTTTCTTAACATCTTTTCGAACTTTGGAATTATTTTCCAAACAAGACTCAAAAGAAGTTTCAAAAGTCGAAAAATTGTTCATGAATACTTCAATTCCTTTGTCAATCAAATCACAAAATATTGACATCATACATCTTTGAGAAGTTGCAGGTGCATTACATAAACCAAAAGGCATTCTTCTAAAGGCAAATGTTCCATAAGGACTTGTAAATGTTGTTTTCTCTTGGTCCTCAGGAACAATAAGCAATTGTGATAACCAGAATATCCATCCAGAAAACAGAAATATGAGTGTCCAGCTAATTTGTCAAGCATTTGATCCAAGGTAAAGGAAAATGATCCTTTCTGTTGGCATCATTTAACTTCCCATAATCAATGCAAATTCATCATCCAGTAACTTGTCTTGTAGGAATTAGTTCATTTTTATCATTGACACTGACAGTTACTCCTCCTTTCTTCGCAACACATTGAATAGGACTTAACCATTGGCTATCCGAAATAGGATAAATAATTCCAGCATCTAATCATTTTAAAATTTCTTTTTTAACAACCTCTTTCATGATAGGATTTAATATTCTTTGTGGTTCAATAATAGGTTTAAAATTTTCTTCCATTAAAATTCTATGCATACAAATGAAAGGGCTTATTCCTCTTATATCAGCAATAGTCAACCAAAAGCTTTTTTATAATTCTTTAACACTCCTATTAATTTTTCTTCTTGATCTAAACTTAGCTCAGAAGAAATAATAACAGGCAAAGTTAATGAATTTCCAAGAAATGCATACTTTAAATGTGAAGGTAGGATTTTTAATTCCAGTTCAGGGGCCTTTTTAATTGTGGGTAAAAGTATATCATTTTGAGTTATGTCTAAAGTTTCCCAATTATCTTTAATATAATGAGTTTCTTTAAGTAATTCATCTTCTTTTAGTACTTCATTTTCATCAGTTAAAAATTCAATTTCTTCTTCAGGAATGATTTTACATTTTTCTTGATAGTGTTTTTCAATTATAAAATCAAAAATATCCATTTGATAACATTTTTCTTTGTCAGGGTACTTCATCAATTTAAGAACATTGAATTTAATCTCTTGATCATTAACTCTCATAATTAATTCTCCTTTTTGCACATCAATCATAGCTCGTCCGGTAGATAGAAAAGGTTTCCCTAAAATAATTGGTATTTCTTTATCTTCTTCCATATCAAGTACAATGAAATCCACAGGGAAGATAAATTTATCTACTTTAACAAGTACATCCTCTATAACTCCTTTAGGATAAGTGATAGATCTATCAGCTAACTGAAGGGTTACAGTGGTGCGAGTAATCCCTCATAAATTCAACCTTCGATAAATAGAAAATGGCATGAGATTAATACTTGCTCCTAAATCACACAAAGCTTTTCCATAAAATTTTTCTCCAATAGCACAAGGTATAGTAAAACTTCCAGGATCTTTAAGTTTCTGGGTAAGTTCTTTTAAATTATTGCACTATATTCTTCACTTAATACAACGGTTTCAAAAGCTTCAATTTTTTTTTTCTTACTTAATATATCCTTCATAAATTTTGCATGAGTTAGCATCTGTTCCAAGGCTTCAGCAAAGGGTATATTTATAGTAAGTTTCTTAAAAATTTCAAAGAACTTAGAAAATTGATGATCAAGCTTCGTTGTTTTAATCTTTGAGGAAAAGGTGGTGGTGGTTTTTCAACTTCCACATTAATAGAAATATTAGTTTGATCTTGATTAGGAGAAGGAGTTTCTTTAGGTTTTTCGATCTCTTGACCTCGATCTCTTTTTCAATTTCATTACGCATTCTTTCTTTTAATTCTTTTCCACTTCTAAGTTGTACAGCTTTAACATGTTCATGTTCTTTTCCAGTTTCTTTTGGATTAATTTCAACATTACGAGGATGTGTTCCTGGAGGTCTGTAATTAATTAAATTAGCGATTTGTCTCATTTGATTCTCAATATTACGAATAGCAGTATTTTGATTTTGTAATTGATTACTCATTTGTAAAATTAATTCTTCTATTGATAACGTTTTACGTTGATTATTAAATCCGGAGTGGTTTATAATTTGAATTTACTTGATTATTCCAATTTCCAGTTGGATGGGATTGATTATTACCCCATTGTTGTTGTTGATTATTCCAGTTAAAATTAGGGTGATTTTTCCATCCAAGATTATAATAGTTTGAATACATATTATCTTTACTATCAATAGCTTGTAAAGTTTCAATAGTTTGAGAATCTTCAATATTAGATGAGTTGTTATGTGATATGTTGATGGCAAAATTATCTAATTTCTTAGATATTGCAGCTACTTGTGAAGCTAAGATAGAAAAGACTTTGTTATCTTGAATACTTGACATTCTTTTAGGATTAATCCTTTCAGAAGGCCATTGAAAATTATTATTAGTCATTTCTTCGATTAAAGTATAAGCTTCTTCGAATGATTTAGACATTAAAGAACCTCCAGTGATGACATCAATAATTGATTTTAGTGATCCAATTAAGCCATTATAAAATGTTTGAATAATTAGCCAATCGGGTAAAGCATGATGAGGACATTTTCTTAATAGTTCTTTAAATCTTTCCCAAGTTTCATAAATTGTCTCCCCATCAAATTGACTAAATGAAGTAATATCATTTCTTAATTTAGCAGTTTTAGAAGGAGGAAAATATTTAGCAAGGAATTTTTGTGTCATTTCAGCCCATGTTTTAATAGAACCTGTTGCTAATGAGTTCAACCACTGTTGACCTCATTTTTGATGAGGTCTTCTCTTCTTCTCTTTAGTACTTAGGATCTAGCCTTAGGCTTTTCCTTTGACTATCCTAGAGGATTAGAATTGGGACCCACCACCTAGAAATTCAACCCACTTCTTAACTCCCTGAAAACTCCACAAACTTGATTATAGACCCCTAATCACCTAAAGAGTTGAAATCAAATGTGGAAGTTTAAAGGATGAGTTCTTATAGGACTCTTTGGCCTTAAGACTGCCTACAGGTGGCTCAGTGCAGTGAAGGGCTGACTTACACACACACTACACTTATACACTACACTTTCACACACCTCCTAAAACCACACACATACCCAACTTGACCTCCTCGACTCATGGAGGTGATTCACATGGATGGTCCTTAACCCCTAAGCCCTTGGGCGAGAGGGTTAGGAGCAACATAGTGAATGCCTCAAATGAGTCCCTTCATGGCTCATGTGGGCTTGATATGGCTTCATGGCTCAACCCAAAATGGTTCCATTCCACTCACATTTACCCAATCTTCAATTTTCTAAATTTTCAATTTTTGACCCCCAGGACCCCGGACCCGCCTAACCTACCCAAAACCCTTGAAATTACTCAAATTTTCCAAAAATCTCCAAATCACCTAAAATTCCTCAAGACCAATCCAAAACATTCCCACATTACTCAAATTGACCATTCATAGCCAAAAATACCAAAAATTCCAAAAATACCTCTAAATAACCTCCAAATACCCAAAATACCCTTTTTAACCCAAAATTCCAAAAATTCCAAAAATTCCCAGAAAATTCCAAAAAATCCCAAATATTCCCAATTTCATTTTGTTCAACTACATCATGGGCCAATTTTGTCAATTTACCCCACTTTTGTCAAAATCCCCATTTGACCCATTTTAACCCAAAGTGAACCCAATGTCAAACCAAACCTACCCAATTGACCCAAATTCTGGTCCAATTCAATTCTAAACTTCAATTCAACATCCCCAACACCAATATAGACCAAATCCAAGCCTAATTTAATTGGCATTTGAATCAAATTTCACTTTTGACCTTAAAGCCCAATTTGGACCCATGACCCAAACTTAGCCCAAACCAAACCAATTTAACTCCAGTTAACCCCAAATCTTTTCTAAACCTTCCCTAACATCCCCAAAAACAAAAAACTAACATTATTTGCCCAAAATTTGGATCCAAACCCCACTCAAATTCAACCTAAAACCAAAAGGCCCAATTTTGACCTAATTCCAACCCTAACCCAAATGAGCCCAAATCCCAAAATCAAAATCCAACCAAAGTTGAAACCCCTTTGAAACACTCCCATAAACATTTTCCAACATCAATTTTACATCAATTTCAACCCTAGCCCAACATTGGCCCAAGTTAGCCCAATTTGACCTACATGGGCCCTTTTACCAAATGAACCCAAATCCAACTCCATTCAAACCCAAATTACTCCAAACTCATTTCAAATCATTCTTGACATACCCCTAAACCAAACCCAACAATTATTTGGCCCAAGCCTTTACCAAACTTTCATCCTAAAATCCATTTTAAAATCCAAAAGCCCACTTCCCTAAACCATTTTAAAAAGCCCATCTTCACTAAATTTCAAAGGCCCAAAATTCATCCAAAGTCCATATGACACTCTTCTTCATCATGCATTCAATTAAAATCATCCCTTAAGTCCTAAATCAATCATCAAATGGTTCCAAATCAAGCCATATGCCAAATCCCATCAAATCACCCCTAAATTACCAAAATTTCTAAAATCCATTTTCATGAAATTGACCGAAGCTTTTTCCCAAGCCAAAGGCAAGCCATGAAGCCACTCTTAAGTCACATGCAAGCCATGTGAGTTGCTCACATGTGACCTTACTACATTGGGCAAAAGTAGGAGATCCTTTCCACATTCCCTTAAGGTGATTAACCACTCCCATGATTCCCTTAACCATGCTTATGCCTAATTGTGCTTGGATGGTGACTTGACCCTACCGATTATGCTCGAACCAAATCACTTTCCCTTCGACCTAAACCAAGCATTGGGTGGTGCACCTAGCCCAAAAGGATGGGTTGACCCATTTGGAGCCAAAATGGCCTCTCCCCCATACCATTTTAATCCAAGCCCTTTACACATGGCATTGGCGATTGCACTACACTAAACCCTGACCACGACCCACCCGAACAAGATGGTGACCGATGTACCGGCCGGCCAGCCACGAGCCACCGGAAAACGCCATGGCCGAGACATGGGGAGAAGCCAAACTTTGGAATTCCACCTTGCTCGAGTTGCCCCATGCCCAATGGCCATCATGGTCGTTCTTCTCCTCACCAGGAGCAGTCGATCCCAAGTCCACGACTCCCACGGGAGAGCCTCCAGCCATGCCTATTTAAACCCCACCTCTCTCGGCCATGGAAGAGGTGCTCGAATCAACCTTAAGGAAACTGCGCCAAAATCACTCCGGACTCTCCCCACACCTGAGAGCACTTGATCCCCATTGTCCTCCTGCCCTAATCCCCACTAATCGAGCTCGATTTTGGAGCTCGATTCTCGAGCGAACAGGACATTCCCAAATCCTTCACCAAAGTCAAATTAAACTCACCTACACTTGCACAAGGTCAAGAGGAGAAGTATCCAGTGAAAGTCCCCTCTCCAGGCCACCCATATGTTCCAGACTCCAAAGGTTGAAATCAGGCTTGGTCAAAATCATACCGGACAATTCACTGAGCCGGGAGACTTCATCCGGAGCTTGCTTGGACCCAATCGAAGGTGACACAACCCTCAGATCGAAGCCACACTTCTCTGAGCAAAGGTATGGTCTCACTCTTCTTCCCGAGCTTTTGAACATTCTCCACTTTTATTGAGTCCATTTCATGCCACATAAACCGTATGGATGTGTTCGTCTTCTCGAGACGAATCCATAGAGCATAAGAACGTTTAATTTGGTCAAGTATCGAGTGAGATCTTAAGCCTAGAAGATGGACGGTTCTCGGGCTAGGAGGCTTGGGGACGATGAACGGATGCCGTTCATTCAATACACGCGCGGATGGACGGCTCAGATGGCGTCGGACCAGGAGATGATACGTGAACATCGGGCAGCGTGGCACTGAGTCGGAAGGCGGCGCCGAATCAGGAGACGACGCGTGTGCGTTCGGAGCTGCCGAGGTTGAGCTGGCGCCGCGTCACTTAAGTAGAAAAATAGGATTTTTCTTATTTATTTAATTACCAGAACTTGGAAAATGCATAACTTTGTGTAGGAAAATCATAAAAATAAAATAAAAATACCCTCTTGCTCAGTGAACAAAGGAGAATAATGTGGAAAAGAAATCATTTAATTTCATTGAGTATTTTATTTTTAATAATTTACTTACTCTCTGCACATTTTCAATTCTCCATGCATGTATACAATTCAACATGGTATGAGACCATAGGGCTTTTGAAGCCTCTGAATTTGGGAACATTCCCTGAATTTTCCAAAGTCAGAGGCCATCCCTATGAAGAGCTATTGATTTTTCAACTCTAGGTTGCTAGTTTGAGTATTTTAATTCCAATAATTAGCATATTGTGAAATAAATTCTAGGAAAATTTAGTGATGTTTATTATGACCAGAGGAACCTAGGAAAAATAGGTTTTGAGTTAACTCACTTGGAATAACCCTAATTGGCTTAAACACCCAAAATGGAGTTTTAATTAATTAGACCTAATCATACATCAAATTGACTTGAAATCAATTCTCCACTGACCTTTAGGATCAGAGGAACCCACCATAAAAATTTGAAGTCAATTGGACTTGGTTAGCCCTATCAAATGGGTTGATTAAGCCATTTAGCCAAAATTAAACTTAAAAAATTCATAACTTTCAAAATGCTTTTAAAAAATTCACCAAATTGGTTCTGGAGCCTCTCTGATATCAGGGGAATTTAGAAAAATTAGAATTTCAATTTTCTAAAAAAGTTGATTGTTTTGCATTATTTTAATATTTTTAATAATTAAAAAATAATAAAAATCACAAAAATAATAAAATTCACCAAAATGTCACATTTTGAATTTTAATCACTTAGGAACAAACCCCATATTTTTCTTAAGTCTATATGATGAGATATTAAATTTTAAAGCCCTAAGGTAATTTTAAAATTAAAAAAATGTATTTTTTAGCATTTTCATTAAAATAATTCTAATAAATCAAAGAAAAATCAAAAAATTGTAAAAATTAATTCTCTGATTTCCTTGATATTAGAGAGATTTTTAAAAAATATAAAATTCATTTTTCAACCTTTATTTTATTTTTAAATTAATTAATACTCCAAAACTCAAAATAATTATAATAAAAAGAACATAATTCAAAAAATCACCAAAATTGGTCCAAATGGTCCTCTGGTCATTAGGAATGTCCCATAATTTTCTTAAGGATAGAAACTTTCATTTGGTCATATTATTAAATTTTCCTTGGAAATCCTTATTTTCCACCAAAAATAATTACAAAAATAAATTAAATACAGAAAAATCACATTTTCTCCTCTAATGCCTTTATTGACATATGAGTGAAGTCACATAAAAATTTCAAATTCATTTAAGCTCAATTTAGTGAGTTATGGAATTAGTAAGCTTGAAGGGCAAAATGGTAATTAAAATTTTAACCATTAATTAAAACTTTAGGCTTAATAAAATGAAAAAGTAAAATATTTGATCTCAATCTGATTTGGATGATTGAAATTTAAATAATTAAATGGTAGAAACCTACTAAACAATTTAAAAATAATTAAAATAAATCTTAATCAAATGATTAATTAAATTTGGAAGAATAATAAAATTGGAATTATTAAAATAGGGATATTATTAGGAAGAGATTTGTTCTTTAATTTAAGAATTCCTAAATTAATCATCTCAATAATATTTAATTCCTAATTAAAATGATAATCCAAATTTAAGATTTAAAATGCTTAAAAGACTTAATCATTAAATTAAATTAAAGTTAAATTATTCAAATTAGATCCTTTTAAAATTTCAATTAAATTAATACTTTAACAATTAAAATTAAATCATCTTTAAAACATAAAAAATAAAATATTAAATTAAAATTAAAAATAAAATTAAATTAAAATTTAAATTAAATTAAATCAAATTAAATCAAATTAAATTAAATTAAATTAAACCATATTAAATTAAATTAAATTAAATTAAATTAAATTAAAATAAAATAAAAAATAAAATCAAGTTAAAATTAAAATTAGATTAAAATTAATAAAATTAAATTAAAATTAAAACTAAACCAAATTAAATCAAATTAAATTAAATTAAATTAAATTAAATTAAATATAACATCACCTAAGACATAAAGAAATTCAAAAATAAATATAAAGCAATTTGAACATTATTCCAAAATTAAACCCATTAACTGAAATTAAATTAAATCGTAAACCATTTGAACATCAATTTGCCCTCGAAAGCTTTTGTTGTCATAACTCCTAAACAGAGCGTTAAGTGAATTGTTACTTCACTTATAGAATATTCAAATGTCCTAGTTCACTGAGCAAGATAACAAAACTTGAACTCCCGGACGATTAATTCATTTGTATAATTAAATTCTCTTGGACTTAAAATAATCCTAGAAATATTGAAAAGATGTTTAAGACTCGTCTTAAGCACTTCCTCGATATGATAGGATATTTATAAGAACAATTGAACTTAATTGTCCTTTGATGAAGAAAATCGTCCTTAAACCAAAACACAAGCACTCTAGACGTCATAGGAGAGGATCAGTATAGGATTAGGACTTTGGTAGACAACCAAAATCTTTACCTTAGCTTTACTCAGGTACTTGTTGGAATACTTAAATGCTACGATATGTGTTTTAAGTGTAGCTTGGGATGACGGGAAGACCCTCCAGGTACGCTTTTATTTTATTGCAACTTACTTTTTTGTAATTTACTTTATTGCAAATGCACTTTACCTTTCTTGCATGATAAACAACTGTTACATGAAAACCAAAACCTCTAGGGTAGTCCCTAAAACTGAAACCAAAACTAAATTAAAAGTCATTACAATATAAAATTCACCGCCGCCACAACATTTCAAAATATAAAACAACTCAAAATTTAATCACAAACAGAATACAAAACTACAACTACAACTAAATTAAAACATCTTGTTGGATGATCGGGAATACCTCGGATGATGTAACCTACGTGTTGCTAACGGGATTTCCACGGTCTAAATGAAAGTGTGGAACTCATTCGGTTGAGTTTAGCAAATTCATCTGGACTAAGTGAATCCGATAAAAATGACGATGCCGGAAGGATGGAACCGTGGGATCTTAACCGGTGTTGTTATAATCAACTATTAATATTTGTTTTAATTAAAATATAAAAAAACACTTGGAAATTAAGACTTTCTCTAAACCAGAACACTTTTCTCATCTCCTGATTTATGATTTCTAAAACTAAACCTCTGCAACAAGGAGCTCGGAGCATGGTGGGCAGCACGACCATCGTCATCAGCAAAACCTAAGTCTACTTCAGCAAAACTTTCTTAGAATTAAATAACCAAGCCATAGGACTTCGAGGAAGTTTACCTAGTGCAACATAAATCCTCAACTCTTCGTTAGGCATTTGCATGATCATATCATGTAAATTAAGCCTTAACCGGTCTTAGGACTCCGAGTAGTCGTCCGATATGACATAAACCCTCACATCTTTGAGAGTTATTTGTATGATTTTATCATACGAATATAAGTCCTAACTAATTAAAATTGGCAAGATCAAAATACTAAATAAACATTAGGGCTTTCCTAAATCCAAGCCAAACAATAGGATAGTCGGGAAATTACCGGAGTTCGCTTTGAATCTGTGATTTCTCCTACCTTTCTTCCTTTGGATTCCCAAAATAAAATGTTTCAAATTTGATCCATTCCCTATTGAAGTTCCAAAATTCAATCCTTTGAAAACTTAAACTTTGAAATTCTTGAGAGCGAACCATGCGATTATTATCGAGAGTTTTCTTAGGTGATTCTCGTCACTTAAGATGTAATTAACTATGGGGCTTGCCCTTATAGGAATTTTAAGAACCCGGAGTAATATAAACCCTACTTAATTCATTTATATTAAGCAGGGGAACTTGTTGGCTTATAAAATTGGTTCGTAGACTAAACGGATGTCACAAACCTTTCTAGTTTATCTAATCGAGCCCCATTATCAAGCAGTGTGTCTATTCTTCGGGATAGATACACGGTTTGTGGTGCGGTGCTCGTTTATGTAAACTATTCGGGATGTGAGATCGGTTTGATTTCATATCTTAAAATTTTCAAATTTAAAATTATTTTCAAAATCAAATACTACTTTCTAAATTATATATATATTTAAATTAAATTTAAAATTTAAATTTCGTCGACAATTTACGTAGGCGACCTCTTTTCAAAAATACAACACTCAACCTAAAAATATGCCGACAACCACATCTTTGTTTTTTTCTCTTAAAGAAAAAGGAAAGAGTCTAAGTCTAATAGCATCATCAGAAACATTGTTATATTTAAAGGTAGCACAAAGTTCTAAAAAACTAGCAAGGTGTAAATTTGGATCCTCAATTGGTGTTCCTCTAAATTGATTATTTTGAACCATTTGAATGATAGATGGTTTAAGCTCAAAAGAATTAGCATCTACAGTATGTATTTGAATACTACTATGAAGTTCATCAACTGTAGGATTAGTATAATCCCTTAATGGTTTGTAAACATTTTGTTCAGTAATTTCAATTGGATTTTGTAAATTGTTATGTAAATTAACCATCTCTTGAATTTTTTTAGTTTGTTTTCCTTTTTAATTCTTTTAATAGTTCTTTCTAATTCAGAATCTAAAGGTAATAATCCTTCAGATCCAGCACTATGCATAAAAAGTAAATTAACAGGAAATAAAATCTCTACTTAAAATTTTATTATTATTATTATTATTATTATATATATATATATATATATATATATATATATATATATTATATTTTATGTTTTTGACAATAAAAGAAAATGAATAAAATAAAAATATTTAAAATCTAAAAATTTGCCTCCGCTCCTCCCCGGGCAACGACGCCAAAAACTTGACCCAATGTTATATATATGCGTACTAAAAATTCAATCTCCGGCAACGGCGCTAAAAACTTGACCCAATGCTATATATATGTGTACTAAAAATTTAATCCCCGGCAACGACGCCAAAAACTTGACCCGCAATCCGCTGATGACAAATATAATAATTAATGCTTTCAAATATATGTAATAGATAATAATAGCAACTAGTGTACACAAATATAATTTTATTGAAAATATTTTGCACACTAGGGGTACTACGCAAGTATACGTATCGTATCAAGTAATATTGGGCTTTGAAACAAAGACCCCGATATCGATCCCACGAGGAGTGAGTTATGAATTTTTTAAATATTTTAATTTTATTTTATGTATTTATTTTATAGTTTATAAATTTGATATTTTTAATTTACTAGATGCAATAATAAAGCAGTAATGAAAGATGCAATAATAAAGCAGTAATGAAATGATTGGTGTAAATAGCAATAAGAACACAACTTTTTTCCTTTCAATTAATCTAAGATTTTCTAAGATAATGATAGTATTCGTGGAGACTATAAATTTATGGTATTGTGCCAAATAGAAGCATTCATATTCTTTACCCTTTGATCCAGGTGTAACAAACATTGGCTAGCCTATATATCAGGTCCGGATGTATTGTTAGTAGAATGGGTTAATCTAGGCTCACACTACTAGATGTCCAAGGGTGGCTATGGTCGGCCCTACTAGTGACAATTTCCTTCTCTATAAACCAAATCACAAGAATTTAGTCTGTCACTCTAAAAACTTATTAATTCTACGCCCATTATACAATATCTTCCTATTTATTTGCACTTCACCTTGAATAACCCGCACAAGACCTTCGACTACCCAAGGATTCATGTGATATCTACTAGTTAAGAATTCATCTCCTTCTAGGTATCAAAACTCTTCAACAGATTTTAACAATACAAGTGATCAATTTGTAAAGTAAATGAAGATTCGGTATTAATATCATCACAATGTTTTAAAATATAAATAGTTTTTAATTCTCCATCGAATTTTATGTTATCTTATTTATCTTTTCATAATTGAAAGGAGAAAGTAAACTAACTACTCAGAACACATTGAATTTAAACAACAAAACATGATAATAAAACTTTGAATAAAATTAAAAATACTTATCTCAAGTGTTTCTCCTACTGAACCTCTGACTTCTTCTGACTCCAAAGCAAATAAACTTCAAAAGCACCAACTCTTTAAACTCTCAATACAAACTCTAAATAAACTCACTAATTAATAAAAGTGGCCCTAAAATATTTCTCTAATTTCTCTCTCTAAAGGAACTCTAGACTCTCTCTCTCTGATGGGGCAGATAAGGCGTATGTGGCCTTTTTCTCTGAAGGAGTACCCTCTTATTTATAGGCTTCAAGGGTTACCTTGAGGCACCTCTTCAAAATGTGTCCACATTCAATAAATCTTCTAGAAGGTGTTTCTAGCGCCTAGACCCCAGAATCTGGTTCCTAGGCGCCTGACTCTACGTCTAGTTCTTCGCACCTCTTCACTTTGGATCGCACCTCTTCGCGATTAAAACCGTTTCCAAGCTTCCAAATACATTGTATCACATATCCTATAAACCAGGAACAACTGCCAGTCTTCTAGAAGGTCCAATAACCACTAACACAGTCAAAATAACCGTCCAAAAGTCGTCAAAAATCTTGACAGATCCCGTATCGACCTGGCGTGTAGGCGCCGGATCTCGGCGCCAGGTGCCAGACCAATAATTTTGACAATTTTGCATTTTGGCTCCATTTTTGCTCCTTTTTGCTCCTTTTTCACTTTTTTTTTTCTTCATGAACATTTTTCCATCACCTATATCGAAAAACACAAAAATACCTTTCATTAAAGCATAATATTCTTAAAAATTTGATAAAAATCAAGGCATAAAAATGGGTATTTTTTTCATGGATCAAACTGCAAGCAAGGCTCCAAGAAGTGTTGAAGATTGCTTTGAACTATAAGCAAGGCTCCAACAACTGTCCAAAAGCTAGTGAAGTTGACATGAAACATATATTACAAATAAGTCCGACTAGAAAAATTACAAACAAACAAACATTACTAAGAAGACATTATAAAGCTCAAGAAATGTATTGAAGCAACGCTCATACCTCATATAAGAAGGGTACATAAAATATTCAAATAAAAAATAGGGTATAATTCAGCATTCACATATCGCATCTGTGATACGCTCACTCAAAGTAGCCATCTCCGTTGCACCTTCCCAACCTGTGTATGAAACTCTCCAGACTCCACGACTTCATCTAGAATACATTGCCCAACCTGAAATTCATACGCTTCAGGGGGGATATGAATCTCGTCAGCGTCATCCATGATAAAGTTTGTATCATACTGAGAGGGATGTCGTCTAATGAAATTGTGGAGCGCCATCGTGACAACCACAATATTTATCTGCTTAGGAAATGGGTACGTCGGCATATTGCATAGGATGACCCATTTCTTCTTCCAAACACAAAATGTTCTTTCGATCACACCGCGCAAAGAAGAATGAAGTTGAACATTTCTTTTCTGCCTCGGGCGACGCCACTAGATCTCTTAAAATCAGGGATGTGGTGTTTTGTATCTGGGAATGGCTTTAAATACCAAATAATATTTAACTGTCACTAGAATGAAGTTGAGCATCTACCAAATAATATTTACCTGCCACGAAATATACCACTATTGTCCATTGAAAACAAGTAGTAATAGATTAACAAAATTATGTCAACCTAGAGGTGGGTGAGGGAAGCATTGGTTGTTCTTCTTTGTTGCATGCGCGAAATGATAACTATCATGGGCACTCCCTTCCCATCCGGCCATCACAAATGTGAAGCATATGTTGAAGTCACATACGACCATCACATTTTGGGTAGCTGAACCACACCGACTAATGTACGCCACCTTTGTTCGGCTAGGGAGTCTTGTATCCACATGCATACTGTCAATTGTCCCAATACAGTTCTGTTTTGAAGTGTTAATAATTTGAATGTGAGCACAATAATTACATTTTTTAAGTAAACATAATGCACAAAAGAAACTAACATTAAAAAATGGCATGCAACGCCGATCATTAGCTATCTTTTCTGGAGTTCTGCTGAATGGATCTTCTAACTTAACTATGTGGGAAGCTAAGCTAATTAATGCTTTCAAACCTTCAGAGAAGTAGTGACTTTTTGTTTCGGAAGAATGTTGGAATCGCCCCATAACTCCTCTGATCGATTCGTTCTGAGATAAAATGTACAATGTAATTGTCAATACCTCTTTTGTAGTCGTTCTTGCGGAACCTCTGAGTCCATGATTGCTACATAACTTGTGTAAAAGATTTAAAAAAATTAGACAAACTCATGCAAAATATGTTGCAGAATCTTATGGGATGTTCAACAAGCATCTCACCCACCCATTTATCCCTAATGAATGACGAGGTCTTGCGGGATGTTTGAACTGTGCTTGAGCGATAATACTCTAATAGCAATATAATAATAGCCGTAGTTATTCTTTAGCGGTGTGCTAGTTGCCGATCCATCCTGGATAAATGTTTTCATATAAATGAACAGCTTAGAGTAAAAGACAAATAATAGTGCAAATATTGAAAAACAAACATTTTGCAAAACATGTATTATTTTAATGACAATAACTTGCACATATCATTGTCTTCAAAATACTTAAAAAACAAACATGTCCACTACAATCCAGAAATATGAGAGCAACAAAATAGGGCAATCAAGAGACGTAAATATTTTGGACGCAGCTCAGGTTGCAGCCTCTTGAATATCTGCCTATGCAATGGGTCCTCTAGCACTTTAATACTTTTTAGGTAGAACATCGAATCAGCCACAACTTCTGGAATTTGATCTAAATCACTCATGAAGTGATCGATACAAGGATCAACCACTACAGTTTGCACAGGTTGCAGAGCTTCAAATACTTTCATCTATCTATCTATCAAGCTCTACACGAAAACATCTTTAATTTCTTCCTTTTTTTCCATCCTTCGCCTCTTTAATTGGCATGTGGATTCCAACTCCTTTGGGTTCATACTCGAGCCTTCACCAGAACCCATAACCTGATCGGTTATCAAGTCAACTGAGATGCCAACAAACCCCTGCTTATTAGGGTTGAACACATGCTGACCCGTAGCGACAACTCCCTCGAACATAACATCCAATTTATCTTCCAACTCTGGCTCAATTCCTCACATCTTAAATTTCTTTGCAGCTGGTGCCGCCTACAACATGGAAAGGGGAGGGGTGGGGGCATGTTAGATAAAATAGAAGTATAAATTATAATTAAATGAAGAGTTTGTAGGGATAAAATTATTACCTCTGACTTCTCTTTCACCATTGCTTTGAAGCATCCAGTTTGTTTAATAGGATCCCAACCCAATCCCGTTGATCCTCGATTAAGATCCTTCCATAACTTCCTCTTCTGCTTTAGCTGATCTCACTTGTTCTTGAATTCCAACATATCATAGTCCTACCCTGTAATTTTATTAAACTTATTAGCAATATTTTGCCACCATTCTTTGTTGAAGAATGTGGTGGGTCTATTTTCAAAATCAATTTCCTTAATACAGAGACTACAAAAAAAACATGTGACATCCTTATCCCACATTGCTGATGTAGGCCCTTCTTTGTTTTTAGCCATAATGAAACTAATAAAAGATATGGATCAAAGAGTGCATTCGCATTGAAAATAAAATAAAGCTTTTTTGTAAGTTGCATAAGATAAATTGGAAAGTGCAATCTAAAAACCGATGAATTAAAAACGTAAAACTATGCAATCAACAAAATGAGATATTGTAGGTGCAATCAACAAACTATGGACCGAATAGTGAAGTGAAACCATTAGTGGAGTCAATACAACATACAATATCACTAATAAGGACTGTGACAATGTGAACAAAGACCATTTTAGATTTATCACAAAAGAAAAACAAAACATGTTTAATAATTTTGAATCATTGCATAATTTGATTACACCAACTGATTAGTGAAACCACCCAAAACTTTTTGACATCATTATCTAAAATATTTAAAGATGCACTAAATTAAAATGGGACTAAAATAGAAGAACCAATTTATCATGCATCATTTTGTGATGAACTAAAATAAAAGAACCAATTTACATTGTTACATTTAAAAGTTAACAACACAAATATCAAGGAAAAAGAAAAGCTGCTAACTCCATTTACTTTTTCTCTTATGGTTTTCTCGGTAGAGAAATCATGTAGTGATGTGGTAGTTTATGTGAAACAAGGAAAAATAAAATTTATAATTTTTCGATTTTAAAAGACTCAAAGTGAAGATTGAAAGGATCTAACCAGCAAAATATTCAAATTATCCATAAACAAATATTACAAACAAAAAATGCACAAAAAAAACTTGAATATGACCTCCCTTCGGTTAGGGCGGAGAGACGGGGGTTACCTCACTTTGGTAAAGGCATGCGAGAGGAGAGGAGATGGCGAGGGGTATTGGATCTGTCCAGGAGGAATGAGAAAGAGCGAAAGGCTTACAGCTGAGATGGGTCGCAGATAACCTCCCTTAGGCGCAGTTTGCTTGCTTTGCATGCTCGACTCAACCTGTTCTCCGGGCGTGCGAGAGGATGAGGAGAGGAGATGGCGAGGGATCCGTCCATAATGCGAGAGAGCGAAATGAATTAGGGCAGAGAGGGTTGGGGCGAAGTTTGTCTTTCGCCAAAAGAATAAGAGGACTGCGAGGTCCTCCCCGCTTCCCGCTTCTAATAGAAATAACGAATTGAGTTTTGAAAAATAGAGGCAAAACATAATTTTCAAACAGACGGTGGCATTTTCAAAAATGCCACTGCTATAAATAAGCCCTCTCAAACACACACTTAATTAAAAAAAATAATAAAATAATAACTGAAATATTTTTTACTAAGATAGGTGAACGCAGCTCGTCTGTGCCAGCCACACTTCTCTTTGACCTCATTGCCAAAGGTTCAAAAGCGACGTGGTTTCCACGTTACAGCCCAACGCCTCAAAACTGCTCCTCTACCATTTGTTTTCTTCGGAAGATATAGAGAAGGAAAGAAGAGATGCACGATTTTTGCTTCACGATCCCTTACGGCCTGCTCTTGCTTTCCGGCGGAGCGGTCGGCTACTTCAGGCGGGGTAGCACTGCATCGCTCGCCGGAGGCGGAGGAGCCGGCTTCCTTCTCCTGTTCGCCGGATTTTTCAGCCTCAAGGCCTTCGAGAAAGGACGCAACTCTTACTTAGCTATGATATTGGAGACTGGTATGATCTTGCTCTTACTCTGCCCCGAGTTTTTCCTTCGATGAATGTCTCGATCTAGTCTCCTTTTTTCTATCTCGTTATGAATGGATGTTTTTGTTTTTTTTGTTTTTTTAATTTTTTTATTAGCTTGTTTAGTTCCATGGAAAATTTGGAGTATTCTTGCTTGGCTTGGTGTTTTGCTATTTTTGGCTTTTTTCAGCGATGAGTATGTTAGGCATGGAAAAAAAGCGACAAGGGCTGCTTGGCTACAACTAGAATTTAATTCAAGTAGGCTTAGATTTCATGTATTTGGATTTAGTAAATTTGGGAAGCTTTAAATCTAGCCAAGAATTTGTTTGGGGCACTGTAGCTATTTGAAGAAAAAGCTATGAAGCTGCATAAGAAGACACTGTTACCATAAAACTATTGATCGTGAATTATTATGTCTATTTGGATTGTTTAGTTGTTAAATTGTTATAGTGCTGCTGTTATCGAAGATAATAGATTATAATCCCCTTATGTACATGTACCAGCTGTAACTTAAATGTTTCATAATGAATTCAAACAAAATATCAAAAATAAAATTTAGAAGATTGCTAAAAGTTAGAAATCCAACATATTACATCAAAATTTACACATCACTTAAGTATGAGTAACATAAAAATTTAAATTACAATAACAACTAATAATGTTATCGTAATATTACTTTTGGAGTCCAAACGATTAATTCTCTTGGAGAATTTTCTCTCCAATATTCATTTCAATTTCTTCATTCCAATGACAAAAACTGTCCAAATAGCTTCAAAAATAGAAAATCATATGTTCGGCCTCACATGTGCCTATGTCGTATTTACAAACATAACATGATCATAGGTACCTATAGCGATCAAAGGATTCACCAATAATCATACACATCAAAATCCATTGAATCGAAATCAACATTAAATATTTCAACAACGAAAATCACCAAAATAGGGAAATCGGAAACTAAAAAAAATAAAAACATAATTAGGCATTCAAAGAACAAGAAATCCGCATTTTTGTCTGTCAATCAACTTTTAGATGACTCATATGAAACACAATTTGGAAATTACTAATCCCAATATAAAAAAGATAATCCTACAAATCAAACTCACCTAAAAACTGCCACAATACTATAAATTAGAAAGGGAGATGAGCCATTGTATCAAAATAGGAGATAAAGGGGTAGTTAGCTCTCTGTCGCCAAGAGGAGGCAAGAAAAGGAAGAAGTGCTCAAGCCAGCAATGGAAGAAAAAGAAAGAAAAAGGACCTAAAGGTAATCGGGGTTCACAATGCTGAACTACAAGCTGCGGGGGTGCAGGTGATTTTGCAAAATGAAGTTTTTAACTCCTACTTATCCACAAAACATAGTTCCAAAGCTTACCTCAATCAACACTTAGGTGTTGTTCAAACTGCTCCGCACCCGGAATGACGTCCCAAACACACCCTGAATATATTAAGATTTAATAAGATCCATTGATGACAGCCTTATGGCTTTTGGAATATTAAAGTAACAAACTTTCAACAACAGTATTAATAAGGATCCATGTCAATGCTCTTGAAATGTTTTATTTGGCACAAGGAGGATTGCTTCAGGATGATGCATCTATGAAGGAAGATGAGAGTTACTACAACAACAACAAAGCCTTAATCCCACTAAGTGGGGTTGGCTACATGAATCTTTTTTATCCATTGTGTCCTATTTAGTTTCATATTTTCATTTAATTCTAATAAATTAAGATCATTTTTTATCCAATAAGCCCAAGTCTTCCTAGGTTTACCTCTGTCTTTTTTAACGTAAATCGAATCTTAAACATTTACTCTCCTAATGGGATCATCAGATGGTCCAAACCATCTAAGGCGGATCTCTCTAATTTTGTCCGTCACTGGAGCTACACCAACCCTATCACGGATATATTTATTTCGCATTTTGTCTCCAAGTGTAAAGTCACTCACCCACCTAATCATTCTCATCTCGGCAACACTTAACTTAGTATTATGCTTCTCTTTTAAAAGCCAACATTCAACACCATAGAGCATTGTAGGTCTCACCACCATCTTATGAAATTTTCTTTTCAGTATAAGCGGTACTTTTCTATCACACAGTAGATCCGAAGCATTCCTCCACTTCAACTAACCAACTTGAATTCTACTATTAACATCTCCATTTATATCACCATCGCTTTGAACAATAGACCTGAGATATCTAAATCGTTCACAGCTTTTAATAATTTGATCACCCAAAGTTATACTTCTGTCACTAGAGCTACTATTACTAAAATTACATTCCATGTATTCAGTTTTAATTCTACTCAAACGAAGGCCTTTAGACTCCAATGTAGGCCTCTATAATTCAAGTTTTTCCTGGGCTTTTATCCACGAGAAGGATATCACCAGCAAAGATGAGAGTTACTGAAAGAGGAAAATAATTAGATATGAAAGAGATGCATGTTGTTAGAATCATATTCTAGTGAGGAGTGGATTCTGAATTTGGGTTTTCAATTTACATTTGTTGCAATAAATTTTTGTTTGTCATTATGAAACTTGGTAGGTAACATGTTGATGCTTGAAAACAACAAGATTTTCATGATCTTGGTGATCGGCAATTTAAGAATCATGATGCTTGATTGAATTGAATGGAAAATATAAGAAGTGAGTTCTATACTCGAGAAATTTCGTTTTATTTGAAGTCTTAAATAAATCTAGTTATGAATTCAAGAGTGAAAGTGGAACCTTAAGGGTATATGAAGGCTATGTTGCCATGAAAGGAGTCTTGAATATTGGTTTGTATCCCTTATTTGGAATAATAATCATTGAAGGATCAGTTACTGCAACTATTAAGTTAGCAAAAATAATTCACTTAGGGTTTAAGAGACATGACTACATAAGTAAGAGAATTTGATGAGCTTGACAAGCAAGGTTTGCTATGCGGTGAAAAGATTCAAAATCTTGATTTTGGAATGGAGAATGCACTCAATGTCTCTTGTCACGAATGAATAAATCAAGATTCTTGATTAAATCTATCATGCACTTGACAAATGCAGTCCTTGGCTACATCAAGTCAAATCTTTGGCAGCTTTCTGGGGTAACATGGTGGTGAAATGTATTATCTTTCATTATTTGATAATTATTCAAGAAAAAAAGATGAGTGTATTCTTTGAAACACAAAAATGTGGTATTCCAAAAATTTACGTCATAGTAACAACTTGGTAAAATACTCAAATTAATGGCAGTTAAATAAGTTGAGGACTAACAATAGACTTGAAATTTTTTTTAATGAATTCATAAAGTTTTGCAAAGATTAAGGGATATCAAGGCATTGCATATCGAGGATGATTTTTCAAGAAAATGCATTGACATAAAGCTTCAATAGGACTATTCTTGAAAATTTAATATTTATGCAAAATAATGATGGTTTGTTTTAAAACTTTTGGGCCGAAGTAGTTAGCAATGCAATATATTGGTCCAATAATTGCTCATCTCCAACTATTATATTGTGACTTATTGGTTTCTCCATGCTATGGGACTTTGAATGTAGAACTTTCAGTCACATCAAACAAGATAAGCTTGATCCATGTGTAGGGAAATGCATTTTCATTGACTATCTTGTAGGAATTAAATGGGACAAGTTTCGGAGCTTGAAGCGTGTGAGCGAAAAACATTCTTTCTTCTTATTTCTCAATTGAAATCATATTTTTCATATTTATTACACTCATCTTTTAACAGATTAGGAATATACCTAATATAGAAAAGATTTGAAATTAAATCTCATTTAATTAAGTTATCTAATATACAAGCTTTTTAATATGCAAGCTACCTAGTATTTAGTATTTTCTATAACACTCCCCCTCAAGTTAGAGTGTTGGGTATTTATCATGCCCAGCTTGTTACAAATATATGTGACTCTCACTCAATTAAGGGTTGTGAAGATGTCCACTAGTTATTCCCAGTCTTTACATGAGTTGTAGAAATTAAATTATGTTAAATCTTTTCGCAAACAAAATAACACTCTATCTCAATATGCTTCTTTCGTTCATGGAAGACAGGGTTTGAAGCAATATAAATTGCAGCTTAGTTATCACACCACACTTTGTTGTCGTGATCATCATAAAACCCATATCAGTCAGAAATTGGAAGATTCGCATCAATTCACTCAAAGCATGTGTCATTGCTTGATACTCAGATTCATGCAGTGAATTGTGACACTACTTTTTATTTTTCTCTTCCATGAGACAAAATTACCACCCCTAAAAGACAAAATCCAATATTGGATCATCAATCTATCTTAGAATTTGCCCATTTTGCATCAAAGAAGTATTCAATATTTTTATGCCTATAATCCTTGTATAGAATCTCTTTTGCATGAGCTCCTTTGAGGTAACATAGTATTTGTTTCAGAGCTAACCAATGATGGATTGTAGGGAAAGATGTGAACTGACTTGTAGTGCTAACTGAATACAGAATATTAGAACAAATTATTGTTAGGTAGTTTAACTTCCCCATTAATAGCCTATATCGTTCACGGTCATTAAAGAGCTCTCCATTCTTGGTAAGTTGTTGATTAGGAACCATCAGAATACTGCGTGGTTCGGTTCCTTCTCTTCCGATTTCTGCTAATAAATCCAAAACATACTTCCTTTAAGATAGAAAGATATTCTTCTTGCTCCTTAATATCTCAATCCCCAAAAAGTACTTTGAAGAACCCAGATCTTTAATGATGAATTGATTTTGAAAAAACCATTTCAATTATAAGATTCCCTACACATCACTACTTCCAGTAATAATAATTTTATCGACAAAAACTATCAATAGAATGATTTCTGAGATATATAGCTTACAGAATACAGTGTGATCACTTTTACATTTCTGCATCCCAAACCCACCCTTTCTACTTCTTGGCTAAATTTTTCAAACTATGGTCGAAGGCTTTGTTTCAATCCATATAGAGACTTGTGAAGATGACATACTTTCCTAGACTTTCCTTGAGCAACAAACCCAGGAAGTTGTTCCATGTATACTTCTTCCAAAAAATTATCATGCAGAAAAGCATTTTTCACATCTATTTGGTACAGTGACCAAATATTCATTGTGGCTAAGGACATGATTAAGTAAATCGAAATTAACGTTGCTGTAGAGAAAATATGTCGAATTAGTCGATCCTATTTTAAGCATAGCCCTTAACCACCGATCGAGCTTTGAGACGAGCTACAAATTCATTAGAATGAAACTTAACTGCAAAGACCTACTTACAACCAATAACCTCATTGCCAGAAGGTAGTTCAATTAGTTCTCAAATTTTAGTTTTTTAGCTAAGACATTCATCTCATCAAGTATCACTATCCTCCACCCAAAATGGGATAAAACTTATTGAAGAGATCTTGGAACCTCAACAGAGTTAAGGGAAGCAATAAACGAGCACAAAGTGAAAGATAACTGATTATAGTTAACATAAAAAGAAATGAGATAGACACGTTGGCATTTACCTCTTTGAAGAGCAATAGGTAAACCAAAATCACTGGGAGGAGGATCCATTGACGAAGATGATACCAATGCGGATTAGGATAGGGGGCGAGGTCTTCTTGAGTAAACATTAGTGATGGTTATTTGAGTTGAGGCATTGGAGATGGAGTTGGAGTTAGATTTGAACTTATGATGTGATACTTTAACAACTCATCATTATCTAGTGAGGATTTAGACACTGATGAGTCACCAAAGAATAGGGTTTGTTCATGAAAGGTGACATCAACAAAAATCATGTACATGTATAAGAAGAGAAAAATGTTGATATCCTTTTTGCAGTCAAGAATATCCTAAAAAACACACCTTAATGACTTAGGATCAAGTTTAGAAATTTGAACTGGTATCACGAACAAAATAAATATACTTCAATAGAAAAGAAAGAGTTAGCCAAAATATAACTTTGTAGGGTGTCTGGTTTTGTAGGACAGTAGAAGACATCCGATTGATTAAAAAACATGTAGCAGAGACTACATTAACCCAAAATTGTTTAGGCACATTTGTTTAAAACAAAAGAGCTTTAACCGTCTCAAGAAGGTTTTTACTTTTCTTTTCAACTACTCCATTTTGGAGTGGAGTATCAACACAATATGACTGACAAAGCATCCGATTTTGTGTCATATATGTCTGAAATGGTAAAAAAATATTTTTTTGGAATTATCACTTCTCAAAATTTTAATAGAAATATTGAATGAGTTTTAATTTCAACACAAAATGATTAAAAGTGTGACATTGATTCAGAAAGTGATCCCATAAAGTAAAAGCAAGTAAGACGAGAAAAATCATCTTTTTTTTAATTCTAGGAACATAATATAAATAATGATGTTTAGCAAATTGATACGACTCATAAAGTAAAAATGATTATTATTGAAACTGTGGGTATGATATTTTCAATATTGATAGTGATTGATGTCCTAATCGACGATGGATCTCAAAAAGAGATAAGATGCTGGAACATGCTATGAGTCGAGATTTTTCCTTATACACAATGTATAGTAAGTGTGGCATTGATTTAAAATGGGATCTCATAAAGTAAATGCAAGTCATACGAGAAAAATCATCCACAAAAGTGACAAAGTGCCGAAATCCAATTAGATAAAACAGGACAAGGTCCTCATACATCGAAATGAACCAACTCAAAATTATGAGTCTTTAATTAATTCTAGGAACATAATACGAATGATGGTGTTTAAAAAATTGATACGACTCATAATCTAAAAATGATTATTATTGAAACTGAGGGTATGATATTTTTTAGTATTGATGGTGATTGATATCCGAGCGACAATGGATCTCTAAAAGAGATAAAGTGCTGGAACATACTACGGATCGAGATATCTCCTTATCCACATTGTATAGGCCCCCCCCCCCCCCCACACACACACACACACATACAAAAAAAAAAAAAAAAACATATTCTTGTCCTTTACCAATAATCTTTAGCATAAGATCTTTAAATAGACAATGGTTTGGAAAAAATAAGATGCAACAATTAAGAGCATGTGTAATTTTGCTGATAATAATAAGATTAAAAGCAAATTGAGGTACACATAGAATAGAAGTTAGAGACAATATGAGTTTAATATTGATGGTACCAGAACCAAGAATATTAGATGTAGATTCATCTGCAAAAGTGATGAAAGAAAGATACTTGTGAAAAGTAGAAAAAAGTTTTGGTTTACCTGTTATGTAATATGTAGTACCAGAATCAGTGACCCATTGTGTGGAAAGAGGAAAAATGACAAGTATCATATTTACCTTACTGAACAAGGGTAATGATAGATGGGGATTTCTTGGAGGCTTTCTAAAATTTGATGAACTTAGCATATTCATCTGGAGAGATCGAGAGACTGAATCTGAGGGGCCTCATTAGTAGTAATCATGTGAGCTGACTGATTTAGAACCCTTAAGGTTTATTTTCAGCAACTACTGACACGCAATCTTCGTATGACCGGATTATTGATAGTCTGGTTTCCATAATTTGAAGTTTCACTTCTTTATCGTGGGATTTTGGTTTACTAATGTTTGTATTTTTCTGAGTAGCAAGAGCACTAGGTTATTGTACAGATGAGCCCTGAGAACTTGCAATCGTAGGTAGTACTTTGGTGTAGGCTTCGCTCAACTTAGTACATTTAGGATCAAGGAAGATCTATGATCACCTTCATACTTAGAGTTGAGGCCAGCTAGAAAACACATAATAGTTATTTGTTCTCTTTGAGCTTATTGAATTATGGCATCAGCATTGAAGGGCAATGGGACATTTAATTCTTCATGAACACGTTTAAAGTGCATGTGATAAGTGTTCAGTTATTGATCATGTTGTTCAGCTTGATTGAATACTCTTCATAGATAAATAATTCGAGAAATAATCTCTCTCGGAAAACTCAAATGTCATTTTCTCCTTCGCATCTTTAACATAGTCATAATGAGTGATATGACCAGATTGATTCGATTCGATGGAGTTTTGTATCTATATCAAGAGCTGGGCATCAACCCTCATCCACTCAGAATAATTGGATCCATCTCTGCTAGGGGTTATAAATGATTTGACTCTCTTGAGAGATACTTCTTAGGTAGAATCTTACAGTTTTATTTTTGTAAAAATAATTAATATCATTCAACTTTTCATTCGTAATCTTAGCCATTGATGAATCCAAATCTATCACAAGATATTTTTGTTCACCAGTCATAAATGATGTCATTTAATCCTTAACAAGTTGAAGTAGAGGTCAAAGCACTAGGAATTAAGTAATTTTACCACGAACAATCCAACAACATTTGCCGAGATGGAAAAGAAAACAACTAAATCTTTTGAGCTAAAGAAACCAAACAAAGCTACTGAAAATAGCAGCCGACCAAACCGACCTAGGTAGATGACTTAGATCGAAGCAGACAGATCAGTATAGCACATTAGGGCTTTGTCCTTAATCCCCTTCACATAGCAATGTAGGCGGGCACTGTGTGACAATAGAAGACGACGATGAAGACGAAGCTCATGATGATGCAAATGAAGCCAAATTCACCTTCGCACATGAAGCAGGCGCATACGTCGCAAACGAATCAAACATGTATATGAAGTGATTCGATGTAGGCATCGTAGATGAAGCCAAAGCCAAAGGAAAAGACGATTTAGATGATGTCGTATGAAGCAGATGAAGACTCAACGAAGCCGGAATGCGCCCGAGCCGAAGACGATCAAGTCTATCGTAGGAAGAAGACGATGAAATCGAGGAAGTTGGAATGGGCCCAAGTCGAAAAAAATTGAAAGGCTAACGTCAAAGAAAGATGCAGAGGGGAAGATTTGACGTTGTTCTGATATCATGTGAGCGAAATACTTCGTTTCTTCTTATTTTCGATTTGAAATCATATGTAAAATATTATAAACACTAATCTCTCTACAGATTATGAATATACCTAATACATTTTAAATCTTAAATTAAATCTCCTCTTACTGGGTTACCTAATATTCAAGCTTCATAATATGCATGCTACCTAATATTTAGTATTTTCCATAACAGATCTAATATTTACAAAATGCATAATTATCAGGGATATTGTATTCAATAAACAATAATTTCTAAAATTATTCAACAAACTGAACCACATTGTAAAAAACTAGGCAAGTCAAATCAATTGATTCCAAGGAAATAACAGTAGTTGAGGTAAAGCACCCAATCCAAGAAATTCATGATTCCAATGGTAAAAAACAATCTGAATCACATTCCAAAGAATCCAAACATTGAACTTTTGAAAAAAAGGTAGAAAAGAACTTTCAGCTTGGCAGATGACTTGACTCGTTATCAAGCAACCACAATTTTATGGACAGATTGATCTCATAGCATTTGCTTATATTATAAATTTAATTATGAAGAATAGCCAAAATCCTACAATTAAGCCATGTAGACTGATGGAATAAGTAAATGGCAGCAAGTTATTCTAGAAGTAATATTCTCATTAAAGTAAAGCAACACTTGGGAATTGGTGGCTTTAACCAAAGCTGAAAGCACCAATTGGTTTTTTGCAACTGGTTCTTCAGAAAGCGGCTAAATTTACTGTATTTGGTGGACTCATATTCAAAGCAAGGCGAGTTATGAACTATACTGAAGTATTTTCTCCAGTTATGACTTATGAGGTAATGATGTTGCTTTCCATAGTTAATAAAATACTCAAAAGTAATTGTGCCGAACACGTATAAATTCCTTCAACAAACTGATACATTGAAAGTGGAAACCAAAATCAGAAAAAAAAAAGAAAAAAAAATTTCTTTGAAAATTCAATAGAATGAATGGTGAAGATTCAACTGAACTATTATTCAGATATAAATTTATAGATAAGCTTACTCTCTATGGGAGAACCTAAAATCCCCCTGTTAGTCAGACAATCTTTTCCTAACGAAGTCGTTCTTAGGCTTAATCTTAAGCTTAATTTTCATTATAAGAAAGAAGATACATAACAAATAGAAAGTCAATTATTTTTTTGGTTTGATAACTTTTTAATTATTGAATTTTGAATAAACGTTTCTCCTTTTAGGACAACATGTAACTTGAGAAAATGGATGTGAAGATGACATTTCTTTATGGAGAGTTGGAAAAAACAATAGACATAAAACAACAAAATGGTTTCATTGAAAAGGAGATTGAAAACCACGTCTTTGTAAATAACCCTGTATGGGCTTAAGTAATCATGAAGAATGTGGTACACGAGGTTTGATGAATACATGTTAAAGATTGGTTTTAAAAGAAGTGTCCATGATTGTTGTGTTTGTTAGGAAAATCTTGGAGTTATGCAAATGATTTTATCTTATTTTTTGCTTGTAAAAACATGGTCGAAATATCAAAAGTTAAAATAATGCGTAAGCCAAGTTAGGAACAAAAGGTTTGGATCTTACAAAGAAGATTCTTAGAGTTGAGATAAAGACAAATAGATTTTCTAAAAAAATTTTTCTATCCCAAACTTCTTACTTTAAATTGGTTCTTATGAGATTTCAAATGCTAGATTTAAAAGCTATTCTATTATATTTGGTCAGCATTTGAAGCTTAGGCAAAGACAGTCACCATCACATGATGATGGGAGGATGTACATGTTTTGGGTGACTAATCTGATTGCAGTTGAGTGTTTTATTCAGGCGATGGTTAGTAAGTATCAGACTGAGTAAGAATTATTGGAAGGTGATGGACTTTTTTAAGAACATATGAGTTTTCCTTTAAATGCACAGTTATTTTTACTTGAAGGGATAGTCGAAGCGTAGGTTATTTTTAATTTTGTAATAAATGTCGACTATTAATAGTTATTGATTAATTTTATGTCTAAAATTGTTAGAAATTGGAAATCATATTGTACTATTTGGTGGTTCTATCAACAAAAAAGATTAGAAGACATAGCTATGTTCAAGTCATGAAGGAGTTCTGGAGAGGATGATTGAAGTTTCATCTTGTGGACTTTGGATAAAGGGTCAATGTGTAAGCTGCTCAATCAAGACGGTTTACATACAATGCCTATTTAGTTGTTCGCCCAAAAATCATATTCATCGTAAAATAACGAAGCATGCGGTTGCAAAATTCTTTTTCATGAGGAGTGTGGTGATAAATTATTAACGAGGAGCAAAAAATTTTAAACAAATTATAGTCCTGCATACATGCTAACAATCATATTGCCTACAAGCAATTTCACTTTATTTAAAGATGATGAATGTGGTTTTTGGATGAGTAAATTTGATGTAAAATTAAGGTGGTTATTGTTAATACGGTTTTATTATTCAATTATCATTGTTTGCTTTTTGTTTGCTTTTGTAAATAACCCAATATGTTTCAGTTAGTGCCTTAGTGGTTAGTTGTAGTTTTTTTACTAGAATTCTTGTTTTCACATTGCATAGCGTTTATGTGGTCATGGACATGGATTCTAGAAATACCCAAGAATGCATGTAGACCAAATGTCATGTATAAGGCTCAAGTAGCCTTGGCACACTTTAACAATGGTATCAAAGTGATAACATTTTAGACTTCCTAGAAGGTATTTAGGAATGGGATTATGGGATTTTATTGGGAGGTCATCGTGGAATAGCTAGGGAAGGATAATATGGGTATTAGACTGTATGTCCCAACTAAAAATAATAGCTGAAATAGGGAAACAACCAGATATGAGTAACTATAAGATTCCACCACTTATTCCTGAGCAAGATATAGGAACACCACTTGTAAAATCAAATGACAACACTGTAGATCATAAATCATATAATATAATTTCTCAAAGCTCGAAAAACAAAGCTAGTTATCTAAAACAACAAAATATAACATATAAATAATTTCATCACAGAAAAAAACTTAATTAGTAATAGCAAAATGGGAATTAAAAAAAAATAAAGAAAAAATATATGAAATTTTGGAAATCGGTACTTTTCTCCCTCTATTCAAACCTGTGATTGCGGTAGAATTGATTCCGTGGTTTGTGGAATTACCGCGCTCGGGATCGGATTATCATAATCCCAGGACTGTAGTAGAATGCTCCTGCATCATTCTCCCCAGCTAGGAGAGGTTTTTTTTCTTCTTTGAATGTTTTTGGAATCGATCTAAAACCATCATAACGAAGTCAATGCATCACTGTGGCTGAGACAACTTCATTGCGAAATTTATGATCATGCTCATCCCAGACAACTATGAAACACATATATCATTCCACTGCCCCTCTTGATAGAATAAATAACAATTATTTTTCGGCACAACCATACCTGGAATTGCATATAAACAAGTATTCTCAAGAATCAAGCCTACAATCATTAAATCTGTAACCTACTTTCTCCACTTCTTGTAATTGGTTGGGTGAATTTGATAAATAAATCTCTTAAATGAAATTTATGACAGGCTAGACCACTATTAAGGGCAACTAGTTAGGAGGCAAACTATCAGTCAAGTTATCAAGCAACTCCAACAAAGTTTGTCCCTTTTCTAATATCAACTTATCAAACTCACTACTTTCTAGGGCAACCAAGGTTAGTCCTATTGGAGTCTCATGGGCTCAGCTTGATGCATTAGCATCTCTTGCTCGTCAGCTGGAAGCTAGTATTGCTATTCATTCTCCTTCTCTGAGTCTTCATCTTCTACCTTCACTACACCTTGCTTAATGAAAGATATAACCTTCTCTGGGTCTTCATCTTCTGACTTCATTACACCTTGTGCAACAACATTTCTTGGCTGAGATGAATTTGGGAGTGTTGATTATCTCCGCCTTTTCTCTACTTAGAACTAATTTTTTTTCGACCGGGGCCGACTTGGGTACTCTACTGGGTGTACTCTTATCGCCTGATTTTGAGGGTAAACTACTCCGGTAAGGTGTGACAATTACTGATGAAATTTCTATTTTTTCATCTTTAAAGCTTGGATATATACATCGAGTTGGGACCAATACGGTACGCAACCGCACTACTTCACTAATAGATAATCTCAATCCTCCAAGATATCTTACTTATGTGCGTACCTTTGTTTTCACATTTCAATAATAGTTGATCAAAAGTATTCATCCGTAGAAGAATCTTACTAGTGCAGATGGAGTTTCAAGAATATATCATGTCGGTAATAAGAGGAAAGGTATTTTCGCTACATCTCCCTTTTAATCAGACTAGTTGCTAATCTTATTCTTCCCTTCATGCTGGCAATAACGCTTCAAATTTTCTCACCATAATGAAACATTATTTCTGATCTTGATGGCTATGAATTTAACTCTTTTGTCATGAGAATGTCTTTGTACTAGAAAATTCGTTCTATTGTTTGGAGCCACTCAATAAACTCATCCGGATTTTTGCGACAGTCAAAATCCAGTAGATCAACATTTCCTTTATGATACCGGCTCTCTGATATTTCATGACAAATCTCTAGGTTATTGGTTCTTCATCACTTGAAATTATTTGTTGGAAGGGATTCACTCCTTGATGTAGCAAATCATTATTGAGGCTATACATGACAGCATTTTATGGCTCCTAGAAGGTGTGAGAGATCACAAAAGGTGCTAGAAAAGTTGTATGGTCACTTACGTGAGTGGAGAGTATGGATGGCAATTGAAAATCAGCCCTATGGACGACAATGGAACTGCAAACTAGAATCAGAAAAAAGGGTGGTTCCTTGTATAAAATAGCAGGTGATAATGAAATTGAAGGCTGTATGGCTGAAATCCACAGACAAATAGTGAATTGGTGAGGTGCGGACAGCAAGGACAATTTACACATGTTCAAATGCAAGCTACAGACACACTGCTTGCGAAGGGAAGATGCTACAACGTTGCAGAGAGCGTTAGTCAGAGATGAACCTCAAAATTCATAAAATTGGAAATTTAAAATTCCAAGTAGCCTAATACACATATAAAAGTTTTAATAGGACATAACCTAATTAGAAAATAGAAAATAAAAATGAACTTGAAAGGAAAGAAGGAAAGGAAACTAGCTGAAAGTAAAGGAAAGAAAAAAAAGGAGTTAGAAACGTCAGCGATAAACTCCCGTGATTGCGGGAGCCAATGCTATGGCTTTGCGGTAAGAAAACCCGCGTCTTGTGTCACTCTCCCTAGGCGGGAGGGGCTTCACCCTCTCCTCCAGAGATATATAGGTCCTCATAGTACAACAATCAAGCAACAACATTAACTATGGCAAAAATATTTTAGTTTCCCGATAGGTCAATCTTATAGCTATTATCAATAATTTTCTTAACATTTCTGAAAGGAGCATCAACCCTTGACTTGAGCTTTTCAAATAAACCTAGAAGAAATTGCTTATTTAGCCTGATCCATGTGATGTCACCTTTCTTGAAAACCATAACTTTTTTCGTTGGCCTATTTCTAATACTTTTTGTTTTGCTTAGAAATTTCCTGCCTGACCTGCTCATATAGGGTTTGAATATCCTTGAGTCGAACCTCAACATTAGTGCTAAACTCAACAACGAGATGTATAGGGATTAACTCTAAAGAAGTAAGAAGTTTTTGCCTTTACACTCGAATGGGTTGTAACCTATGGATTGATTAGTAGAGCAATTATAGGCAAACTTCACCTGAGGAAGAACCAAGTCCCACTACTTGGATGTTTTTCCCACAAAATGCCCAAGTGGAAGGGGCTTCACCCTCTCCTCCGGAGACATATAGGTTCTCATAGTACGATAATCAATCGACAACATTAACTATAACAAAAATACATTTGTCTCCCAGTAGGTGAATCTTATAGCTATTGTCATTAATTTTCTTAACATTTATGAATGGACTATCAACCCTTGGCTTGAGCTTTTCAAATAAATCTACAAGAAATTGCTCATTTAGCTTGATCCATATTATGTCATCTTTCTTGAAAATCATACCTTTTTTAGAATTGTTGGCCTATTTCTAATACATTTATTTTGCTTAGCAATATCCTTTCTGACCTGCTCATAATATAAGGTTTGAATATCCTTGAGGCGAACCTCAACATAGTGCTAAACTCAACAACGAGCAGTATATGGTCTAACTCTAAAGATTTTTGCCTGTACATAATCTCAAATGGGTTGTAACCTGTGGATTGATTAGTAGAGAAATTATAGGCAAACTTCATCTGAGGAAGAACCAGGTCCCACTACTTAATCTTTTTCCCACAAAATGCCTAGGAAGGGTTCCCAAACTGTGCTTTACAAATTTTGTCTGGCCTGTCTAAGGGTGAGCTGTTCAATTGAAATGAAGCTTCGTACTTAACTTATCCCATAAGGTCCTCCCAAAGTGACTAAGAATTTTCACACCCCATGTCTTAAGTAATGCTCATGGGTATGCCATTAAAACGATCTGCCTCCCTATATTACAAGTCGGCAATGTGCGACGCACTAATTTTCCTGTGACTTGGAACAAAATATGTCAATTTGGATGACAAACCTATCACAACCATGACAGATGTCTTACTCCCACAACGGAATCCATGCTTATGCCCAACTAGGGTGCCTCTAAAACAAGAAGGGGAGTGTACAGACCCACGTTCTACTCTTGAGTCTTAGCGAAGTGGCATACGCTGAGCCATCTGACGTGTCTCTCTACATCTCACATCAAATATCTTGACATTTGTGATATTCCTCTAAAATATTCTCTCTAAGTTAAATCTGAGGAATGCTCAATATATTCTGGAAGAATATGTATTCATCAGATTTGTGATGCTGCTCGTATGGCCTATCCGGCATCGTATCCAAATGTCCCGGAAATCCTCATCAACTACATACAAGTATTTTAGAACCTCAAAACTAATGATTTTAGATTGCATTTAGGGTGCGTTTGGGGTAGCTTATTAACTGCTTTTCATTTTAAAAAGTTGTCTTGGAGGCGTTTGGGGCTCTTCGTTTCGAATGCTTATTGTAAAATAGCGACAAGGAAACAAAGTTTTGCGAACTGAAGGATGTGCTTCCGTTTTGTGGTCGTTCTATAAGAAGACATAGTCATCCTAAGGGATTCCGCGAAATTATCTCTTTTAACGATAAAATCCAAGGAACGAACCTATGGCATTTTATTTCGACTCCAATCAAGGCTCCTTGTGCTCCTCTTCCCCGTTGGTACTTCTGCCTTCGATTCTTCATTTTAGGTGGCTTTTAGGCTTCGTTTCCCTTACAATATTGCATTGTTGGTTTTCCTCGGGATTATCTAGCCTCTATTTGTTGGATTTTTTGATAAATGAGAGCATTTAGGTGTTCTTGCATTCTTGTATGTTGAGTTTTTTATAGGATTTTCTCCTTTGTTCCGGAATACATTTAAAAAATAATGATCATATTTGGAGAGATGATTTGAAAAGAAAATTCTCAAGAAGACTTGATCATTCGTACATAATAGACAATGTTAAAATAATATTACTTGTTATTATAGTTTTTTATTGTGTTATTATGCGTTAAGTGGTGTATTACTCTTGATTTATTGTTCTAAAAGACTTCTAACTTTTTTTTTTGCTTTCCAATTTTTTTTCTATTTTCCTGTTTGGGTTTTTCTTGAAACTGCACACTTACACCTTACATATATATATCAGGTCATAATTATTTTTTGTCAGAAACTATTGCAGTATAGTAAATCATCCAACAGACAAATTGCTTCATCATCAACAGATTGCAAACAACACTTGATCAACAACTTATTCAATAAGTTGTAGCTTCCCCAAACAAACCCTTAATGAATAATAAGTAGTGCAGACTTAATTCACCGTCTCTTGTATTCTGACTCTCTACCATATGCTTTAGCACAAAATGGAAGTAGGAATGAAATTTGACCCATGAGGCTTGTCTATCCTTGAGTTTATTTTGACTATTAAAGAATCTCAGGATTTCATGGTCAGTGTAGAGAGTAAATTTATTCTCCAACAAGTAATGACTTCAGTGACTGACTGCTCTCATGATAAGATAAAACTCATTGTCGTAAGTGGAATATTTCTTTTTGGAATGGTTCAAATTTTCACAAAAAAAGGTGTGCTTGACTTAGCAAAGCTCGATTCTCACACTAGAGGCATCACACTGTACCTTAAACATTTCTTTGAAAGTTGGAAGTACACAAATGGAAACTTAAGTCACCTAATTCTTCAAAGCATCAAAACTAGTCTAAGCATCATCTGACCATGCAAATTTATCTGACTTTAGAAGCTCCGAGGTGTCGTGATCGAGCTGATGTTTAAACCATTTATACCTTTTGTAAAAAAGTCAGACCATGAAATCGTTGTACTTGAGTAAAAATGATTGGGTCTGGCCAGGTCATAATAGCCTTGATATTCTTTGGGCCCATCTTGATATTTGCAATTGAAATAATGTATCCAAAAAAGCTTATGCAGTGTAAGAATGTGACATTTATTGGGATGATCATATAACTGCTCTATCCAAAGAATCTCAAAAACTTCTCGCAAATATTCTGAGTGCTCTTCCTCTTAACTGTTGTACCAATATGTTATTAAAGTACACAACCATAAATTTTCCATTGAAGAGTGGAAAATCTAGTTCATCGGCCACATGAAAGTGTACTCAGGGCATAGTTCACTCCAACGGGCACGATTGTCCACTCATAAAATCCATCTCATGTCTTAAAGGCTGACTTTCACCATTCCCTAGTCTCATCCTGACCTAGTTGTAGCCACTACGCATATTAATCTTGGAGAAAACACTAGCTTCATGTAGTTGATCAATCAGATCATCCAAAGTTGGAATATGAAATATGTACTTGTTTGTGACTTGTTCACAATCCTATTATCGATACACATGTGACATGATTTATCTTGCTTGGGCATAATCAAAGGTTGCACAACACATGGACTGGTGCTCTCGTGAACTAGTGCTTGAGCTATCATATCCTCAACTTGCATATGTAGCTCATCATACTCTACTGATTGCATCTGATAGGCTGGTTATTTGGGAAGCACTAACCTAGGGATAAGGTTTATAGCATGTCGAATCTTGTAAGGGTGGTTATCTGGGTGAATTGTTGTCCGTCAGAACGCCTTGAAACTCTACTAGTAAGGACCGCTCTGTCTTCGGTTTTGGCTCCTTTGCATCACTACATTCTAGCATCACTTTGGTCAGTTCTACTGGCACCTATCTCATAGCCTACAGAAAAGTATCATGAGCACGATGGCTCTATTCTTTGTCTGAGTTCTCTTCACTATTGATGCTTGTTAAATGTTTAGGCATTTTTGCTGCCATCATGAAGTGTACCTCTGTCGTATTGCCACGATCAGCCTAACAAAATATTAGATGCATCCATAGGGACATCATCACACCAAACTTGATCTAATAGTTTGGTCTCCCATTGTCAATTCTACCAAACATCTTTTGTTGACACAAATCTTGTTTCTTTTTAACCAAATCAAGGAGTATGTCTGTGAATGTTTATGTATAGAGAGGCTCAATTTATTCATCATATGTGTAAATACAACATTTTCACAATTATCTCAATCGATGATGAGGTTGCACACCTTACCCTTTACAATATAACGGGTACGAAAGATGTTATGCTTGAGCCACTGTTGATCCCTATTAGGCTCAATTTGGAGACCTCGTCGAACCACAAGTATATTATCGCTTTCTACAGTTAGCTGATACTTCTCTCCATTCTCCTCCTATGGGTCTTAACTCTCGAACGTTGTAAGTCTCTATTACAGTTGAAGGATTTCTCGCTGCATACCCTCCATAGTAAGCTTCTGAACACCTCTTTGCAGATTTCTTTTAGGCAGCATCATATCCATTTCTCTCGATCAGTGTTGCGACGGGTGTAGAGTTGTAGATAAAAGGTTGGTCGAGGTTTAGGGTTTTGTTGGTAGGTGTCGGGGTGTATTTTTGTTGAAAGTATAAATGTTGGATTCTTAAAATTTAGGATTATGACTAGGAATTATGGTAAGAATGGTTTGGGTATTGTGGATTTTTTATTTTTTAGAAATTTTGAATTTAGGCAAAAAGATAAATTCCTAAGAGTTTTGGGTTTGTTGGGCTCTGATATCACATGACATCATTTTAATGCTTTTAGATGGTGTGAGAGAACACAAAAGTTAGAGAAGTTTCAGGATTGCTTACATGAGTGGAGAGAATGGATGGCGGCTGAGAATAGGTGTGAACAATGACTAAACAGTGAACTAGAAGCTGAAAAAGGACAGTTCCTACTATAAAACAGCAGTTGATGGTGGCGTCGTTGGCTGTCCAGCTGAAAACAGACAAATGTTGAAACACCGAGATGCAGACGGCGAGAGAGATCTACTTCCTATTCTTAAGCAATCTTATAGACACTACCTATGAAGGGAAAAATCTACATCACTTCGGAGAGCGTTAATCAAAGACAAATCTATCACAATTCATAAAATCAAAAAATTGAAAATCCAAACAGCCCACTACACATATATAAAAGTGTCCTTGTAGGAAATAGCCTAATTAGAAAGTAGGAAAGGAAACTAGCTGAAAGTAAACAAACAAAACTCTTGTGGGAGCGGATACTGTGGATTCGCAGTATAGGGGGGAACCCATGTTAGAAAGGATCTTGGACCGAGTATGATCATGTTGTGGTCTTTTCATAGACTCTTTTGGGTTTTTTGGTTGTGCTAGTGAAAGATACTCGTTCATTCATCTATTTAACCTGCTTTTTACCTTTTTTTTTTGAGTGAGCTGGACTGATTTCTTAATATCTTTAATTCTTTACATATATTAAATTTGTCTCTGTGCTCAACTTCTCTACAAAAGACAAAAAGCATTTCTATTTGTGATTAATTGATCATACATTTATTTATAAAGTGCTTTTGGAAATCGTTTTAGTTGATTTTTTCTGCTATGTTCTTCCTTTCAATTTTCACTATTTGCAATAAGACCTCTAAACCAATTTATGTGGTGCAGTTTGTGCATTCACAATTACATATGTTATGGGACAACGATACCTTCAGACTTCCAAGATAATGCCTGCCGGCTTAGTTGCTGCACTCAGGTTTGTTCCTATTAGTAGTCTCTGAATTTGGCTCTTGGTTAATTTCTTCTTATTATTGTTTTTCTTATAAGCTATAGTAGCCATTATTATTTGGTTATGTTCAACATTATCTTTAGAGACGTTTGGCTTGAGAATCAGCAAGGCTCCAGTAAAGATTGACATTGCGTGACCTAATGCTATTTTTCCTTGCGTTTTTATGCTTTACTGAGTTTGATAAAAGAATTAGAAATGATCTTCATAAAATCATTATCTGCAAAGAGCCACACTACGGCTGAAAATTTTGAATCAATTATTTTCATTGATACTTTTTTCTAATAAAGATTCTTGCTGATTTTTTGGGTCATGCATCATAATTTGCTTAGCATTCCATGCATATGGAAGTTTTCTGCACTACTAATAATTTGTTCACTTTTTGGAGTCTGCTGCAAATGTGCGCTAGGTGATTAATTTCTTTTTCTACCCTTCAATTTTTTATATGAATATATAGTATTCCTTTTTACATGATTTTTTATGTTCTCTTAAATCTCACTTAATAATTTCTTAAACTAAGGTGTCTTCATCTTTAACTAATGTTTTATTATTTTTGTTTATAATGCATCTATCTTAATCAAGATCTCTAGATCTCTTACCTATTGACTTAAATATTACACTTGTCGTATTGTCTTCATCATGAGTATCAAACCTGCTATAAAATTGACAATATGTAGCATTTTTTTTCTTCTGCAATTCTTGTTAATTATATTTAATTTTTCATAGCATTAAATGGACAAAGTGGATAACCAACTCACTGCTCAAATTGCATAACCTCTTCTTAACCCGTAGCTGCAAAGAGCATGCATAACTATACAAAGCAATTACGTACAATCATTCTTTGAACTATAGAAAAGGTATCAGCTCGATATGCATGTTAGTGAGCCCCTTTGGAACTAAAACATCACTTTCTTCAACCATTGATTTTATGTAGTAATATTGAATATCAACATGTTTTGTTTTATGGCTTGAGTGAATAGATTTCTAACCACCACAAAACAACAGAATTAGGCTTGTGTAACCCTCATCTTCAAACAAAGCTCTAAGTCAAATATCCTTTTTAATAGAAATATTTAGTGCATATGCTTCATTCTATAGTGGATAAATGCTGAAAATGAGTTTTTTAATTGATGCCACACATTGAGAGATTGAAGGCGGTCCTAGTATATTTCCTATTATGATCACTAACTTAGAATCAGAAAACCCCATGACACTACAATCATATGAATCCTTTTCACACATCAAACCATACCTGGTAGCATCTATTCGACACCTCAAAATCTTTTTTGTTACTTCGGTGTATGTTTGATTAAGCTAAATGACACCGACGTCATTGGTGCTTGGGCGGGATATAGTATCTCCCGCGACCAAGTAGACACCTGTTTGGTCAGCTCGGCCGAACCGCGCTAGGTTTTCTACATGAAGTGGAGTTGGCCGACCCTCGGACCCAATTCTATTTATCCTATTATTATATAATTGTGTTTTTGTTGTTCTAGGTTTAGTTGTGTTTCATATCAGGACAACCTCCAACATCTCTTCTTCCTTTCGAGGGATATATCCTAAGATTCCAGGTGGTGTTTCGGCTGTATCTTGGCCTCCAAGTGGTGATTATCTTTCCTATCCATTTTCTCATCCCTCTCGCTTCGCTGCCACTCCTCTTTGCAGCCGTGCAGTTCCTCATTGTCTAGCCATCCTCCTTGCTGTCGCATCCCCGGGATAGTCTTTTTGTTGTATCACAATCTTACATCTTCGTTGCCGTTGTTATTCTCACTCACTTCCATCGCCTAGAAAAAGTTTATCCTGACCATCTTTTGCTATAACAGCCACTCAAGAAGTTTTTTTCTCTCATTCGAACCTGCTGCCATTACTGCATCTCCTCTCCTTCGTTGTTAACGTCCTTCCTCCTTGCTGTTATCATCCCGGACAGCCCACACAGATCGTCCCCTAACTATCAACTTGCTGTCTGCCCGGGGTAAACCGTTGTCTCACTATTTTCTGCTTGCCAATTGTCTATTCCATCTTCGGAGCACCTTCCAAATAGTCACTGATCACCAACACTACCTTGAGATACACCCTCACCGAGTGTTTGTGTCGTTTCAGTTGCTATTTTTTATTATGGTGTCGTGATTATTGTTATTTCCTATTAAGTTAGTTGTATAGGTCCATATTTGAGTTTCAGCAATAATATTTGTTTTTTCTATTATGTTTTGGGTTAACTCTGGTATCATTTGGTATCAGAATTAATCTAATCCTAGTCCTATCTTAGGGTTTCTAGCATCCCCATATCACCTCTCGTTTTCTTTTTCTCTTCACCTGACATGGTTGAAGAAAGAGACTAAGGTCAACACTGATAGGAGGTGTCTCGTGGGCTTTCAATTAGGAACCACCTGCAAGATCAGGTGTGTGACTTGGTGCCTATGAACGTCTGCCCCCTTTTGTTGGGGAGACTGTCGATTTGACCATAGGACTCAGCATGATGGGTTCTTAAACACCTATTTCTTAACCGAGGATGGTAAGTTCATCGTCATTCTTTCTTATGCGGAGCCTGAGAGTGCTCTTGCCAGCAAAGAAGTGTTGGTGGGATCAGTTTGTTGACGATAAAGAATGAGAGGACTGAGGTGTCGATTCTAGACATGGAACATTCACAACAAAGAGCATTTCATGACATCACAATCGATACCTTACCGACATGGCCACTACCATTTGGGGAGGTTCAGACTGCCCTCACTTCAGATCAGGTTAAGCCACTCTTGGGCTTCTTTGGGAGGACCTAACAAATATACGTGACACGAAGTCCCAATTCGGCTCATTAGTTTATCCTTAGAAGGTTGGTCGATATTGAAGGCTACTCACAAGGGGGGAAACATTCTCGGTTTTTTTTAGGAGACAAGTGCAACTGGCAGTGTGATCCAGGTGCTCAAATTGATGTAATTGAAGGCCATTCAAGCATGAGAGGTTATAACAGCTCTGTCAACTTCAAAGTGAGAGCATAAGTTTTGAGATAAAATGTCGAAGCTCTTCCAACCCCGAGAGTTCAATGTGAGCATCATTGGTGCCTGGGCCGGATGTGGTACCTCCCATGACCAAGCAGGCGCTTGCTCCTCACTAGACCAAACCTGTCAGGTTTTTCTGCGTGCAGTGTAGTCGGCCGGTTCTTGGTTCTGCTCCTATTTATCGAATTATTTTGTGTTTCTGCTATTCTAGGGTAGTTTTCCATGTATTTTGTATCGAGGCAGCCTCCGACGTCTCTTATTCCCTTCGAGGGTTGTATCATAGGGTTCCAGGTGATGCTTCAGCTGTATCTTGGTCTCTAGGTGGTGATTATTTTCCCTATCATTTTCTGCATCCTTATTGCTTAGCTACCATGCCTTCTACTTTGTTGTAGCTACACCAACAGTAGTCTTTTTGATGTTCTTTATGCAATTCCTCACCATCCAGTCATGCTCCTCACTGTCGCGCCCCCAGAACAGTCATCCTTTTGCTGTCCCGTTGTCCCGTTGTCCCATGCTTTCATTGCCATTACAGCTGTCGTTCCCACTGGCGGCCGCCGCCTGAAAATAGCCCATCTTGGTCGTCTTCTTCTGTTCCTGCTAGCTAGCTAGTTTCTCTCATTCCAGTCTATTGCCATTGTTGCAACTCCACCCCTTCAGTGCAAGCATCCTTTCTCCTTGTTGCCATCAACCGGGACAGCCCCCTCGCGCACCATCCTTCTGTTGTCTACTTGCTGCCTGGCTCTGGGGAAACCATTTCCTTGCCGTTTTCCTGCCAGTTGTCTTTTCTACCCCATGCCACCTTCGAAACTCTCACCAACCATCACCACCACCCCAGAATCCACCCTCGTTTTTTTTTTGAAATGAGATCTACCCTCATTGAGTGTTTGTGTCGTGTTAGTTGCTACTTTCGATTTCTAGTGTCGTGATTGATGTTATTTCTTATTTCATTTTGGTTGTTTGTAAGTCTATATTTGAGTTTCAGTAATAAGATTTTTTTCTATTGTGGTTTGAGTTTACTCCAACATTACTAATTTATAGATATAATGAAACTATCAATAAGTGAAATGTTTAAACATGCGCACATTATAGCAGTCACACTACTTACAAATGCACTAGCATAAGCAGTCATAACCTATCCTTGAGCAATGGGACACCTTACAGCCAAAAGGGCTGATTTCTCCCTCTTCTTGGTGCCCCCGCCGCCCCTCTCCTCCAAGTTGGCTCAAGGCTAATTTTGATGGGGCTTTGCTTTCGATCAACTTGGGTTGCATGGGCCTTGTCATCCATGATGATAAAGGGGAACTAGTTGTTGCACTTAGCCGAACTCTTTTGCACTCGGACAATTTGGGGTTCAAGGAGGAAGCCCTCCTTTTGATGAAGATGGCGATCCAACCTTGGATGATGGAGCAAGCGGGAGTTATTATTGAAGGAGAGATAGCTTGAACATTATCAGTCTATTTCGTCGAAGCATGGAAACCACTACTTGGAGCAGACAATCGAACCTAGAAGTGGATCTTGCTTTTCTTGTTGACTTTAAGCAGGCTTTTTTTGCTTTACTCACAAATTTTGTAACAATGCAGCTGATTTTTTTGCTCAGTCTGTTTTGTATAGTTCTTTTGAGTGGACCAACAATTCATGTGATCCACTTTTTTTGGATGTGATTAGGGCTAACGCCAACCGCATCTCTTTTGATTAGCTTGTATTTTCTTTGTAACTATTTTGATATAGTAATGCAAAATGCACAAAAGAAAAAAAGCACTAGCATAAGATATTACAGTGATATACTTCTCATGTTCTCGTGACCAAGCTAGAAATAACATGCTTTGCAGTTTGTAAAATCAAGCGTCAATCCTTAATGTGTTGGAATTGAAGTTCTTATGCTTCTATTTATAATTCTCTCTATTCCTAAAATTTTCTTAGCAGCATCATCCTCTTTCTTATCAAATGTTGTCCTCAAATCGACTTTTAGTTTTTAGGTCTCTTTAATGTTTTTGTCAAAATAAATAAATCATTATCATATAAGGGCAGTGTCGGCCAACATTTTTTGCTTTTAAAAGAATTTAAAAAAAATTGGTGATTTAGTTTAATATAAAAGGCATATGATTTTTGAAAGTAGTTTTGAAAGTAGTGTATTTTAATTTTGGAAAATGAGACCGCCTGGATCTCATTTGTCCAGTAGTTTGCATAATCGTGCCTGATGTCGCAAATGATACACCTTCTCGAAAGATTAGTGTATCCTGCGACGGTAGACCCAATCATACGAACTAAGAAACTCGTGACATCCGTTTGATCTGCGAATCTTTACGTATGACCTTATTTTACCTGGGTTCCAAGTTTCCTATAGAGGAAAGCCCCTATAGTTAATTACATCTCAAATGACTGATGTCATTTGAGAAAACTCTCGATAATGATCAGTGGTTTTGTCTTCAAGAATTCAAGGGTTTAGGTTTTCACGGTAGGACGTGGAAAAGCAAGTGGGAGTGGCTCGAATGGGAACATTTATTTTCGGGAGTCCAAAAGAAAGAAAAGGTAGGGATGTCGCGGATCCGAGCGAACCCCGATGACTTCCCAATTATCCTATCGTGCGGTTGCGTTTTGGAGACGATGTTAATTAAATGTTTAATCACGTCAATTTTATTATTTGGGACTTACACTCGCATAATATCGAATCATGCAAATAGCTCGCGAGATAAGAGGGTTTACGTCGTACCGTACGACAACCTCGGAACCTAAAGCGAGTTAGGACTTACGCTGCGCAAGACGGTTGCACAGAAGCCTAAAGAGGAAAGTGATGGTTTATGTCGCGCTGGGCGAACTACCTCGAAGTTCTGTATGTTTGTTGTTTAAACTAGGAAGAGTTTTGCTGAAGAAGATCCTCTTGTTGCTCGATCCAAGCTCCTCGTCATGTTGTTATAGAATATCGACCACCTCCGCTTGTGGTTTGCTCCATGCTCCTTCTTGTCTTCGCCACGAGCCGACCTCCGAGCTTCTTGTTTGAAAGCATGCCCTAATGTCTAAAGTTCAAATGGTTTTGTCGAATGTGTTTCGATGTTTCGGGTTTTATTGTTGTTTTCGGTTTGCATGTCGAGTAAAGTAAATTGCTACAAATAAAAGTCTACTAGCAAGTAAAGTGCGAGTAAAGTAGACGAGATGAAATTGCGATACTTAAAACTGTAAATGCGTACGCAGGCATCCGCTACCGATGTATGACTAGTATTGCAAGCATCGAATGACTTGCGATGGATTTTAATGAACTTGTCGGAAAAGTAAACGGAGCGAGAAAACCGAACACGAAAGTCGGAAAACAAAGAAAACAAGTCGTAGAAATCGTAAGCAAAACTCGTAGTCACATATGGAAGATCGGAGCGAGTATAAGACATCGGAAGAGGTGGGGGCTCGGAGCTGGATCATGTGCTTATCCGAACTTGGAAAAGGGCTGCTAACCCGACGATCTAAGGAGGGTAATCCTTAACCCAATCCAAGTGACTAACCATGGACCTTTATATATTTTATAAGGAAAAATTCTTGTATTTTCATGCAAAAGTTGTTTAAGATTTTATGCGAGTTCTTTAACGAGTAAAGAGATTTTTATTTTTTTTGTTTTTTGTAAATATTTTGTAAAGTAATATAGTCCGCAGGTTAGTCACTCTAATCGTGCTAGGACTACTGACGACCTAAGATCGCCGGGGGAAACACTCTAACCAAAAGTCGGTGAATAATACCATCGGCCCTTTCCTCTCCCCTTATGGAGGGTCCTCGAGGTAGGAGATATTATTCTAATTATCCCTCGTATCCCTCGTATAGCACACATAAGCATTATCATCATCGCCCTCGCCACCTAGACCTCAGACTTACACCAGTCCGATGATCCATATGTGGCAAAACAAATGTCCCCAATTGCCGGGAGGATCTGAGCGTAATGTTCGAGCTCAAATCCGTCGTATCGGGTTTTATTATTGGTTAAGTCATTTTAGGGAATTCCACAATTGATTTAATTAAGGAAGGGTGAACCGCGCCTCGGTGCGTTCCTGTGTCTAGTGTCTCTAACAGCTTGTGAATTAGGGTCAGATGCCTAGTTTCACTGTGTATTCGAGGATCAGGTTAATGGGTTCTTACCATGGGGAGTGCTCCTAAGGTCTAGGAGGCCTATGCTGTGAATTAGGTGGGTGACTCTCACCTAGGGTGTGCTCCTAAGGTCTAGGAGGCCTATGCTGTGGGTTAGGTGGATGGGCTCTCACCTAAGGTTGTGCTCCTAAAATCTAGGAAGCCTATGCTGAGGATTAGGTGGATGGGCTCTCACCTAAGGGTGTGCTCCTAAGTCTATGGAGCCTATGCTGAGGATTAGGTGGATGGGCTCTCACCTAGGGTGTGCTCCTAAGGTCTAGGAAGCCTATGCTGAGGATTAGGTGGATGGGCTCTCACCTAGGGTGTGCTCCTAAGGTCTAGGAAGCCTATGCTGTGAATTGTGTTTGCAGTGATTAAGAATGTTTTACCCTTCCTTAAGTTAAATCAGAAATTCTCTTTTTTTTGTGACTTAACCGTTTTAAACAACAATAATAATAAAAAAAAAACAAAGAAAACGGAGAAGGCCGGCTCATTTCCAAAACTAGCAAAAGCCAAAAGAGGGGAAAATGCAAGTGAACCGGGCCTAAATCACAATTTTAAGGCTTCCAACGACTCGGGGCAGCAACTAGCAAGCCTATGCGGCGACTCTATGCTCTCCTACGACTCGGGGCAGTGATTTACAACTCCAAACAGCTCTCCCAACAATTATAAACCTCGAAAAACACTTCTCCAATGACTAGCAACTTCCAAACAGCTACTCTCAGCGAAGAACAGCTTCCAAACAGCTCTCACAGCAATTATAAACCCCGAGCATCACTTCTATAGCTTTTCTAGGCTTCCAACAGCAATTACAAACTTCCGAACAGCCCCCAACAGCAATTCCAAGCTTCCGAACAGCAGCTATACTCCTCCAAACATCAAACAGCTACTTTCTAAGCCTCCTATAGCAGCTTACAGCACTTTCTAAGCTCCTAACAGCAGATTTCTGCACCTAACAGCCATCATATGGTATTAAAGCACTTGCAACAACAACTTGAGGCTATGAATAAGAACCTACAGCACCTCCAAATACAAGACAACACTTAAAACAATCCCGGACTGCCCTCATAAAGACCAAACAGTGGATCTAAAACCTCAAAAAAAAGCGGACGAAATGGCATTTAAAATGATTCATGAAGTCCTTTAAAATAGTGAATGAAATGGTATTTCAAATGGGGCACGAAGCTTTTCAAAAACAGTAAAAAAATATATATTATTTAAATGGTTCGCAAAGATCTCAAAAATAGTGACAGAATGGCATTTCAAATGGAGCTTGAAGCTCACAAAAACCCAAATATGGCATTCAGTATGAATTCCGAATAGAGAGACGACGGCAGGAAACAAAATCAAATCCCCAAAACAAGTTCCGAAGCCCCCAAAAAATCAAATATTACATTCGAGCATGTATTTCGAATACGTGGACAATAGCAGGGAAGCAAATTCCCAACTTAACAGAGGAAGACATCAACTAGCAGATTAGGGAGAAGGGTAACAGAAAAATAAGTTGAAAGTTATGGCTAAGTCACTTAACAGCTGCATCTGAATTTTCTCAACATAAAACCAGCAAAAAATGCATTTAGATCTAGAAGCAAACAACCATTCCAGAACATCATAATGATTGCATTTGGATGCCTAAAATATGAAAAACGGTAAAAAGAAACATTGTCCTTCCTAACAGCAAGTATTCCATATGTTCGAAATCCAAAAGAAACAGGGAAGCGAGGCTTGCGGTGCGGAGAGAAGCCGAGGGGAAGAGGTCTTTGGTTCGGTGCAGAGGGAGGCGAGGGCGTTGAACGAGTAGGTCTCGGTGGTGAAGGGGAGGCGAGCAGCTAGAGTTTTTATCGAGGAGCTGAATCTCGTCGTCAGAGGGAGAAGAACTCGAGCGGGAACCAAAAATGCCGTGAGGATAGGTCGTTCGGTGTGTATGACAGATCTCAAAAGAGACGTTACGAGAGCAGAATAGGCGGAGAATTAAATGAATTCCATTCAGGGACAGTCTTATTAGGAAAATAATAACCCGTAATCAAATATAATTAAGATAAAATTATTGGGTTAAATTTGAAATTCAAATTTTAAAATTTGAAACGACTAGCCTACGCTCGTGTTCAGCTCTGTGTCGAGCTCAAATTGAACCCGGGCTGAGTCCGAACCCGTGCCCTGCTAATTAAAAAAAAATGTGCATCGATTTCCGTGTTGTTCGCGCGCGCACCGAACCACAGCAATATGGGTACACTTCCTAGCTAAAGTCGACGTTCCGGACGCATCCGTGTGGTCCGTTTCGTCATCCGAGGTCGTCCGGACAAGTTAGCCGACGATCGGGTCAAAAAGAGCGTCAAATTGCGGTGTGTGCGAATTCGAGTCATGAAGGGTTCACCTAAGGTCGTCTGATCCTATGGGAACTCATTTTTCAAGCCCTCTACATGGTAGTCCTTAGCCCTTGCAACCAGGAGTCGAGTGCTCGGGACTACTCATGCGAGATCTTACAAAAATGGGTCTAGAAGTAGTTTGAAGCTCTATGTGAGGTGGGCTCCATGACTAGTCCGCTAGGATGGTCAGTAAGGAGTTCCTACAGCTAGATCCTAGGGTCTAACTTGAAGAATCTAAGACCTCACTAAAAATGAGGTCAACAGGCAGATACATAAAAAGGTCTATTTATAAGCTTCTTGTGGCACACGTTCCTTCATGTCATATCCTTTTATAACCAATCATACTGTATATCTACCTTTAACTTTGTTTATTCCTCTTGAGATTCTATTTACAGGCAATAACTCATTTACTGTTTTGAAGTTAAACAAAAAGTTTAAGTTTAACTTTTCTACAATGACTGCTAAGGTGTCCCCTGGAAGTGGCACGTTATCTGTTTTGAATACAGTAAAATGTGTGCAAGGGCCACTGCACCGACGATCGGGTGTAGTGTCAAATAAGCAAGGGTTCCCATATTACGGATGGGTGCAGGTAAAGAAGTTAGTTCATGAAACCAGTATTAGGATAGGATCTTGGAATATAGGTACTCTCATAGGTAAATTAATGGAATTAGTTGATATTATGATTCATAGAAAGATAGATAGCCTATGTATTCATGAAACTAAGGCTAACGAGATTGATAAGCCTAGGTTTTATACTTTGATATTTAGGTAGGAGTTACACTAGAAATGGTGTAGGGGTAATTATAAATAAGAGTTTGAAAGATATATTGTAAAAATTAATAGAATTCGAGTGGATTTATAGCCCTAAAGATTGTTGTTGATACTAAGATTTTTAATGTTATAAGCGGTTATGCTTCTCAAGTAGGTTTAGATATAAGTTCATAAGAAAAATTCTAGAATGTCATAATGGAAGTAATATAAATGATAACCCTTGAAGATAGAATTATTATTGGATGAGATTTAAATGAACATGTTGGTAGAATAATAGATGATTTTAGAAATGTTCATGATGATGGCTACGGTTTTGGAGTGATTTAGGAAGAAAGACAATATTAGATTTTATTTTTGCATATGATTTTATTATTACTAATACTTTATTTAAGAAAAGAGATGAGCAAATTATTACTTATAAGAATGGATCTAATAAAACACAACTTAATTATTTTTTTATAAGAAAAAGATATTTTCGAAAATATAAAGATTGTAATGTTATTCCAAGTGAAAATTTATATACTCAACATCGATTATTAGTTCTGAATTTTAAGATGAAGAGTTGCAAGATAAAATATACAATAAATTATTATCATAGAATTAAATGGAGGCACATAAAAGATACAAATAAAAGTATTTTTATAAGTAAACTTCAAGATTTCAAGATTTAGGATGTTCATGAAGAAGCAAATTCTATGTGAGATATATTAGCAAACACGATTAATAAGTGGTAAAAGATGTACTTGGAGAATCAAAAAGAATTTTTTTTATAAATAAAAATAGTTGTGGTGGAATAATATTGTGGAAGAAAAGATAAAATATAAAAAGTTGTTATAAAAATTAGTTTAAATGTAAAAACTTAGAGAATTGAGAAAAATATAAGGTGACTTGTAGGGAGTATAAGAGAACAATTTGTGATGCTGAAAATTCTGCTTTTAGTGACTTTTATAATAGATTAGATACTAAAGTGGGTGAAAATATATATATAAACTAGTCAAAATAAAGAGAAAAGATAAGTAAAAATTTAATTCAAATGAAGTATATTAAATATAAAAACCAACAAGCGTTTTTCTTAGAGGATAATATTCAACATAGGTGGGTGAACTATTTTGATAAAATTTTTAATGAAATTTTTGAAAATATGATCGACCATAGTCATCTTAATCATTAACAATAATAAAACGTTTTATTTTTGTCGTCGCATTAGTAAAAAAAGTTGAGAAAATCTTAAATAAATCAATGGTGAGAAATCAGTAGGACCTGATGATATTCCAATTGAAGTGTGGAAATATTTAGGAGATTTGAGTGTTTCTTGACCTACTAAACTCTTTAATATTATTTTAAAACTAAAAAGAAGTCTTAGGAGTGGAGGAAGAGTATTTTGGTCCCTATTTTTAAGAATAAAGGGGTTGCACAAGAGTGTTCAAATTATAAGGAATTAAGTTGATGTGTCGTACTTTAAAATTATGGGAGAGGGTAATTGAACTTTGGTTAAGCCATAATACAAAGATTTCTCACAATCAGTTTGAATTTATGTCGGGCAGGCCTACTATGGAAGCTATACATTGTTTGAAAGGTTTGATGGAGAAGTACATAGAGAATACGTAGGATCTACATATGATCTTTTATTGATTTAGAAATAGCTTACAATAAGATTCCAAGATAAGTCTTTTGGAGAGTTTTAAAGAAAAAAATTGTTGATGTCTTATATTCAAGTCATTAAAGGTATATATACTAGAGTTGTTACTTGTGTTTGAATTGAGGGCGGATTGACCAAGTGTTTTCCTATTTCGGTTGGATTACATCAGAGATCGGCTTTATGCCCATATCTTTTTGCTTTAGTTATGGATGCTCTTATTAGACATATGCGGGAGGAGGTACCTTGGTGTATGTTTTTTGCTGATGATATCCTTCTTGTGGATATGACTACAGAAATAATTCAGGAAAAACTTGAATTGAGAAGGTCTAATATGGAGTCTAAAGTCCATTTAAGTAGATCTTAAACTGAATACATGGATGTAAAGTTTTTTAGTAATAACTCTAGTGGCAGAGTTGTAACTATCGGTGATCAAATCATTAAAAGGTGTGAATATTTTAGATATCTTGGGTCTATTGTTCAAAGTGATAGTGATACCGATGGGAATGCTATTAGTAGAATCCAAGTTGGTTGGTTGATGTGGAGGAATGCAACGGTCCTATTTTGTGATAGAAAAGTACCGCTTAGACTGAAAGGAAAATTTATAACATGGTGGTGAGACCTGTGATGCACTATGGCACATAATGTTGGCCTTTAAAAGAGAAACATAAAACTAAGTTTACTGTTGCTGAGATGAGAATGCTTAGATGGATGAGTGACTTGACACTTGGAGACAAAATGCGAAATGAATATATTTGTGATAGAGTTGGTGTAGCTCCACTGGCGGAGAAGATTAGAGAGAGTTGTCTTAGATGCTTTAGTAACATTAAACATCGACCATCTGATTATCCGGTTAGGAGAGTACTTGTTTTTTATTTGATTTTTGTTAAGAGGCAAATGTAGACCTAAAAAGACTAGGACATATTGTATAAAAAATAATCTTAATTTATTAGAATTAAATGAAATTATGAAACTTAATTGGACGCAATGGAGAAAAAGATTCATGTAGCTGACCCCCCTTATTGAGATAAAGGCTTCATGTTGTTGTTGTTGTTGTACTTTTCTATAATGACTCCAACTTTTCAATCATGTGTTGGATTTACTGCTTGGTTTCTCTTCTACTGTTATTTCCCTTTTTAAGTGTATGGCTCATGGTTATCAATATGCTTCACGACGCTTAGAGCATATGTAACCTTATGAGAATGAACAATTCTTGTAACTACATTTCTAAGGTGATCTAATTTGCTCTATGGGTTTATAAGAAATAAAATTTTCTTTTTAGGATGGTAGTATCACCTCTTGTTGAGATTTAGGCGACAGGTTTTTATGGTGCCATCATGTAAATATTCCATATTTCCCATCATGACCTTAAGCTTTAAAAATGAAATGCCTCTTCCTTCAATTTATTGTTGAAATTATGTTCTCTTTAATTTCTCGAACTCACATTTAATAGTGCTCACAAAAAGGATTTGATGCACTGGATGATTTCATCTCTTAGGCTCAATCTGGCTCTAATGCCAGTATGTTGAAGAAGAGGAACTAAGTCATTGTATTTAGTGCGCCAAAGGGAGAAATAGTCTTTATTCCATGATGTATTATATACTTTTCTATGCGATGATAATTTCAAATGTATTACGGTTCTCCCCCTGATATTCTAAAGCTTGGCTTGCTATGTTTCTGCGCAACTGCAACCTCAACAGTTAGGACATAAATTATTTTTTTACTTTTTCTCCTCCCTTTCTTCCTCCTTTTCCACCTATTAATTTTGTTTTTGCACTCTTCTCCATGCTTTCCTGTCTCACCATTTCCACCTTTCTTTTTCTTCTTCTTTCTATTACCTCTTGGCTGTATATAGCTGAGACTAAGAAAGGAAGATTCTTTATCCAGTTAGGCCTTTTTCCTTCATGTTATTGTAGTTGATGGATTTTTATTTTTACAAGTTACTTAATTGACTGAAAAGCTATGTATTCTTTAAGAATGGTTTCTGCAATTCTAAGGTTATCCATTAGAATGCAATGTCTTTGTTTTATTTATCTTCTTCATCATTGTCATCATCATCATCCTTGTTTAAATTGTTTTAGTTAATTTTATGGTTTTTTTTTTTATTTTTGTTTACATGAGATGCGATCTCTATTTTTCAAGGCTTTTTGCATGAATCCTAGTGTTGTTACCTTTAGTCAACTCTTTTTCCTTCCTATTTCTTTTAATATTACTTTATCTTCTCACCTTTTCGGTGTGTTTATGTCCATTGATATATACTTGCCCACTAAGGAATATTTTGACAATTTTATCTTCAATTAGTACTACCCCTATTATCTCTCTAATATAATTATTTTTCACCGTGTCTTGATTTTATCACAAATTTATTTTAGCAATTTCAGTTATTGCGCACTCAGATGGGAGTGACTTCTTTGTTATTAAAACTAGGATTAGTTCAGTACAGTTAGTTTACTTGTAGTTTTGTATGATTTATTTTCAAATTTTATGTTAATTTCTCATCACATGATACTCTTGAAGTAATTATTATTTTAACTACAAAGCTCTTAGATCCTTGAAGGCATGTCCTTATCTTTATCATATATAATTGAGCAAAATGTTCTTAGTAAATTTACATCGGAGCTTGGTATTAATTTTTTAACTAATTTTATATTAGTCTTGATCTTCTTTTAAGAAAATTCTTGATTAGAGATACCTTAATATAAATTATTTGCATGTGGTCTAATTATGCAATAAGTATATCTGTGACGCATTATTTTCTTTAAGGCTCTTTAATCAGTTCTGAGAATACGTTTCCTTGTACCTTTTCAAGATTTATAATAGCCATAACATCCTTTGGGGATTAATTATTTCCTTTAGCAGAAAATCCACCTAATTTGTTTGATTCATGGAAAGAGGGTAAATGCATAAATGAAGATGTTGGAAAGTGTAAAATTAACATCTCTTCGGGATTTGCTAATGGTTAAATCTTTCTACATGGGCATACGAAACTAGAGCTAAAAATGATTTTCTTAAAATATGTATTACATCAAAATGTCAGATGGGAAAGTGAAGAGGGATATCTGATAAGGGGGAAAGTATAACACTGTTTGACAAACATACTGTTATCTGTTTTTGCTTAATGGTAGATGTTGGGTCTAACAATTCTGAGAAGCTGTTTAGTGGTTTGAATATAAACAGTATCTTCCTTGTAACGATGGTTTAGGTAGCCTTCAAGAATGCATTTTTATATATTTTCTTTTAATAATTAATGCAGTTTTTTGTTTTAGTTAATTTTATACCAATTATGATTAGTTATTATATATTATAATCGTAGGAAATTTATAATAGCATCCATTTTGTTCATTCAATTAATATGTTAGTGCCGAAATAATTTTATCACAAAATGTGATTTTCTCAATCATCCGTTTTACTGGATAGCACAATATGATAACAAAATGCACGACAAAAATAGAAAAAAGTGCCAAAATAGACTATTATAGTATGGTTATGGTTTTTTTTAGCACTTATTGCAGTTGTTAGAATTCGTCGTTATGGATAGTTACTCTCTTAAATTTGTGCTCATATGGGACACATTCATTCTGAAATATTCTATAGGCGTTGAATGCAGTAAACTGACTCATGATCACTTTATTTAAACGACCTTTAATTAAATACTAATTTGATTCCTCCTAGTAATCCTCTTTTTGGGTTTATGAACTATAAAAATATGCGTTAAATGTGTTCAAGTAGCCACGGAATGAAGCAACTTTTTTCAATTTTTTTGGACTTTAAAGAAGGTAGCATGGTAATTAAATCTTACAGGTCCATTTCTCTGTAGATAACTTGGAATTTTTGAACGTCTGGAGTACTTATAGTTCTGAAGCTTAGATAAAATTATAAAAAATTTTAAGATTATTCTCTTTTTCCATGGGAAGAATAAACTTGAACCCTCGAATCATAAAAAAATGGTTAAGAATACACTTTTATTTATTTTAGGTTTGGCTTTAGCTTGCAAAATATTTTATTAATTTCCTTGGTGAAAACATATTACAGAGATATTTGTAAACGTTTGGATCAAGTTAATTAAATACATAGATAGTTCTTTTCTCAACGCCTCCCCAGCCACGTTATTTTCTTTTTGATTGGATACTCCTAAAGATAAGAGGAAATATTCCTCTTAATTTTGATAAGGGGCATTTACATATATAACGCACAGGTCTTATGAATTTACATATCTAACACATAAACTTCCATATTTACATACAGAGCATCCAAACTTTTAACATCACATCAAAAATGCCATTATTATTTATCTTTCAAAGTGAACACATCATTTCATGCATGGGTTTTTGAAACCAAAATGGTATAAATATAAATATGAAAGTTTAGATGTAATGTATGTAAATGTTTGAAAATTGTGTGGCATGTATTGCCAATTTCTCCATATTATTTTCAATTTGACATATTTACTTTCATGAAGAAAGATAAAGATGTTAGGATTTAGAGGGAATACACATTTGGTCTTTTATTAAAAGAGCAATAGCCTGGTTATTATTAGAAGTTTTGCTAAGTCTCTACATTCCAATTATTTTTTAAGCAAAATAAGATCCTTCATACAAAGTCAAAACTCTTCATTTTCCATTTCTTTTCTCATTTCATACTCCCAATCAAAAGAAAATTATATTTTCCTTTTTTCTCTCTGGATATTACCTAGAACTTATGAGAGTTTTCTTTTATTTTATTTCATTTATCAGTGACAAACTTACCAATAAACTACTATATATGTTTTTTTTTTATATATATATATATATATATATATATATATATATATATATATATATATATATTTCTCTTGGATAAAGTATCCTAACACGCTACTGTTGCAGTGCTCTTATGTCTGCGTTCTACATCTACAAGATTGCAACCGGTGGTAATCATATCCCAACCAAGACTGAATAAATCTTGCAGGTTAAAGAAAGTTTAGATATAACATGTTCTAGTCATGCAACGATATATATATATATATATGTATATATATATATATATATATATATAATATATATATATATGTTTATGAAAAGATTAATATAAAAATTACCCTTAGCTTTAGGGATGATCTGCTTGATATCCGAACATATGATAGAAAAATATGATTTCAATGCCAGCTTTTTTGTCTGCTGATTCTATATATCTTTGATTTTTTTTTTCTTGGATATTTTGATCAAATTATTACAAAGGATGAGTCTCAGTATAATTGGATTTATTTTGAGATTGATGAGATATAAATTTTGATTATTTTTTTATGAATTTCTCTTATAGTAAATTTAATTGATTTGAGATCCATCTTTTTCTTTTCTTTTATAAGATTCGGAAAGCTCACACAAGGCAGTTTGTTTATGCTGTATTATCATGTTTTGCTGTATATGTTACTATGTAAGGAGTATAGAGCAAATAAACCCACACATAACTAGTTTGCTAGACCTTTTCCGGTATCTATACAAAGAGATCATCCATATCTAATATTTCTAATCAAGGTTTGTGATGTGAATTTACCTGTAATTAGTTTAGTAATTAATAGGATTCTATAAGTAGGATTCATCAGGGTAGACGGAGTATATGAAATGAATAAATTAATCTCTTTTTTGTATCTAATTGTTTTATCCTGTGCCCGAGCTCATTGCATATTGGTTTAAACACAATGGGGATTCCTAAGACGTTAGATTTGAGTGCTCATATTACTTGAGAAAAATCTCTTTTCTTCTTTCTTTTAAGAATTAGAATAGCTTGAAAGGAGGAGGAACTTGGAGACTGGGAGAGGGAAATTTTTTTATTTATTTATCATCCTCTCGAGTTGGTCCTATTCATGGAATACAATGCCTAAAGCTAATTAAATCTGAGTCAATCCAGTAATATAACTTCTAAATTAATCATAAAGGATTCACTTCACTTTGCCAAGAAATTTTGCCAATTATCTTACATGTATCTTGTTGATTGTCTCAGCTGATTTGATATGTTTTTTCAGTTAGTTCTCATGCTAAACTCAAAATAATAAAACATTAAAATAAACCTACTGAGAACTAATAATTATTCAATACTATCAACTAATGTTCTTGTGGAGCCAACATGTGCTCTGATGAGGAATCTTTTCTTCAACAGATAACTTCAATTCTGCGCATATTCAAGATACAACATTTGCCTAATTATCAAATCTTATAAGCTATCTTTTTTACGGTTAAATCTTAAGTTCTTTTTTTTACTTGTTTGTTTTTTGACTATTCCAAAAATATTGATCAAGTTTGGAGGTTTGACACAGCTTTCCATCTGTTATACGGTTCTAACCGCACGACAAATGTTGTTTGAGACACTCCATACGTTGTGTTTTTCGAAAAGCGGAGCGACAAAACTTCGTATTGAGACTTCTGAATACATATCATGACCCGCGGGCTGAGACCGTGTTTTTCATTTTTTATTACCCTTTGTGCCCCTTGGGCTTTCTTTTCCTAGATTGTTGGTTGCCAAACTCTTCATTATTTTTTTATTCTTCGTTGCTAGCTTTTAAGCTCTTCTCAGTTTTTTCAATTTCTCCTCTTGGCGATGGAGGACTACAAAAAGTACTGCCTTGCATTTTGCTCCTCAGTTGCTGGTTTCCAATCTCTTCTTTTTTTTTTTTTCTGAGTTTGATGATATTTCTTCTTTCAGTTGTATTGTGATTCGTCTCTCTTTGTTAAGTGATGTATAATTTTTGATGTAATCTGATGGACTTGTGATTTTCTATCAACATTTGAAATTTTATTTTTGGTGTTCTTTTTGAATTTGTTATGAAATATTTAAATATAATTAGTACATGTACATAAGGGCATTACATTTTTTATCTCAGAAACAGCTACAACACAACAGATAAATAGTTGAACATTCCAAACATACATATTGTTTCACCATCAATAACTTTCTTGTAGAGCTTATCCGGAAGTAGCTTCATAGCTGCTTCTTTAAACGGCTGCATTTGCTCCAAACGGACCTTAAGTTTGGCACACATTTTTTGCCTCGAGGGATTAATTTTGGTTGTTTTGCGAATTAAGTTGCTAAAGATGTTTTACTTGAGGGGAGTATTTTTGATATAAGGATTTATAGCTTCTTGAAAAATTATTACTGAAATGTTTAGGAAAATGAACCATACTTATTTTTATGTAGAGTGGTTAAATCTGTCTCTTTTTGAGAGGAACGTTAAGAACTTGAAAGTTACAAAGAAATTGACATTTTTATGCAAGTTCAATTTGTCTTCTAGTGCTACCAGGCTTACATTTCTATATTTAGAGAAAAAGATCTGATGGGCTCAATTAAACAGATTTAATACGTTGTTATGATAGAGCAACCCATAATTTGTATTTGCTTGTGTATAGAAGTTGTGGTTTGATGAATTTTATGTTGATTTGATTTCAAGATTAGTACTTAAATTCTAAGAATGCCTTGATAAAATAATTTACAATCTTGATATAATGCTTGCCAACTTACTTGAGTTGTAGTACCCGAATGCATGGCAACAAAAAATGCATAAATTAGTACAGTTGGATATATATATAGTGCGTTGAATCAAAGGCTTGCTGAAAAGGTTAATTGGTGGAACCTGTTATTTTGTTATAAGAAAATCCCAAAGCCAAGGCTTGTATCATTGAATGTATTAAATGCTCACATATTAAGACTTTTATCTCTAATTTAAGAAGAGTATATTGAGTTTTATTTCACTTTTTAATAATTGTGATTAATAATGGGGGCTTAAATTTTACTTGTAGATGGCTTAGTTGTGTGACTTGTTTATCAAATTTAACATCCGAGAATGCTTCACCTCCTCCACATATTATTTGCTTAATAGGGTCAAATTTTGTTGATCTCTTAATTGAGAGAAAAATTTTTCTATACGGAGTGCGGATGTAGCTGTACGTGCAAGCTCTAGTATATGACATCACATTTTGCTACATCGGGTGGTTATTGGTGGGCCTTGTGTAGCACACGTGGCGGTATATTATTGGAGTCCGCACGCAGAGCTGCGTTCACACTCCATATGGAAAAATTTTTCCAATGAGAGGGATTTATAGGTGGACAATGAAAATCGATAGACAAATGGAGCTACAAACATTGATTTTTTAAAATCGATAACTCTGCCTTGAATAAGTGTTAGAGGTGTGAGAAGGTTCAACAAGCCAATCTAACGAATGGGAGCGATGCTAGGTTTTCTATTGGACGGTAAGATAATGATCACTCATATTATTATAACACAGACATATGAGGCCAATTTGCATGCGAAAAAATATATGGAGGTAGCTCAATCTAAACTAAAAATCTGTTTAATCCAACATAGATAATAAGTCTATTTGAGGCTGCTTTCTGCTCTGCTCTGCTCTGTATTTTAGATCGCCTCCATAAGCCTGTCTGGGGAACTATTTTTTTCCTGATAAGAAGCAATTTTTTTCAAATTGACATGTTAAAACCGAACTACTGTCTGTACTCTGTTTTTTAAACATGTTTATAATTTTCATTGGCCATTTTTTCGTTCGTAACTTTACAATCATGCGGTAAGATTTGATAGATAGCTTCTATATTCTTGAGATTCGTTTGGAATGAAATGCCTGTGTTTTGTATCATTTGCCCATATTTGGCTCATATGTGTTGGCCTAAATTGACGGATTCAACCTCCATTAAGCTAATTTAATCAGAATGACCCATAGCGATTACGAGCATTTGTCAGATTAGACAAGTTAATCAACTTTAATCTACAACGGTCCCATTTATGTTTGGTAGTTCAAAAAAGAGTGCGGAAGGCAGTGAATTTGATGGATACCTAAAACCGAGTGGGTGGCTTGTAATGATTATGTAACAAATGAATGATAAAATATTCAAGGAAAATTTGCATGCATACCACACCATTCTTATGTATTTATATATATAACACTCAAAGTTTAATATTTACATTGTAGTACAATTATCCTCATAAAGTTGGAATGAAAATATGTATTTTACCTTTAAGAAGATAATGATGGACATATTTTTATATGATATTATATGTATATAAATATGGATGTTTAGGTGTTAAATATGCAAATAAAGGAGAATTTTGTGGTATGTATGTAAATGCCCAAATATTTAATCAACAAAAGAAATTTGATCCTGCAAGATATGAGAGATAAAAGCATTTTCATTGCCCTAATTAATTATTAATTAAACTTGATATATCAAAGCTTGATAATAAAATGGTACTTTACAACAATAGCAACAACAATAAGCTTTTATCCCACAAAAGTGGGGTTTGTTGTATGAATTCTTTTTTCCCAGTGTCCTGTTGAGTGGTATGTATGTTCCTTTTTTATTTTTCGGTATTTTCATACATAACTCTTATGTATCTGCATATCGAGATGTTCTCAGTTTAAAATCTTCCATATTTCGTGTATACATATTTGTTATTAAATGTTCCTAAACGTATAAGAAAATATTCTTACATATAAAATCAATTTAAAACTCTTTGTCGCTGATTCTTTCAACTGTTCATATTACATAATTTTTTTAATATTTAAATCAATAGCGTGATTTGAAGGAAAATATTAAAGATCTAATTAATTATTTATTTTAAAAAAATAATACATAAAAATTGATTACAATTTAAAATAAATAATTTAGATCATTCAGTTAAATTTAAGTAAAATTATTTTGTCTTAGTTTTTATTTTCTAGTTAAGGGAAATGAGGATGGGTTTTAGTATTAAAAAATAATTTTATTTTATGACGGCCTGTGGGCCTATCCGACCCATTTCGTGGTCAAAGTTTGGATAAGCCTGATTTACGCAAGTCTCATTACCCAAGTCCTTTCAGGTCTACATCTACATTGACAAAAGTCAAATCTAAAACAACTGCTCTCCTAACTCAATCATCAAATGGTTGATGTTTAATGTGACTAAATTGACTAAACCATCTAAGACAACTCTCTCTAATCTTGTATGCCATTGGAGCTACTCCATCCCTTTCATGAATTTATTTGTTTTTGCATTTCGTCTCCAAGTGTAAAACAACTTATTTTATGTTTCTTGTTACATGCCAACGTTATTTGCTATAAAGCATTGTAGGTCTCAACATTCCCTCAAGTTTAAGTGGTATTTTTCCATCACACAGTAGGCCCGATATATTCCTCCTCTACAATTATCCAACTTTAAATTCTATAAATATCCTCATCTATTTCACCATCACTTTGAACAATAGACCTAAAATATCTAAAACATTTACTCATTTTATTAACTTTATTAGCCATTATTTTGAATCCCTCACTAGAACTGCTACTATTAAAATTATATTTCATGTATGTTTTAGATCTACTCAAACAAAAACATTTGGACTATAAAGTTAACCTCCATAAAACAATTCTCTCCTGAAAGCCCTCGTTTTATACTTAAGGAAGGATGATTTAATGGATAACTAAGTAATAATAGTTTGTCTATTAAAATAAATATTCTCTAAAATATTAGCTAATTGTTAATGACAGAATCATTACGTCATATTAATTTGTGCAAAATAATGCAAATGTTTTAATGAACATTTTGTTTTTAATTAGTTAAGTGGAAAGTTTAAATATACATATATATATATATATATATTCAATTTAAATAAGACGAACAATATAATCATAGGAGTAACTTATTAGAAATAGGGCTGTCAAAACGGCTCATTGTTCATAAACAGCTTTCGTTTGACTTGTTACGTAGCTCATGTTCGATTATCTAAAAAAAAAAAAGGAATGGCTAGAGGCTATTATATGAGCCCCGACCACCCTCATATAGGGGATTCAAACTTGGGACTCGAGGAAACTTATGACCTGCGAAGAGGCTGCTCTACCAACATGTCACAGCTGGCAGCGGGCTTGCGCATCTACACATAGATATCTGTGTGTGTGTGTGTGTGTGTGTGTGTGTAACAAGCCTTGGCCTATTGGTGGCGGAGTCACTGTAATTCCTCTTAGGTCAAGTGTTCGATCCCACCATGGCGCGAGAGCTATGAAATTTTAGGCACATTGTGCGGGCTCTCATCATGGGGCCAAAAAGCGCATGGGAAATCGATAGTTTGGCCTCTGACAAATATCAATTTCCTTTAAAAAATAAAAAAAAAACCTATATATATATATATATATATATATATATATATATATATATATATATATATATATATAGAGAGAGAGAGAGAGAGAGAGAGAGAGAGAGAGAGAGAGAGATAAATAGATATATTTAATTGATGAATATTATTTTTAAATAATTTAGTGACTATAAGCCTACAAAATTTGTTTTAAAATTATTAATTAAAAATAGAATAATAAATATATTAAATTTCATTTAAATGAATATTTTAATATAAATAATAAAATTTAAATCCCGCACCTATTGTTAACAACCTATGGTTGCATTGTTAGAGCTGTCAAAGCAACTTGATGTTCGTAAACAGTTTGTGTTCGGTTCTTTAAGCAAACGAGTCAAGCATGAATACATTTTTTAAGCTCAATGTTTAAACAAATCGAACAGGAATAATAGTATTTTTTAACGAGACTAACATTTACACCCAATAACAAGAAAATTACTAATGAAATTTTAAATAAACATTTAAATAACTAATTACTTACAAATCAGCACCCTCATTTTGATTAGTTATGCATTATGTCGAAAACAATTCATAAATAATTTGCTATTTACTTTTTGCCCACTCAAATCTTGCTAAGAAGCTCCAACACGTATTATATCAAAGTATTAATTGCTTGATCATATTAGTCCACCGTATCTACCACAATCCAAAATACCTCTTTTTTTCAGTCAAAGCAAAAAAAAACAATTTCATAATAATAATAATAATAATAATAATAATTTGTTAGATTCTGAAGATCAAGGTGATATGCAGAATGATCAAATGGGGTTAACTGATAATCAAATGATCCTGCAATCTGATATCTTTATAATCAAATCGAGTTGCTTCGATAAGAAAAACTCAATGATTTTAATAACTTCACTTAATTTTAAAATCATTAAGATGATTAAATACTAAAAGAATGATCTATAATTTAAACATTAAACACGAGCATTCCAAAAAGTGCTATGATTATTTAGTTATAAAGCTTTGTCATAGTTTATTTTCACAAAACAACTATTTCTACTCATTTTAGATCAAGATTTTTGAGAGGATTTAAAACAACACTTTTTATAACACAGTTTTTATATAAATATATCAAAGTGTTGTTTTACATTAAAAAACTAGACTACGATTCTTCATATGATAAGGTCCTTGGTATAAATTTAGAGAGAGGTTGAAAATTTCAAGAACTCTAAAACTCTACATGGCATCCATCACCGCAAAAATTATTTTGAGCTGACTATCGTTACCTAAATGTCTTGTGATGGTCAATGTCTTCCAATCATGTTTTAATGTTATCGCTTGACTGTTGTTGCCCTTACATCATTGTCCAACGATCATCATCCAACTATTATAGTTTGTATGACTTAGCCATAGTGCTAACTCCTAGCCAACTTCTGTCATCAACGTGTAATACAGCTATTAACATTTTATACATTGCGATAGACCCTTCTTCAATTAAGAAGAAGAGTTGATCAGTAAAGTATTTCTTTTATATAATAGATCACGATGTCATATTTTCTCCTTACTAATTTTACTAGTATGCATGTGTAGAATCTTCATATAAAATTAGAAAGTAAAAATTTATTTATATTATCATAAACATTCTAGAATGCAACAATACTAAATTTAATTTCTTAGAAAAAAAAATACAAAACCGAGTTATCAAAATTTAAATGAAAACATAAGATCATATCCACATAATGTATTTTCTTATAATATTTACCAACATTTGGCATTTTCATGATACTATTTGATTTCCATTGTATTTATTTACATGCATTCTCACTAGCTACTTTAAATCCTCTTTTTAATTTTCTTCCCATTCACTTTCATCCCTAAGTATTATATGAAGTTTCATAAGTGTACACTGAACATGTGGCTGCAAAATCTCAAGGAGATTCAACGGTTCGCGCGAAGAAAGCAACAAATGATCGAGTTATCTAGCGTCGTGTCAGTCAGTCGAATTATGGGTTGACCGAGTAAAACCTTGTCAAACTAAATAACACCATGTACCTAAACCGAAGACAATTTAACCGATGCAAGAAATTCACAAGATCAATGATCGCTTAGTGAAGCTCTCGCCCGAACTTCAATGAAAATTTATTGAACAAAGAAAGGTTGTCAATCAGATTATGGTGATGCACCCTTTGGCTGATGGAATAACTCTTCCTGAAGACAATGAGTCTTCATGATGGATTTACTCGAAAAATTCGACCAAAGATCCTTTGGTCAGCCGAATTAGTTTTGGTCATCCGAACAAAGATCATACAACCAGGTTGATCGGTTATGCTTATAAAATGGTTCTTGGGGAAGTTGGAACGACGCTAACAACATTTACCAAGGTCAAAAAATGTCTAGGTCGGTTACAAATATGTAAAGGTTTAATGGTTCATAAATTCATTGTAATATTCTAATTAAGTAAGGGACAATCATGTAACTCACTAGAAATCCATTATTACCTATAAATACTCACGGGGTGGTCATTATTACAGAAAAGCTGACTAAATCAATTCCCAAAGAATTAGCATTACTTGTGACTTATACATTCATTTCTTTCTCCTACTTCCTCTCATTCCTCTCATTTAATCAATGCCCTATTCCTTTAGCATGACCTAAAAGACATTCTGTAATTCAACACCATAAAAGATGCGGTGGGCATAGAGTCACGCCTTCAATAAGAAGAAGATTGTATCATAAAGAAAGAACATATGTTGGAAAAACTTCTAACATTGAGTCAGTAAAAAAATTTGTGCTATAAAAAATTTAGTAGCTCCAAGTTCGAATGACGAGCAAGATTGCAGAACTAGCTTGTGTGGTGCTTGAGGGGAGAGCACAACCTTTCCCACAACTTAATCCTCTAGCACCTGAGCCCCAAGTTCATCGGACGGGTCAAGGAGCCTAACGAGTGAAAGAATCTCGATATTGAGATAGTGTTGGATCCATGCCGAGGAGCAGATTACAAAAGGGGCGGATAGAAGTGTACCACCAATTGGAGAATGTGTTCTCCCAATAAATTATTGATCTAGAACCCGCTGAGAAGTTCATGGTTCCATCTTTGGAGCCATATTACAGAAAAGACAACTAAATCTATTCCCTGAGAATTAGCATTACTTGTGACATATACATTTTTTTTCTTTCTCCTACTTCCTCTCATTCCTCTCATTTAACCAATGCTCTATTCCTTTAGCATGACATAAAAGACACTGTGTGATTCAACATCATGAAGATGCGGTGAGCGTAGAGTCGTGCCTTCAATAAGAAGAAGTGTGAGTCACAAAAAAAGAACACATATTAGAAAAACTTCTAACATAGAGTCGTGCTATAAAAAAATTAGTAGCTTAAAGTTCGAATGACGGGCAAGATTACAGAATTGGCCCTTGTGCTGCTTAAGGGGAGAGCTCAGCCTTTCCCACAACTTAATCCTCCAGCTCCTGAGCCCCAAGTTCATCAGGCGGATCAAGGAGCCGAACGAGTGAAAGAATCTCGATATCGAGATAGTGTTGGATCCATGCCGAGGAATAGATTTCAAGAGGGGCGAATAGAAGTGTGCCACCAATTGGAGAATGTGTTCTCCCAATAAAAATTATTGATGTAGAACCCGCCGAGAAGTTCATGGTTCCATCTTTGGAGCCATATAAGGGGAGGAGCGTCAGTCGATCATATTATGTCTTTCACGTGAGTGATATATTTTCTCAAAGTTTTTTACGCATTAAAAGCCTCATGCTTAAGGATTCAGCCCTCAACATGTTCAGCAGACCGTTTGTCGAGATTATTCTTTCCTTTGAAGAGTTTAAAAGGTAATTATGGCATAATTCGCTAGCACTCAAGAGCCTTGCAAAGGCTCAAAATTTTTGTGGCATGTCAAGCTTGGTCCGAACGAGAGCCAACAAGCTTACATTACACAGTTTGACAAAGTGATACTTAAAGTACGAAATCTGGTGCCAACGATTTCAACGGCTGCTTTGGCACAAGGGCTCAATAGCTCGTAGTTTAAATATTTCCTAGGATTACAGAAACCCAAAACTTTGGTCGAATTCTTAGAGTTTGCCAACGACCACTTTGCAACAGAGGAGTACATGAACCTGTCTGTCTCGAAAGGCGAGAAGTCCAACTATCAATTAGGTAAAAAAAGCCTCGCAAAATGACGGGTGGATGGAGAAGGATGGCCCTCGCCCTAAGCATGAAAGAGGGAGGTCGGTCATCTTGTAGAGATAGCGAGGCTAACCAAATTCCATGAAGATGCAGCTAATTAAATGATCGTTTTGTTGGATAGAGGGACATCAAGACCTACTCAACGGAGGAAGTTGATGATAAAAGTGGTGGAAGCATATAAAGTCAAGGAATACTTCTGAAAGTCTCCGTCGATGAAGATCAGAGTCTTCCTTAGGAACACCACAAGTTTTGCAAGTACCATAAAGACTATGGCCATGTTACGGAGGAGTGCAGGCACCTCTGTAGCTTGCTTGAAGAGTTGATTTGGGTGGAAAAGCTCAATAATTCATAACCCCCTGATCTATAAAAAAATACATATTTCTTTATATTTTAATTCTTATCAATTTCTAAGGATATTATGCTTTAATGAAAGGTATTTTTTGTGTTTTTAGATGTAGGTGATGTAAAAAGGTCTAAAAAGGAAAAAGGAGCAAAAAGGAGCAAAAATAGAGCAAAATACAAAAAGTATAAAAAAATATGGCCTGGCGCCTAGGCGCCAGAAGTTGGCGCCTAAGCGCCAGACTCAATACAGAAACTGCCAAGTTTTTGACAACGTTTGATCGGTTATTTTGACGGAGTGAGCGGTTATTGGACATTCTAGAAGATTGGCAATTGTTCCTTGATAATATGACATGTGATACATTGCATTTGGACGCTCCAAAACGGTTTTAATCGTGAAGAGGTGCGAAGAACTGAACGCGTGTCCGGCGCCTAGGTGCCAGACAGACCTTCTAGAAGATTCATTAAATGTGGACATTTTTTGAAGAGGTGCCTCAAAGCAACCCTTGAAGCCTATAAATAGGGGTCCATTTCTTCAGAAAATGTACCCCTCCCTTTGTAACCCTTTCTCTTATCCAACTTAGGATCTCTCATCCTTAGAGAGAGAAATTTAGGGCCACTTTTGTTTAGTTTAGTGAGTTTATTTTCAAGTTGTTGCATCTGGAGTTCATTACATCGTGGAGTAAGTAGGAATCGGAATATCCGTAGAAGGAATATTTGAGATAAGTATTTTATATTTGATTCAAAGTTTATTTATTATGTTTTCTTATTTATATTCAATGTGTTCTGAGTAGGTAGTTTACTTTCTTCCTTCAATTATGAAGAGATATATAAGATAATATAAAGATTCGATGGAGAATTGAAATTCAAAATATTTTCAAAACATTGTGATGACATTAATACCTGATCTTACTTTACTTTTTAAATTGGCTATTTAAATTCTTAAAACCTGTTGAAGAGTTTTGAGATCTAGAAGGAGAAGAACTCTTAACTTGTAAATGTCACATGAATCCTTGGGTAGACGAAGGCCATGTTCGGCCTATTCAAGGTGAAGTGCAAATAAATAGGAAGATAAGATTTAAAGGGCGTAGAATTGATAAGTTTTTAGAGTGACAGACTAAATTCTTCTAATTAGATTTATAGATTAGGAAAGGGTCACTAGTAGGGCCGACCATAGCCACCCTTGGACATCTAGAAGTGTGAGTCTAGATTAACCCATTCTACTAACAATACATCTGGACCTGATCTGTAAATTAGCCAATGTTCTTTGCGCCTGGATCAAAGAGTAAAGAATAAGAATGCTTCTATTTGGTACAATACCATAAATCAAATTCTCCAACGAATATTAAATTATCTTAAAAATCTTAGATTAATTGAAGGAAAGAAAGTTGTTTATTTTATATAGTTTTCATAAAAAATCATTTTCTTATTATTGTTTTCTTTATTTACATCTAGTAAATTAATAGTAATTTATAATTAAATTAAAAGATAAAAAGATATTTTTGAAATATAATATTTAGAAAATTTATCACTATAATTCTTCTCCGTGGGATCAATACTGGGGTCTTTGTTTAAAAGTCATATATTACTTGAAACGATACGTATACTTGCTTAGTACCCCTAGTGTGTAAAAATATTTTCTAAATTTCACAACATTTTGATTTTATACACTAGCCGCTATTTATAAATTGGGTCAAGTTTTTTGCCATCTTTTGGAAGCAAATATTCTTTGCGTTATTGCAGGTCGGGTCACCCCCAAAGCGCACACTCGATGGTATGGGAAGGCACTTGTAGAAGATGACTCTGATGGTCATATACAAGCCAATGAAGTTCATATCATAGGCATAGTACTGGAAATACTTGGATTAGAATCAGTCAGATGCTTTGAACAAAAGAGGATACAATCGAAAGAGCATTGCATTGTTGCTTCCGATCAAAGAGGAAGCCATATCCTCTGATCGCTTTTACTGATGTTGTGATTTATTCCCTATAGGGAATTCTTACAATGATTCCATCGTTGTTACATCAATGATTAATAACTACCACGTGTCTAGTATTCTAGTTGATACAGGTTGCTCAAAGAACATCTTGTTCAAAGCCACTTTCAGCATAATGAACCTATCAACTGATCACCTGGTTGTGCCGACTGGCCCTCTATATGGGTTTCTAACAATAGAAAGGAGGGTCTTAGTAGAGCTGGATTGTTTGTCAACAAGGATGAGAGTGAGCTGGCAACCGACGACACCACCATCAAGATCCCCAGCAGACCACGATGCCCCTGATAAAGTTTTCCTAATTAGCGAGGCTTTTGATGCATATCAAAAAGATTCACTTATCCGCACTTTTCAAGAACACCATGTCATCTTTTCTTGGTCGACTATTAAGATGTCTGTCATCCTCATAAACATGGATTGTCATCGCCTTAATGTCAACCCAGCCACTCAGCCTGTGAAATAGAAAATTCAGTCCTCTGCCATGACATTAGCCTGACCAATTCATAAAGAGGTATTGAAGTCAAGGAGGTGGGCTACAACTGAGAAGTACAATACCCCTCTTGGATATTTAATGTGGTCATGGAGCAAAAGTCTAACAGAAAGTGGAGGATGAGTGTGGACTTCATCAATCTGAATGTGTCTTATCCACTCAACTCAATATTGATGGCTTGTGCTCCTAGCCACTCAACTAAATGTTGATGGCTTGTAGCCCTAGCCACTCAATCAAATGGGGATGGCTTGAGACCACCCATGTGAGGCCTCCCAAAAGAGCTAAGAGGCGGTTTAAACTTCTAAATGGGGTTGGCTCCATCAGTAGTCTTTTAGGATAATCAAAAGGAAGTCCTAAGGTTAGATCCTAGGATCTATGAGAAATAGTTAGACTTCATAAAAAAAGAGGTCAACATTAACTTATACACATGACTAAGATACTAATGATACATGCATTTTGAACGATGCTCAATATATGTATGTCTTCTTCTATTATTTCAAAAAAGAATGTTCTTTTAATATTCATTTGATATAGAGTAAAAGTCTTATAGCAAGGAAAGAGTAATGATAGTCTAATAACTTTAAATTAAGCTACCAAAGTATAAGATTATTTAGAGTTTATCACTTCTATTTGATTAAATCCTTCTGTTATTAACCTAGCTATATTTCTTGCTATAAAGCCAATATATCTATCTTACACCTATAAATGTTGATAATTAGGTCACAACATTAATTCTCAATCATTATTCTTAAGAATTTAGTTTAGCTTGTTTTACATTCTTATAATTTAAAACTTGTCCTATAATGCTTTATCTATATATTAGATGGCTTAATGTGAGATAAAATTTTAGAGTGGTCTAACTATTATCTAACAAAACGTTTAGTTTTAACACCTGAAAATGAATTTTTTATGATAAATTTGTTAGGATGACTAGAGTCATACCTGTATTCTTTGTGCAAATTAGATGTAGATGGATCAACTTTAGTTTTTTTTAGTTGATTTAGACTTGAATTCTCTAATAGATATATTTTTTTATCATGCAAATCTCCTATTTTAGAAAAATTTGAGTTTGATCATTAAATGTTACGTGTGTAGACAAATCTACAATCAATAAATTCTTATTGAATAATCTACATGTCTTGTTGTGATTTAAATACAAAAAATAATAAGCCTTTATTAAATATAGTATCAACTAAGTTAAACTATTTTCCCATTTTATATATGAAATATTTTCATCCAAAAATGTGCAAGTGAGACACATTGGACTTTATTTCCATTCTAAAACTCTTTGTGTGCCTGATTAATACTTTTTCTAGTATTCACCCTATTGACTTATAATTTAATTTATTTATTATTTTAACCCAAAGTATTTAAATAGTTAATAGTTACTAAGTAACACTGTAGCCTTATCTAATAATGTCTTATTTCCTTATATCAATCACATCATTTTACTGTGATGTCTTAGGTGTTATAATATTATGTCTAATCACCCTCCCATTAAAAAAATGTTAAATTTATTATTTTCATATTTTCCTTCTTAATCACTCTTAATACAAGTAATAGATAAATCTCTTTTATTTAACACTTATTTTATAAATTTTATTATATCGTTACATTTTGGCTAGAAATAGTACCTAAGTTAATCCTAGGTGTTTTCATGTTGTACTGTGATTCTTAGGCGTAAATGATGTGTATATCCATTTACATATTAATAATTAGTGCACATCAAGTCATTAGAATAGTTTGGTTGAGGCAATCCAAATGCTAACTCATGCGTAGATTATTTAGATAAAGTGTGCACATTTGCATGACAACCTCCACCCGCTAAATGAGCACTAAAATCAGCCAAATTATTAGTAGTAATTTTTTCCAAAACAAATACTTTGATATTTTTCTCTACAAAATAGGGGAATATATTTAAAATATGTATATGGGTATAAAAAAGGCAATTTTCCCAGTGTTTTAAAATTTTCGAGTGGATTAAAATTACTTAGAATTTGTTGTTTAGTTTACACGATGTGACAACTAATATGGATAATTTTGTTATAATGAAGCTGGCCCACAATTTATCACAATTCATTAGACTGTGTTGCTCTTCCTCACATTTGCATCTCTGCCATGTCGATCGTTTTAAAGAAGGGATAGGGTTTTGATTTAATTTAATATATGTAGATTTTTAAAAATAATATTTTAATTTGAAAATTAGGAAATCAAACTAATCTCATATAAATGTTAGTTTAAATAATCAAGCGCTTCACCACAAGACATGTACATATCCTGAAGAATAGATACATTTCTTGGAGTGAGACTTGATCAAATAAACTAAAGAATTTATGGCATCCATTTGGTCTGTGAACCATTGTTGACCGACAATTTCCTCTATATAATATGAAGGAATTAGATAGGTTTTATATTAATTCAGCGTCTTTAAGTTTTCTATAAGGGCAAGCCCCTATAGTTAATTACATCTTAGATAACCAATGTTACTTTAGAAAACTCTTGATATAGATCAGGAAATATTTATATTCATGACTTCCAAAGGTAAGGTTTTCAAGGAATGTGATAGTCAGAAATTCAATAAGCGAATGACTTAAGTTTTAGAACATTTCATTTTATCAGATTCCAAAGGAGAGAAGATTAGGGGAAGTACATAGATTCAAGAAAAATCTTGATGTCTTCCCAAACTATCATGTGGTTTAGCTTTGATTTAGGATATTTATTTAATGTTTTATCTTGTCAATTTTATTATTTAGGACTTATATTCACTTGATACTGATCATGTGAATAGCCTGGAAGACAGAAAGATTTATGTCATATCCGATGACAACCTCGGAAAACTAAAATGAGCTAGGGCTTATGTTGCACTAGATGGCTATGCAAGGGCCTAAAGAAATAAGGTGAGGATTTATTCTGCACTAAGCAGACTACCTCGAAGTCCTATAGCTTATTGTTTTAATTTCTAAGGAGTTTTCTTTGTTGAAGATGGCCGTGCTGCCCACCATACATGCTTCGGGCTCCTAATCGTAGCAGGTTTAGTTTAAGGAAATGTCTATTGTAAGAGAGAAGAGAAGTGTCATTTTTTGAAAATATTTAAATTGAGGTGTCTTAATATTTTATTAGAGGAACATTAAAGTTGATTATAGCGACACCGGTTAAGATCTCATGGTTCCATCATCCCGACACCACTATTTTCATCGGATTCACTTAGTCCAAATGAATTTACTAAACTCAACTTAATGAGTTCCATACTTTCATTTACACCATGGGAGACCCCGTTAGCAACACATACGTTATCTCCTCCGAGGGATTCCCGATCATCCAACGAGATGTTTTAATTTAGTTGTAATTGTGAATTTTTTTTTGTTTGTGATTAAATCTTGAGTTATTTTATATTTTCGAATGTTGTGGCGGTAAATTTTATCTTGTCTTGATTTTTAATTTTATTTTTGGTCTCAGTTTTGTGGCTATCTTAAAAGTTCCAGTTTTCATGCAGGGTGACATTATTATTTAGCATACAAATTTGCAAGGAAAGAAAGTGCAGTAGAGTGCAAGTAAGTAAATTACAATAAAATAAAAGCATACCTGGTATGTCTTCCCGTCATCTCCACCTGAAACTTTAGTATTTTTACAATAAAAATATATAATTTATAGGAAAGTAAAATCTATGGATATGTTCTTCACAAGCTTACAAAGTTCTATATCATAACCTGGTGGATCCTATTTGTTCATTTGAGAGATATTTTTCATTTAATAGATATAATAGGTCCAGTTGTTCTACAAGGTGTCCAAAATATTTGTGAAACAGATCTAGGGGATACCTGAACATTTCACCATTCTTTTGAGCTTCCTCGAGTTCATTTGAACTTATCATGATTATTAAATGATTTATCTGTTTTCATACCCTTATGCTCAGTGAGCTAATATTTTAATCATCACGAAAGGCAGGTTAATTATCATTTGGTACTTTACTTAGGAATTATGTGAGTGAAAATTCTTTGGGGCAAAGTTAATCCATTTAAAGGAGTTTAGCCGATTAATTTCATAATTGGGCTTGTAATACTTTCAAGTGATTGAAATCCGATCATGTTTGCTTTTCTAATCTTCTTTTAACAAAATTTGATTAGACCTAGTCCACTACTAAGCACTTAAGATTTTAATAGGTATTTGTATGTCTTTAAAAATGAAGTTAAATGACCTTCATGATTATGATTCTTATCAAAATATTAAATTATCATTTAAACATCAAATGAAGGGGTATTAAATTAGTGGAATGCTGACTTCCAAAATTAACCCCTATCCTTAATGCTCTTTTTAATTTAATTTTCTTCCAAATTATGATGATTAATTAAATCATAAATTTTGTCTTTTAATGTAGCAAAATGAAATGAGTTTCTACCACTTATCCTTCTATATCTCAAACATTCAAACATAATAATTAAGATCATTTATTGCCCTTTTCCCATTTTAATTAAGCCTAAATATTAATTAAGGCTAAATTCCTTAAAATTATAATTTTGCCTCTAGGGATTTTTCACTTCATAATTCACTAATTTAACTCAAATAACTTTGGAATTTTTATGTGACCACACTTATAGGTTAATTGAAACATTAGGGGAGAAAATATGATTTTTTTCAATTTTAATTTAATTTATATATTTATTTTCATGCAAAATAGGGATTTTTAATGAAAATTCAATAACTTTTCCAAACCAAAACTCTAACTTTGAAATTTTTATTGGAGGTATACCTAGACTAGAGGACCTCTTGGACCAAATTTCATGATTTTTTGAGTTTTAATTTAATTATTAGGATTATTTTAAGTTTTGGAATTTTAATTAATTATAAAATATTTCAAAAGTTGAAAATTTCAATTTTTTATTTTTCCTAAATCCCCCTGAGGTGAAAGAACCCAAAGAAATGAATTTTATATTTTTCAGATTTTTATTTTAATTATTAGAATTATTTTAGTGGAAAATAAAGGAAATTCATTTTTAGCCTTTTAAAAATTAATTTAAGCCTTTAAAAAATTAATATCTTGATTTAGTGGCTTAGTAAAATTATGTGGAAGGTTCTTAGTAATTAGGAGACCAAATGTGACAATTTAGGGATTTTTATTATTTTTTAATTATTTAAATATTTAAAATATGGTTAAAAATGAAAATTTTATTTAAATTCTATTTTTATTTTTAGAATATTCCTCTGATCACAATGAACTCTCAAAATCAATTTGATAATTTTTTGAGTTGCATTTTAATTATTAAAATTAGTTTAATGTTGTAAATTATCATTTCACTTAGAAAATTCATTTAGGTGGTTAAATGAACTCCAAATACCATGAAATTTTTATGGGGAGTTCTCTAACTTTTAAAGTTTACTGGAGAATTGTTTTTAAGCCATTTACACATTTGGTTTATTCTAATTAATTAAAAATAAATTCTGAGTTAAGTTGATGATTAAGTCATTTCTTAAGGATTTGGCCCATGAAAAATTTATCCTAGAGTCCTCTGATAAAAAATAACCTACAATGATTTTTCAGGATTTTTCCAATTAGCATACTAATTATTAGAATTAATTTATCAAAAATAGATGCAAAAACATGAGAAACATAGATCTCTTCATAGAGGTCTCCTCTGACCTTGGAAAAATCAGAGAAGGTCTCCCATGATAGAGGCTACAAGTGAAACTAGGAACATGCCATGGTGAAATGTCTACATGCATGGAGAATTCAAATACTACAGATATTATTTAATCAATTAAAAATCATACATGAATCAAATAAATTTCAAACCATTTTCACATTATTCTCCTATGTTCACTGAGCAAGAGGGTATTTTTATTTTATTTTTATGATTTTTCTACACCAAGTTATGGATTTTTAAAGTTTAGGTGATTTAAATAATTGAGAAAATCCATATTTTCCTACTTAACCACGTCCTCCTCGGTGGCGTCTAAGTGGCCACGCGGCGTTGCGGGATGGGCTAGCGCTATCTAGTTTGACGGCGCATTCACGGACCATTCCTCCATTTGACACGATCAGCGCCCTCCATCTATTACACGTGCAATCGAACGACTGCCCATCTTCATCCCCGTCTGGTGTGATCCCTTGACCGTCCACACTAAACCCTAATTTCTCAGCTTAAACTCAATGAAAACTCTTCGGGTTTGATCCTATGGACTCGTCTAAGCATGGCGAACATATCCATATGGCTAATCATGGTTTAAATTAACCATAATTTCATGGAGAATTTAGAGAAGCTCGGGAAGAAGAAGAGTTCAATACCTTGGCTCGGAGAGGTGAAGCTTCAATTAGTGATGCTCTACACCTTCGTAGGAGTCCCATGAGCTCAGGGATGAAGTCTCTTGCCCTAGTGAATTGCCTAGGTATGAAAGTGACCAGACCCGATTTGGAGCTTTAGTGGAAGTCCCTGCTGGAGTGGCTTGGTGATGGTGCTTTCTGCGGGGAACTTCTTCTCTTACTGTGGGGATGGTGTGTGCACAATTAATTTGATTTTGGTGGAGTTTTGGAAGGTGTCCTATTTTGGGGTCAATTTTAAGTTCAGAAATTGAGCTCATACAGAGGATTTGAGGGCTGGAAAATGGTGGGGATTGGCTTCTCTGTGCTTGAATTAGGTCTGGGAGAATATTGGCAGAGTTTGGGGGCAGGATTTTGGTTGAGCTCCCCTTTGGGCATGGAAAAGGTGAGCTTAAATAGCCATGGTTGGGGTGGCTGTCAGGGCTCCAATTCAGGTGCAATGCATTGCCTAGGTGGAGTGCTGAAGAGCTCCCATGGTAATTCAGGGCTGAGCTGGCCATGGGGTGGAGTTTGGGTTTGGCCAAGTATGAAGTGGCTCTCGAGGAAGTTTCCGCTGGGGATTATATGGCTGAAACCTTCAAGTCCCGGGAACTCTGCTGGGGAAGGAAAATGGAATACCTTCATGAGAGGAGCTATGAATTTTAAGCCTTCAAACTCCGAAGGAGTCTAATCCAAATTGATTTGAAATTGGAATTTGGATTTGATTTCAATTTAAATTTTGAGTTTAAATTTTAATTTAATTTTGAGTTTTAATCTTAATTTTAAATTTTATGGAATTTACGAAAATTTCAGATTTGTGGAATTTTGAGTTTTAAAATTTTAATCTTGTGGGAAATTTTGAGTTAGAAGTAAGTGCAGAGGGAAAATTGGAATTTCAGTACCGATCTCGGAAAGAGAGAATCAGAATTTAGGTACTGGTCCTGAAGGATGAAAACTTGAATTTAGGTACCAGTCTCAGAAATTAGAATCGGAATTTCGATACCAACCTCGAGATTTCGTGAATGTGGGAAATTTCCTCGGAAGGAAAATAGAATTTTAGGGAATTTAGGGAATCGGACAACTAAGCTCCGATCCTGGAATTTCATGGAAGGCGGAAAATTTCTCGAATAGGATGTGGAAACTTAGGAAATTTAAAGGAGTTGGACAACAATGCTCCGATCCTAGAATTTCATGGACGGCAGAAAAATTTCTCGGATAGGATGTGGAAATTTAGAGAATTTTGGGGGGAGTCGGACAACAATGCTCCGATCCTATAATTTCAGGGAGGGCGGAAATATTCTAGGATATAATGTGGAAATTTAGGGAATTTTAGGGGAGTCAGACGACAATGCTCCGATCCTATAATTTCAGGGAAGGAGGAAAATTTCTCGGATAGGATGAGGAAATTTAGGGAATTTTGGGGGAGTCGGACGACAATGCTTCGATCCTATAATTTCATGGAGGGAAGAAAATTTCTCGGATATGATGTGGAAATTTAGAGAATTTGAAGGAGTCGGATGACAATGCTCCGATCCTAGAATTTCATGGAGGGCAGAAAATTTATCGGATAGGATGTGGAAATTTAGGGAATTTGAAAGAGTCAGATGACAATGCTCCGATCCTAGAATTTCATGGAGGGCGGAAAATTTTTCTGATAGGATGGGGAAATTTAGGGAATTTGAAAGAGTCGGATGACAATGCTCCGATCCTAGAATTTCATGGAGGGCGGAAAATTTTTCGGATAGGATGTGGAAATTTAGGGAATTTGAAGGAGTCGGACGACAATGCTCCGATCCTAGAATTTTATGGAAGGTGAAAAATTTCTCGAATAGGATGTGGAAATTTAGGGAATTTGAAGGAGTTGGACAACAATGTTCCGATCCTAGAATTTCATGGAAGGCGGAAAATTTTTTGAATAGGATGTGAAAATTTAGGAAATTTTGGGGAATCAGATAACTGAGTCCCGATCCCAAAATTTCTTGGAGGGCGGAAAAATTTCTCGAAAGGGAGATTGAAATATAGGGAATTTGAAGAAGTCGGACGACAATGCTCCGATCCTAGAATTTCATGGAAGGCGGAAAATTTCATAGATACTTTGAAAGTTTTTACGCGTAACTTTTGATGTGTCATAGATTAACATATTTTGGTCTTATTAACATATGACAACTAATTTTTACTAGGTATTTTATATATTTTAGTAAGTATATTAAATTTGATAAAAATTGTCTTAGATTAATAAAAAGCTTCAAAATGATATTATAAAAGCTACATATATATGATTTTATAATTTGCTTGTTTAATTATGTATATCCATTTGTCTAAAAGACCCTACTATTTTTATTCATATTAATTTTCATATATTTTTATAACATGTTAGATGATAGTCAAATGTATGAAAAACTACTATTATTTATATGTCTAAATTGCATGTACACTAAAGGAAAAAGGGGGAGGAAGTGAGGAAGTGCAACTATCGATTGGGCACTTTATATGTATTTATGTTTTAGGTATAAGAGCTTATATATCTATATACTTATCCATTAGTATTTACATACTCCTAAATAGAAGTGAATAAGCAACTATATAAGTTAATGTAGAGTAATAATGTGTGAACATGAAACATAAATAAATGGGGGGTATAAATGAAAATTAAAATATAAAATGTTAATGTAAAATATAAATATTTGAGGTAAAAAGGTAAATTATTATTTTATATTATAAGATTTTATTTTTTACATCATGTTTAAGGAAGGGATTATTTTATTGCTTCTAATATAGATTTACTATTGACTTTAATATGTTTAACTCGGTTATAAGGTCCTGAGGGTAACAACTAATTTGTGACTCTTAGATCAAATATTGTAATAAGATAATATCTTATCTGAAATATAAAAAAGACATCTTATTTGTATTTCTGTTATAATATAAATAGAAAATCTTGTTCTCTTATTAAATTCTTCTCAAACTTCCTGATCAATGCGATGTCAAAGTTTTAATATTGTAAAATTTTTATGTCCCCAAATAAAATACTATTAACTAATTAACAATGAGCTTATTCTCCCATGTCACACATTAAGAACCAATTTTAGTCCATTAATGCATTCGTTATCTTATACACATGACTATACTAATGATACATGCATTTATAAGGTTGCTCAATATATGTATATCATCTTCTATTATTTCAATAAAGAATCTTCTTTTAATCTTCATTTGATATAGAGTAAAAGTCTTATAGCAAGGAAAGACTAATGATAGTCCAATAGCTTTAAAGCAAGTACCAAAGTATAAGATTATTTAGAGTTATCACTTCTATTTGATTAAAGCCTTGTGCTATTAACCTAGCCATATTTCTTACTATAAAGCCCATATATCTATCTTATACCTATAAATGTTGATGATTAGGTCACAACACTAATTCTCAAGCATTATTCTTAATAATTTAGTTTAGCTCATTTTACATTCTTATAATTCAAAACTCGTCCAATAATGCTTCATCTATATACTAGATGGCTTAATGTGAGATACAAATTTACAGTGGTATAACTATTATCCAACATGTATAGTTTTAACACCTTAAAAAACTTAAAAGAAACTAAAGTTGATTTATCTAATATATCATTTTTTTTTTGTCATGCAAATCTCTTATTTTAGAAAATTGTAAGTGTGATCATTCAATGTCATGTGTGTAGACTAATCTACAATCAATAAATTCATATTGAATAATCTACATGTCTTGTTGTGACTTGAATATCCAAAATAACAAGTTTTTATTAAATACATTATCAAATAAGTCGATATTTTTTCACATTTTATATATGTAATGTTTTCATCCAAAAATATTAAAGTGAGACACATTTGACTTTATTTCCTTTCTAAACCTCTTTGGGCGTCTTATTTATATCTGATCTAATATTCACCCTTTTGATTATATAACTTAATTTATTTTTTATTTCAACCCAAAAATTTAAATAGTTAATAATTACTAAGCAATATTGTAGCCATATCTAATAATGTCTTATTTCATTATCTCAATTACATCATTTTGCTGTAATGTCTTGGGTGTCATAAAATTGTGCCTAATCACCCTCTAATTATTAAAAATAATACTAAAAAAACATTAAATTTTTTTATTTTCATATTTTCCTTCTCAAACTTAATATAAGTAAAAAATATATCTTAATATAAGTAAAAGATATATCTCTAGTATTACACACTTATTTTATAAATTTTATTATATCATTAAAAAATACAAAACGTTTTTCTCCCACTAAAAATAAAAGCCCCGGAACCCACTTCTTTGCTCTCTCTTCCACCACTCATGGCCACTCACTCTCTTCTGCTCTTACTTCCTCTCCTCTGCTTCTTCTACCTCTACTCCAACGATTGGGACGGGCCATGGAAGCTCCCATTTCGAACCTCGGATATCCTCCCACTACTCCCTTTCTCGGTCTTAAGACCCATCCTCAGCTCAGTGCATAGCGCCGCTGATATCCTCCCGACTTTCGTCGGCTCCGTCTCCTCGCCGGAATCCAACCTCAGTTGGAAGGGAGCTTGCTTCTATAAGAATCACGCCTGGTTGGAGTTTCACAATAAGAGCAAGTCGCCCTACGGTGGAGGCACTCTCCATTTAAAGGTTGGTACCTGTTGGGTTTTCTATGAATTCGTTGAATTTTGAATTTGTTTTTGTGGATAATCCATTGTGATGAAAATCTTTTCGTTACATGTTTGCTTGAAATCAACAGCACCTCATCATTTTTATTTTTGCGTATTTTTACACACATAGCACTTTACCTATGGATGAGGAAGGTGAATTTGACTATTAAAAGGTGATAATGAGTACTATTTTTGATATGGTGCTTATGAATATGAAAGTGTTGGTGTGAAGTATGTAAATCCAGAAGAATTGGGTGCTATGTATGTAAATGCCTCCTTTGTAAAAAAAAAAAAATCATTTTCCTGCAATATTGTGCGATTCATGTAATTGTCGAATGTGAAAAGTTTGTGGTTGTTGGCTATGAGTTGTTTAATTAATAGATATCACGTGTTCGGTTGCGAATTTTAATGTGATTGTCTTCTATGCGATGACAGGAATTTTCCTTGTCGTTATTACGATTAATTTTAAGTTAACGTTGCTGTCCTATTAATCTTTGTTAAATCTAGTAGTTGGAATGACACCGATGAAAGAAGAGTGCTAGAATAGTATATTGCTGTTAGCTAATTTTATAACATACTGAGGACTAAAGTTTAGAATGGATCATGGAAACATTTACAAGGTTCATGTTGCCTCCATGGGTGGCGATTTCTGAAGTCGTGAATTGCAGGCTGATTTTAGTTGTTGAAACCTTTTGGGGATGATTTCACAGTAAATAATAAAAAAAAAATGATAGGCCTCACATTCTGCACTATTAGTAAAGTTGATATTTTCTTTTTATCTAAAGAGTTAAATCATAAATAAGTTGTTATTTAGTTTATGACAGAAATTCACAATTAAACAAATGCTGAAGATTGCCATCTTTACATCAAAATTTATCATATTGAGTTGTCTATTTCAAATGAAGTAGTTAGTTTGCATTTCTAAATTTGGCTATTTGGAGATTAGTGATTCATTCAGCTAGGTCCAGCTCTTATACTTCAAATTCCATACTAGTAAATTGCAATTTATTAAATGGAGTTTTTGGGGCTTGCTTTTGGGCAAGGCAGGGTAAATATGCCCCTGGGTAGTTATGCGAGGCAGTCAATACGTTAGCCTATGATATCTATTGATGAAGGCATCACTTTAAGCACTCGGGGCTCGCCTTTTATGCTATGTTAAGAGGGGAGATAGTTCCGTTATATAACTTTAAATTAAATTAATTATTAAATTACAAAATCTTAACTTAGTATGAATATATTTTCATTCTATTTAATGATGTAAATATTAATGAAAGGATAATTTGCATTTTCATCTCTTAAGATTTAAGTTTTATTAAATCGATTCTTCTTCTATAAGCCCATAGAAGCTTTAGAGTCCTAACCAGACTCGTTGTTGTTTTCCTCATTCATCTTCTTGCTACTCGTCTCACCAAAGCCCCGCATTAGCTCATCCTTCATCTTTAATTTATTTTGACATCTCATTTTTTTAATTAATATTTTTGTGTCACTTTAAACTTTGGAGCTAAAATATAAATCATATGACTATGATTTTTAGATTTTGGAATTTAATTTTGTTATTATTGTTTTTCAGTCATATTTATTATTTATGAAGTTTAAAATAAGATAAAATTGATAAGGCTTATGCCCATGCCTTGGGATTTATGATACACCTTGTGACCAGTAAATATTCTCGCCTTATCATTTACTCCTTCATATTTTAAAATATCAGGGGTTTGTCAATGGTATTGAGATCTAACTTGGCCCTTGTGTGTGTGCTTTCAATTGACTAGTCTAACAAAGGGACAAATATGATATGATCCATAGTAAAAATCGGCACGATTCTCTAAAAAAATTAGGGCAAAATAGATTTTTTTTTTTATTCAATAATTCAAACAATTCAATGAGAATACAAAGCGAATCACATACGATTAGAGAGGTAGGCAATCTTTCCCAATTCTAATAATTCAGGATGTAGGAAATCTCTCCAAAAACCTAAACTTAAGACTTACAACTCAAATCTCATGCATAAACCTAATCCTTGACATAATAAGTATATTTATACACAACAACAACAATAATAATAAACTAAATTGCTCTTAGGTGTACAAAAGACAAAATTTTCCTTGGGCTGAGCGTCCCCATAACAATACCCCCTCCCCCCCCCACCCCCCCTCCCCCAAGAGACACCTTGTCCTCAAGTTGGGAAAAAATGAGAGTATTCCTCCTCCTCTCTCACATTTGTATCTATTTCTTTATTTTCTGCTTCATCATCCTGCACTAAGAGAACTTGTATTCTTTATTCTCTGCTTCATCGTCCTGCACTACGAGAACTTATAATCTTTATCCTTACAACGATGTCGTGGGGTTAACTTCTCATCACACTAAAAACATAACCCATTGACTCTCTTCTCCCGAATCTCTGTCTCTGTAAGACACTTGAGTGTTGCTTCCAGTCGTGGTCCATTAGTCCTGTTCCATGCAGCCTCCCTCTGGACTTCTACTATATGAACTTTTGGCATCTTCGTGGTTGCCGCAGTTAGGCACGATGCTCCATCTATGTAGCTCCTATTGGCTTTCTTCATCTGATTCTTATCTTTTACCATCTGGGCTAACTTCACCATCTCCCTCAATCCTTGCGGTCTTAGTAGTAAGAGTGTTGCCCATATTTTGGGCTTTAAGCCCTTCATGAAATTTCTCTCCAGTCCTACTTCAAATATCCTCCACAGTCATTCTGAAAATAGTTCAAATCTCTCTCTATATTTCATGACCGTCTTCTCCTGAGTCAAGGCATATAATTGCTTATGTAGGTCTCCTTCTTGAATCGCTCAAAAATATTCCAACAAAAAATCTTTAAATTCCTCCCACGAACTAATCAGGTATCTAACCTTCCTCCACTAAAACCAGGCTAAGGCTTTCCCCTCCAAGCACAATCTTGCCGCCAAGAGTTTCTCCTCCTCATCTAACTTATTCACTGTGAAGTATCGCTTCGCTTGATACACCCACCCATGTACGTCTTCCCCCTTGAAGATCGGCATCTTCAACTTCTTAACTTTAACATCTCGACCTCAACCTCTTCTTCCTCCAGTAGTTCTCTCCTTGTATATAGGGTGGAACTCCCGCCTCCGGTCATAAGCATACCCAACTCCTAATTCCCTCCTTCCTCCATTGTGCTCTTTCATGCCCCTTACACCATTTTGCTACAATTTTCAGCCCATCCCTCTCCGTAGGAAGTTTCCACTCCCCCTCTTCTCAGAGTCCTAGGGGGACGCTCTTGTTGGTAGATGATCTCATTTTCTGGCCAAGGATTTCTTGATCAACCCTTGGTTAAGTTTTTTAACTAAAGCGATCAACACGGCCTTGGATTATTTCTCCATGAGCTCTTTCATCATCTCTCGCATTTCTCCGATGCTCTCAAATCCATCCTCCATTCAACTTTCAAAGGAAGAAAAGATGTACTCCATGGTGGCGAACCTCTGTTCCATTTCCTGAGCTAACTTGACTTGTCTCTTCCTCTAACTTCTCCAAATCATCTACTTTCTCGGCTGTCATTAATTCCTATCGTTTTCAAAACCTATATGTTGTGCTCTCAGTTTGTTTAAATCAGGACGGTAAAAATCGGCTCGAATTTCTAAATTGCGAAACAAAACTCTTCGGTCTTCACAGGAGACAGAAAGTATGTCGTTGCCTTCCTAGCAAGTTCTTGTTGCGATTGTATTGCTATCTTCACCCTCTTGTACGCCGTCAGATTAGGTTAAGAAGACACTTCTTGTGTGCTACGATCTTGTCGGCTCTCCCTGTGCCCCACGATCCTGTCAGCCTTCCCCTCAAACACTAGTCACGACTGTCTTCCCAAGGACGGAGCGAGAGGAAGAGATCGAAGGAAGTTTTGGGTCTCTGCAAGCCACGATTCTAGGTCGTTTGCCTTGCACGCGACTTCACACACGCAGGAGGAGGCAAAAGATGGGCGCTTCGGGTCTCTGTTCATCGCAATCCTTCGTGCCAACTCTTTCACAACTAGTTGTGACCCTCAGCAATCTCATCGTCTCTTTTTCAACAAGCTGTGAGCGCAACAATACCACAAGATTTCATCATGAAGAAGTTTCAGATCTCGATAAGCAGCGATCCTTCGCGTGGAAGCCTTCTCAGTGCACCGTCATCCCATGGTGGCCTCCCTGCTAGCAATTGTATTGCAAGAATTGGTCACGAAGGGATCCTGTTGATACTGCTCAGCAATTTCTCACGCTTGCAGTGTCTCCCCCAAAATAGTGCTCTCATACTAATTTGATACAATCCAGAGCAAAAATCAACATGATTCTCCAAATAAATTTGGGCAAAACGAATTTTCTTATTTCAATAATTCAAACAATTCAATGAGAATACAAAAATAAGCGATCTGTCCCAATTCAAGAGGTAGGCGATCTGCCCCAATTCCTACAATTCAAGAAGTAGGAAATCTCTCCCAAAGCCTAATCCTAAAACTCACAACTCAAATCTCATGCATAAACCTAACCCTAGACATAGCAAACCTATTTATACCCAACAACAACAATAATAAAAGACTAAATTGCCTTTAGGCGTAGGCCAGGCACCCTCGTAACAAAATCATTACTAGAGTATATTGGCATTGAAGGCTTGCTTTATTATATATTTTTATATTTATCATCATTTTGAGTTTACTTGTAAATCACTATTTTTGTCTTGGTGGGCTCTTATTAGGCCTTTAACATTTTGGAGCAGGAAATCTAATAGAGTAGTTTCAACTCATGATTCTCATTTTATATTTAGCGGGACATGTATCAAAATTATTCTATTAGTTTTAAAGTATTAAAATTTAGCTGTAATTTCGTTTTAAATTAGATAATAGGATTTCTAAAACTTACCTAAAATTAAATATTAAATCAGTTTGATTTTCAATATAAGCATATTTCTATAAATAAGGGTTCCAATGCATTACTTATGATTAATGAACTTTGAATCAAGGTGTCCCCTTTAATATCCAGCATGTCTGCTCTTTTTTTTTTTTGCTCGCTTACTCAGTTCTTTCTCTCTTTCATACTTTTCTTTCCTATTATTCCTAACAAGGCAACACCATCAAATGTAAAGCCATTGAGGACTGTATGCCTTATTGACAACTAATGAAAAGAAGACACGTCTTAAACTAAGAATTTGGTCTTGTTCTAGCTTTCAATGTATTAGAAACTAAATGGATTAGGTATATCAGTTAAAAGTGTTTTATAGACTCAGAATGATGTGTTCGTTTGGGTTTCTACAATCAGTCCACTAACTGCCAAGTTCTTCTCACTGCTCTAGATGGCTTTATACTACTAATATTGTATTGGTGAAATCTTAAATTTTATATCTTGTCTTGTTTATTTCATGGTTGCAGTCTATAATTTTTATGTGTTAACAAATCAGTTAACTGCTGGCTTAATAGTCGATAGCATTTAAAGAGTAAAATATTTCATTTTGATATCTTGTATGTAAAAGTAAATAAATATATTTACACGGAAAAATGCATAGATACACATCAATGTATATGCTATTGGTGAACCCTAATTGTATCACTATTCCAGATTTTAAACATTTTCTCTTGTTGTCATATTCATGTATTCACATCATGCCCATGCCTCATTGTCACCTGCATTTTTCTTTTTCCCTTTTCATGTTCTATCCAGGTTAGTAATGCGCACAGTTGGACCTGTCTGGATCTTTACGTCTTTGCAACTCCATTCCGTGTTACGTGGGACTATTACTTCTTGTCTCGAGAGCATACACTCGAATTTAATGAATGGGAGGGAGAAGCAGAATATGAATATGTAAGTTTCCAAATAACTATTCTGGGATGAAATAGATTTGGAGAATTCATTAGCTAAAAGTCCCATTTCGTTCATTTTGGTAGCAGATTTAGGTGGATTTTAACATAAATCTGTCAGACAGTAAAAAGAACAAATCTTAAATACTGGAATTAGTAAATTCACTGTCTTCTTATTTTCTCTTAGTATTGTCTTAACTCTCATATTTACAGGCTTTAGTAAAGCTGTTACCAGACACCCTTTTATTGTAGTATGGTGTATTGCTAATGTTTTGTGAAATCAGGTAAAACATCATGGAGTATCAATTTTCCTCATGAAATCAGGGATGCTTGGAACTCTCCGTGCTCTGTGGGATGTTCTTCCTTTGTTTACAAATACTGGATGGGGTGAGAACTCGAATCTTAATTTTTTGAAGAAACACATGGGAGCAAAGTTTGAAGAACGCCCAGAGCCATGGTTTTCTAGCATCAATATTGATGACGTCCATTCTGGGGACTTTTTGGTTTTATCTAAAATTCGTGGAAGATGGGGTGGTTTTGAGACGCTTGAGAAGTGGGTAACTGGTGCGTATGGTGGTCATTCTGCTGTTTGCCTGAAGGATTCAGAAGGAAAGCTATGGGTTGCAGAGTCTGGGCATTCAAATGACAAGGTTAGACACTGCCAATTTTGTGTTTCTTATGTTTCAGCTTGCATCGAGTTTTCTGAGCCAGATTTCGCTTCAAATTCTCTCAGGGGCTATTTAGTCAGTAGCAAAAGTAGTACATTACATTTTTTTTGTAGGGATTTTTAAAATTCAAGTGTTTAGTCTGAAGAAAAATAAATGCAGTATAAAATTCTTGTGCTCTTGGAATTCACACTCTAATTCCTTTTCAATATGTTTGGAATTCGTTGGATCTGAATGAATTCCAAATACATTAGCTTGTGTAGAGTGACACTGCTCCCACCGCCACCGCCCATTGCTGTTATTGATCTTAACAGATTTATTTTAAATTGAATTTGTTTTTCTTCAGTCCAAATAAAAAAATGAAAATTCCTGTATTTATTTTACGTTGAACCAAACAACTTTAAAATATTCCAAATACAATACATTCCTTGAATAGTGCATTTTATTTTCAGCAAGCCAAATAGCCCCTTAATTGGGTTCTTCCTCTCTCTATATCATCATAACCTTGATCAGTTATTGACCCATAAGAATGCATTTTAATAGGACAAAAAATTGACTAATCCAACTTTCTGAGAAGAGTTGCTTAGTGCTTGTGGCTCTCGAAGATTTAGGGCCCGTTTAGGGCTGAGTTTACTCCGTGACACCCCCTCCCCCGCCATTTTGTCCTGTTTTGGGCGGAGTTTTTCCCGCTACACGACCGTCGTTTAGCAAAAAGCGGGCTGTGGGTTTGACTCCGCGGCCTACTTTCTTCTCTTATCTTTTACGCGCTTGCCTCTGGATTGGACCTCGTGTTCTTCTTCTACCCTTTTCCCTGTGGAGCTCCTGTTTCCTCTGCCCTAACCCATCGTTCTGGACGCCATATTCGTCCAATATCCCATTTTCCTATATTCTCTGTGATATTTTCGTTTTTTGTGGATTTGCACCGTATGGATCCATCTTTGTTTTGTTTTGTTTGGTGCTTGTCTGGTGATGGATCTTCTTTTTATTGTGGCAGATTTAGCTGTAGTTTTAGGGTTTTGTGCCTCTGATTATCTCTGCTAGGATACATTTGTAGTAGTGGTCTGTTTGAGTATGTTCATGCAAATTGAATTTCAAAACTTATATACTCTCTGAAGTGAGACATTGCATCAGATAGTCTTGGAAAATTTTATGATAGAATATAATGCATAGCTACTGAAATTCAATATTGATAACTCTTGGGGCATATAATGAGAAAATATTGGAATAAAAGACACATATCATCTTTGTCATCATTTATACTTACTGCTAGGAGACCTGTAGTTGTGTTCTATTTGAGCATGCTCATGCAATTTTCAAATTTATGCTAATAAAAATAAATTTCTCTCACACATACTTTGAATTGAGGCATTGCATCATATAGCCTCAAAAAAATTTTATGATTGGTGTATTGTGCAACCCTACTGAAATTCAGTACTGATATCTCTTGTGGTATATAATGAGTAAATATTATAAAAGATAGCACAGACCATCATTGCCATAATGCCCATTGCTAGGAGACGTGTAGCTGTGGCCTTGTAAACATGCTCATGCAAACCAAATTTCAAAACTTAAGCTAAGAAAAACAAATTTTTCAATCACACAAGCACACTCTGAAGGAGGCATTGCATCAAATAACCTCAGAAAATTCTATGATAGAATATAATGTATAGCTACTGAAATTCAGTACTGATGCCTTTGGGGCACATAATGAGAAAAATGCTTATATCATCATTGCCATCATCTTTATACCCACTTCTACGAGGCATGTATAGTTGTGGTCTATTATAGCATGCTCGTGTAATTTCTAAACTTATGGCAATAAAAATGGATTTTCTCACACACACTCTGAAGTGAAGCATTGCATCAGATGCTTCAGAAAAATTCTATGATTGTTGTATTATGCAGCCTTACTGAAAATCAATACTGATATCCTTTGGGACATATAATGAGAAATATTGCAATAAAAGGTATACATCATATTTATTCCTACGGCTAGGAGACATGTATAATTGTGGACTGTTTGAGCATGCTCATGCAATTTCCAAACTTATGCTAATAGAAGCAATTTTTTCTCACACACATTATGAAGTGAGACATTGCATTAGATAGCCTCAGAAAATTCTATGATAGAATATAATGCACAGCTACTGAAATTCAGTACTGATATCCATTGGCACATATAATGAAAAAATATTGTAATAAAAAGCTCATATCATCTTTGTCATCATCTTTATACCCATTGTTATGAGACATGTGTAGTGGTGTAGTTGTGGTCTATTTTAGCATGCTCATGCAATTTCCAAACTATGGAATAATAAATGTGAGATTTTCTCTCACACACACTCTGAAGTGAAGCATTGCATTAGACAGCCTCATAAAAGTTCTATGATTGGTGTATTCCTACTGAAATTCAGTAATGACATCCCTTGGGGCATGTAATGAGAAAATATTACAATAAAAGACACATCATCTTTGTCATCATATTTTTTACTACTGCTAAGAGAAATGTGTAGTTGTGGACTGTTTGAGCATGCTCATTTAATTTCCAAACTTATGCTAATAGAAGCAAATTTTTCTCATACTCATATTCTGAAGTAAGGTATTGCATTAGATAGTCTCAGAAAATTCTATGATAGAGTATAATGCATAGCTACTAAAATTCTGTTCAGATATCTATTGGGGCACATAATGAGAAAATATTATAATAAAATACTCATATCATCTTTGTCATCATCTTTATACCTACTGCTATGAGACATGTGTAGTTGTGGTATGTTTGAGCATGCTCATGAAATTTCCAAATTTTTGCTAATCAAAGTAAATTTTTCTCACTCACACACACTTTGAAGTGAACATTGCATCAGATAGTCTCTGAAAAATTTTATAATTGATGTATTATGTAGCCCTACTGAAAATCAGTACTAATATCCCTTGGGGCATAAAATGAGAAAATATCGTAGTAAAAGGCACAAATCATCTTTGCCATCATATTTATGCCCACTACTAGGATGCATGTGTAACTGTGGTCTTTTTGAGCATGTTCATGCAAACTGACTTTCCATATTTTTGTTAAGATAAACAAATTAATGAATTACACACACTCTGAAGTGAGGCATTGCATCAGATAGCATCAGAAAATTCTATGATAGAATATAATACATAGCTAATGAAATTTGATGCGAATACCCCTTGGGCCATATAATGAGAAATGATTGAAATAAAAGACGCACATCATCTTTACCATCATATTTATGCTCATGGCTAGGAGACGTGTAAGAATAGGACTGTTTGAGTATGCTCATGCAACTTCTAAATTTAAGCTAATAAAAATTAATTTTTCACGCACACATTTTGAAGTGAGGCATTACATTAGATAGCCTCAGAAAAATTCTATGAATGGTGTATTATGCAGGGCTACTGAAATTCAGTATTGATACCCATTGGGACATATAATGAGAAAATAATGTGATAAAAGACATAATCTTTGTCATCATATTTATGCCCACTGATAGGAGACGTGTAGTCGTGGAATGTTTGAGCATGCTCATGCAATTTACAAACTTATGATAGTAAAAACAATTTTTTCTCAAACACACACCCATTTTGATGTGAAGCATTGCATCAGATAGCCTCAAAAATATTCTATGATTGGTGTATTATGCAGGCTACTAAAATTGAGTAATGATACCCCTTGGGGCATATAAGAAAAAATGTGATAAAAGACATCATCTTTGTCATCATATTTATGCCCACTGCTAGAAGACATGTGGAATTATGGACAGTTTGACTATGCCCATGTAATTTCCAAACTTATGCTACTAAAAGTACATTTTTCTTACACACACATTCTAAAGTGAGACATTGCATCAGATGCAACAACAACAACAAAGCTTTAATCCCACTAAGTGGGATCGGCTACATGAATCCTTTTTCTCCATTGCGTCCTATTTAGTGTCAAATTTTCATTTAATTTTAATTAATTAAGATCATCTTTTATGCAATAAGCCCAAGTCTTCTTAGGTCTACATCTGCCTTTCTTAACATAAGTTGAATCTAAAACATCTACTCTCCTAATCGGATCATCAGGTGGTCAACGTTTAATGTGACAAAACCATCTAAGGCGACCTTAGAAAAATTCTTTATGCTCACTGCTAGGAGACGTGTAGCTGTGAACTGTTTGTGCATGCTCATGCAAATCGAATTTTAAATCTTATGTTAAGAAAAACAAACATTTTCGACAATTTATGAGATAGAATGTTATGCATTACTACTGAAATGGAGTGCTGATTGCTGAGTGCTTCTCATGTTTGTGCTTCTATTTGTGTTGAGATTACTATGCATTAGTACTGCAATCCTGCGTTTATTTGCTTTCGGCTACTCTATGATAATTTCTGTCAGAAAGGCCATGATGAATATCATCACTTCAAGGAGACATATGCAATTAGCTCAAAAGATATTTTTTTTATGAATGTTTCTATTATCATGGGAATAAAATGACTAATAAGACCAAAGAGGCCGGTACGCCCGTACTATGGGATAATGAAACAAAAATAATATTCTGTGACCTTTGCCTCAAAGAAATTAATCTGGGAAACATGCCTACTAGCTATTCAACAAAGAAGGGGGACAAAATATTATCAAGAAATTCAAGGAGAGTACAGACAGAGAATATGACAAGATGCAATTGAAGAACAAATGAGATCAGTTGAAGACGGATTAAAAAATTTGGAAGGAATTGAAACGTGGAGCGACGGGCTTGGAATGAGATCTGGTGGTGCTTACCATTGAAACTCCTGAAGAGTGATGAGGAGAAAGACTTGCAGTAAGCATTTTTTATATATCCCATAAAATTGATTCAACTTCGTTTTTTATTAACGTTCATATTATTCATTTATTCGTAATAAGGTTGGTGGTGCACTTGTGACGGATAAAATTAGAGAGGGGTCGCCTTAGATGTTTTGGTCAAATTAAACGTCGACACCCTGATGATCTGATTAAGAGAGTAGATGTTTTAGATTCAACTTATGTTAAGAAAGGCAAAGGTAGACCTAGAAAGACTTGGGCTTATTGCATAAAAAATGATCTTAATTTATTAGGATTAAATGAAAATTTGACACTAAATAGGGCGCAATGGAGAAAAACGATTCATTTAGCCGACCCACTTAGTGGGATTAAGGCTTTGTTGTTGTTGTTGTTGTTCATATTATGAATTTGTAGGTGGTGCCCGTTGCAAAGAAATTTAAAATATGTGGAGTTAAGCTTGAGTTGGAGGAGAAGTTGGATCAGATGTTTGGGGGTGTCATTGCTATGGGCAACTATGCATGTGCGTCCAGTGAGACAGGGTTTGGTCGCACCCTTAAGAAATTGGTTGCCGACCTGTCAGGCGATTCAACCGAAGTCCCTACCCTAGACTTCCACGAAGTCGAGTCGACCTACCATTCTAAGCGTCTGCGGGTTGAGAATAAAAAGAAAGTTGGAGTTGCTTACCTTAGAAGCCAGATATCATAACTGTTGGCTTCTATCAGTAGTGATTCGAGGACATCTCAAATAAACTCTATTGTGTAGGTTGTGCAAATGTTAAATGCAATTCCGGATGTTCTGTTGATTTGCCGCTATACTTGTTTGTGGTAGAGATGTTTGAAGATCCGACCCGTAGGGATTTTTTTGTCAACATTCCCAAAGACATAAGCGTCACGTAGCTACGACATTTTTATGAAAGCAGAAACATTTGAGAGATATTTTTTTTTATTTACAATCGCTTGGGACAATAATATTTGTTTATTTTTTCTTTATGATTTTGTTATTGCAGCTGCTTGGAACTTCGCTTATTTAGTGCTTCTTAATTTGTTTTCATTATGTTCGTATCCTTATGTGGTGGTACCTAATTCGTTGATGATTTTGTGTTAGATAGTACGGTTTGATCTACATGGATCCAAATGAAAGAAGACGCAAATTCATAATTGCAATTGTTGTATTCCTGGTCTACGAATATTACAACTCTTACATTGATAGGTCTCCTTGCATGACATCTTCATCTGTTGGGGACAAATGGTTAGGGAGTTGCTTGCTGGCCACCCAACAAGATTTAACAATATGTTCCGCATGACACATGCAGTGTTCATTGATCTGTTGGAAGAACTACACAATTTCATGAACTTCATGGCTCTTCCAGGACGACTTTCTGAGAGGTGTTGGCGTTAACCCTTTACATACTATCCCAGAATGAATCAATGTTGGGGTAATTGAGCTATTTCAACTCTCTGAATCAATCTGCAGGTACTTCTTAGTGGGGTTGAAGGCACTTGTGAGCTTTTCTTCACATGTCATCAAACCTACCGATCGTACATTCGAACAGACCCCCATAGAGATTTCTGGCAATGCACGATACTTGTCGCCCGTTAAGGTAATGTCTCAATTTCATTACATTTAATTTTGAAAAAAATAATGTTAGTACGAACTCAATCTTATGTTACTAGAATTGTATTGGAGCAATTGATGAAACACACATTGACTCATGCGATCCAAATAATGATAAGGTTGCATTTATCGGCCGTTGTGGTAGTCTGACACAAAATGTCATGACCGTTTGCGACTTCAACATATGCTTCACTTTTTGTTTTTACCGGTTGGGAGGGTAATGCACATGACAGTAGAGTTTTCAAAGTTGTATGTTTGAGACACATATAATCTCGTTTTTAAAAATTTTTCTTAATATTAATTATACAATTTATATCAGGTAAATAGTACTTGGTCAATGTTGGATATCCGTTGCAGCGATGGTATTTGAAACTCTATCCTGATACGAAATATCACGTACCGGACTTTGAGCGATCAAACAATGTAAAACAAGGCAGAAAAGAAATTTTGAATAAAAGTCATTCCTCGTTACGCGGTGTCATTGAGAGGACTTTCAGCGTTTGGAAGAAGAAATGAGTTATACTGCACGGTATGTCATTTTACCCGTTTCCCAAATATGTTCAGATTGTGATTGCTACGATGACGCTCCATAATTGCTTTCAGTGTCATCCTTTCCGCAACGATATCGACTTTCATCATGTTGACGAGGATCATGAGCATGTACCTGTCGAAACATTTAAGTACCGTCTTTGGCATTCTTTGCCACAATATGAGATTGATGCTTCCACCATCTCTCCTGCAGACGGGGAAGGTGCAAGCGAGATGACAGAGTTGAGGGCACAAATTACTGATGAGATTGTAGAAGAGTGATTGGACTATTTATTATTTTATTATTTTTACTGAATTGAGTCTTCTTTGTCTTTTACTTACTTTATTCAGTACCACTTGATTGTTTTGTATAATTTCGTTTTATTACCGTTCATAGTATATTTGGGATTGATTGTTTGGGTATTTTACGCATTTCATTTCTTTTTCTTTTTGGATGATTTGAGAGGTCTATGATGAGACTTATGACCTTATGAATTCTTCTGGATGCATTTTTAGTCGTTGTTGGTTGGTGTGACATGTGGAATCATAATGAAGGCAACCAAGGTCCTATCTTATGTTCAGCGATATGGTTTTTGAGAATATGCTGGATGACCATTTTTAGTGATATGCATATGTCACTCGTGCGCTTGATTTTACGTTGGTTAAAGACAACCAAGAACTTTTTTTTACAAGATCAGCTGTCTTCTTATAGTGATAGATATGTTGGTTTGTATACTGAGTTTTCAGAGATTCGCATTTGCTTAAAATTATAATTTATTCCTTCTTCTAGCAATTTCAACTTGTGTTATGACTAATGGATTATCTTTTGTAGCATTCAGGAAAGATGAGTTCTAGGATTTCAGGGATATCCCGAAGATTGTTCTGTTGTTGCGGACTTCAAACTTCTCTGCTTACGTTACGTCAAGCGCATAACTACGGATGACAATTTTACAGGTGCCCGCTTGGGTAGACAGTTTGGAGAAGTGTGAGTTCATCTGATGGGCAGACAGTCTGTTAGATACCACTGCCAAATAGTGATTGAGACTGGATAGCATCTCTAGATGACGGCGTCTCATGACGTGCATCGTCTGTATTATAAAGTCAATATTATCATATTCTTAATTCTAGTTTTGATGTTTTTTTTTTCTTTTTTTAGCATACTTGATACTCACTGTTAGGTGATGTGTTTACCTGGATGTTTGGTATCGTTCTGAAGTGAATTTTTTATTATGAAGTATCAAATATATGACTAGAACACTTCTGTTACAAACAACATTACTACACAGGGACAAAATGCTCATTTGTCTTGAAACACCGCACAATTATTTTTAAACCGGAGAAAACAAACATGTAACCAACTTTTCTGTAGCAGCTTCATAGGACAGCTAAGTTGTAGCTGCCCCAAATAGTCCCTTACTTAGGTTTCGGTGGCTGCCTTGTTAGTCCAAGCCCAATCTTTATAGAATGACTAAAAGGTTAAGACTTTAGTTGTCCACGTTGAGGTTCACTTATTCTAGAGAAGCTTAGGAAGGGTTCTAGTCGTGCATCATACTTTCGTTTCTTTGACTTGTATAATTTTATGCTTTTTATTATATTAACCTCGATTTGACATAAAAAATTATCTTAATTTATTAAGAAAGGCAGAGGTAGACCTAAGAAAACTTGGGCTTATTGCATAAAAAATGATCTTAATTTATTAGAATTAAATGAAAATTTGATACTAAATAGGACGCAATGGAGAAAAAGGATTCATGTAGCCGACCCCACTTTGTGGGATTAAGGCTTTGTTGTTGTGGGATTACGGTATAATACTCTCATTTGTAATAGGATAACAAGCATAAACAAATTAAGATTTGAAAAATATATATTAATTATATTTTTTAGTGCTTGGAAATTACTAAGATCGTAAGATAACATCCACCATAATGTGCTTTAAATAGACACATTAAGGGTATGCTAGTCTTATGTATTTAATGAATATAAGTTTTATGTGTTTCTTATCATTACCCTCCAAAGGCACAAATCATGGGACATACGTTACTCTCAACTCTTAACACAACGCAAATTATAGTGTATTTCATTGTAGCATATGATGTTTCCATCTCAAAGTATAGCATATTGAATGTAACTTATGATGAAAGCATCCTAAGTACATTCTAGTGATTTCTTATTAATTCTAAAAAATATAACCATTGATAGATCTACACTAGAAGACTCTTACCAACTCCACAACTCATGTTCACTCGATTAAAACATAGAATAGAAAAGAAGAGTACATCAAGTTTGAGTTTCCAGTGATGTTTGCAAATCATGTATTCCAACGTGTAAATTGAACTATAATGCCCCTAATGATTTATATTACTGGTTCTTTTTTACCTTATCCAATAAAAGATAACTTTAGACTTGGTTTTTTTATTAGGAGATGTTGGATTGGCCATTAATGGACTTGTTAAGCGGGTGAAGACAATCATGCTTTGCATTGAGTAGAATCAATCGGTCAGGAGTTCTTTGAATGATAGCAGAATTAATGTTCAGAAAGAGATTAATGATCCAAGGCTTAGATATCTTGTTGAAGGGTTTTGTTAATCCAAAAAACCAGCCGTAACTTCATTTATTGGAGTCATATTTATAGACTTGTAGAGAGTTTATTTAGTTGCAAAAGAAGTTACGTCTGTGACTAACAAGTATCCGACTTGTCTTATGTTCATTGTTGGGTGTAGCTTAGGAACGCATGGTCAATAATTGCTGTTACTTTTCTTAGATTAACCTTCTTTGTTTGAGCATATATGAAGGAGGTGCTGAAGTAGAAGACTCCTGTTAGTACTAAATAGTATTTCATGGCTTGGTAAAAATGAGGATAACATCCCTTTATTTTGTTTCATTAATTAAGAGATAGGATACTTGTATTTTAAGTTCTCTAAACATGGGAAGCATAAGATTGAGTTGACTAAAGGATAAAGGTAGAGAGAGAGGGGTAGAAAGAGAGGCGGTCAACCACCAAAAAAGGAAAATGCTTGGATAGTTGGATGCATTTTGCTTGCAATATTCTTATATAATATTGAAATTTTTTTTTTTACTAGTGTCTTCTGTTTGTAAAATTGATTTTAAATGCGGAAAAGAAAAGAATGATATATAAAATAATCCTAAGAGAAAACGTGTATCTTTCTTAAACGAGTAGTATCTTTTAAAAGAATCACCTTAGTATCAAATTATTAATCAAACAAAGGTAAATGAATCAAGCAAATAACATAAAATTGTTTGAAGGAAATGGTTGATGGCTAATTAATTTATAGATTTGGATATGGAACAAGGGTTAGAAGGAAAGGGAACAAATCTGACATGCTCGTAAGAACATAAGAAACTATTGGACTGAATATCTGTGGTAAAAACTTGAAAGAAAGGGAATAATTATTTTCAAAAAGTCAATTGTTGTATGGCACCCATGGTTTGATTTTATTTTTTATCTGTATCATACCATTGAATTTGCTTCTCTGTTTGGGGTTTTACTGAATTGTTCTCATAATGCAATTTAATATTACGAGACTAAAATTTACCTCTTGTTTTACAGGGAGAAGATATCATTGCCATATTGTCATGGGAGGAATGGTGGGCCTTCGAATTGAACAAAGATGACTCGGATCCGCACATTGCTTTGCTTCCTTTGCATCCAAATCTTCGAGCCAAATTCAACAATAGTGCTGCTTGGGAATATGCTAGAAGCATGGACGGAAAGCCGTATGGGTACCATAATATGATCTTCAGTTGGATAGATACAACGAGCGGGAACTACCCGCCACCATTGGATGGACAATTGGTATAGTGATTCTTCGTCTCTTATTCTCTGTTTTCAGTTTTCAATCAATTTCTTATTGGAGCATTTACATTCATAGCACAAAATTTTTATATATTTACTTCTCTCCTAACTTTCATATTTACACACATAGTACTCAAATCTTTTATATTATATTAAAAATAGCAGTATTATCACTTTTTAAGAGTCAAATTCTCATTTTCATGGGAAGTTTAGGTGTAAGATGTGTAAATACATAAGAGTAGTGTGCTACATATGTCAATTTCCCTTTTATTTACATAATAATGAACATGGTCGCTGGGACACTTTAGAAGTTGTCTTGAACTTTTTCTTCTTAATGAAGTTTTAAGTATTTCCTGTTGTAATATCACTCTGAATGAATCATTAAGATCAGAAAGTTCAAGTGGAAGATTCATATAAAATTGTGTTGTTAGGATGCTCAGAATCATCCATTGTCTTGATTTTTTCATAGGGGACATTTACATACATACCACACAATTCTTATGTATTTACATATATAACGCCTAAACTTCATATTTGCATGCATAACACTTTTGTTTTTAATATCACATCAAAAGTATTGTCACTACTTTTTAAAAGTGGAGTGCAAAGAAGTAATTGCTCTGAAAATCTTGTACTATTCATTAATGAACTTGGCTTATATAGAGCTAACAACGTTCTTACAATTAACCCCTAGACTTACAATTAGAATCTTCAAATAGATATAAATCTCAACACTCCCTCTCAAGATGGGCAAAAGATATTCAATAAGCCCATCTTGTCACATAATCTAAACAAAAGCTAATGAGCTAAACCTTTTGGTGAGGCATTCAGCCACTTGCTCTTCAGTGGGTTCATGACCTAGCTCCAGTAGCGCGTTATTCAAAATTTCTGTGATGAATGATCTATCAATCTCCGCATGTTTGGGCCTATCATGTTACATCGGGTTGTTGGCAATGCTAACCGTTGACTTGTTGTTGCACCCTAACTTCATTTGAGCTCTACCAACAAGACTCTCAACCATATCATCTCGGCAACTCCTAAAGCCTTGGCCCTGTACTCTGTCTCTACTGTTAACCTCGCTACTACTGACTGTTTCTTACTTTTCATGCAGTATCTTGATGTGGGCCTCCTGTTATCAGCACAACTCGCCTAATCAGAGTAAAAAAACCTCAATGCCTACATGCTCATCCCTTCTGAAGATCAATCTCATACATGGAGCATTATTCAAGGACCTCAGAACCTGATGCACTGCGTTAATATGACCCTTAGATCATTCATGTAGCGGCTCACCACATTCACTGCAAATGAGATGTCAGGACGCGTGTGACGAAGATCAGATGACCCACCAATCTCTATACATCTCACGATCAACTGGCTCTTCTGCTTCTACACTCAACTTGGCCTTCTAATCAATGGGAGAGACTGCAGGCTTGCATCCCAAGGAAGTATTTGAGCTTTTCAAGGTTCTCTAACTCATTCTTTGCCCAATCTTATATGTAATTGAGCAATCTTCATCTCATCATCACCAGTGATAATTATGTCATCAACATATATAACAAACATAGTGATGTTACCTCCATTTTGACTAAGGAACATCATATGGTCTACATTAATCTGCAGATATTCCATGCTCACCATAGCTTTTATAAACTTATCAAAACAGGCTTGAGGAGACTGTTTCAAGCCATTCTATGACTTCTTGAGCCTACACATCTTATCTACTGTCTATTTAATACCGAATCACGGTGGTATCTCAATATACATCTCCAGTAACTCATCATGAAGGAACACATTTTTCACATCTAATTAGTGTAACCTCCATTCATCATTTATTACCAGAAAAGCCAGTATACTCACTCTGCTTATTTTCGATGCTGGTGCAAATGCCTCGTCATAATCAATGTCATACGTCTGGATGTACCATTTCATCACCAATCATGCATTGTAACGCTCCATTTTCTCTTATGGATTTTATTTTACTGTGCAGATCCACTTGTACCCAACTGCTATTTTCCCTGGTGGTAGTGGTGTTGTCTCCCAAATTTGGTTTATATCGAGAAACCCAAGCTCTTCATGCATGGCCGCTTTCCACATGAAATCCTCCTTAGCTACCTGCCAACATTTGGATATAGAGACAGTGTCCAAAGATGCAATGAATGTTCATGCACAGATGATATGTTAGTGTATGAAATAAACTGAGCATTGTCATGTTTCCACTTAAAACGATCAGGAGGCTGTCTTGTATTGTTATGAGATGTCCTCCTTAAAGTCATGGGTTGGAAGTAGAATCAATAGGAATCATATCACCTGTGTATTTTAAGTTTGAGGTGGATGAAGTAGGTGTCTCAAGAGTTGGGGTAGATCGGGACAAAGGACTTATCGGTATGATTGACACTGCAAGCACTGTTATCTCATTATGCTTTCTTCTCCATATATATACACCATCAGGTCTCCTTGAGCTTGAATACAAGCACCTTCGGGCTCATTTTCCTCAGTTTCGGACTCAATCGATCATTCTCACTCAACGGGATAAGGCATCGTTTCCACATGTACCAATCTGTCACAATCACTACACTCCCCCTTTTGCTTCATATCTCCGGTATCTGGCTAGTCACTAAAGGTTGAGGTCACCTCCAAGGTGTAGTAAGTTCAAATTTTCTAAAAATCAAATCCATACTCACAAACGGTCTCTTCTCTATTGGGCTCCAACAATAATACCCCTTCTGGTGGCAGAATAACACAGGAAGACACACTTATCCTTCACAAAACATATACAACTAAATACCCTCAATGGGTGGATCTTGTCATTATCTCATTTTAGCAACTCACAAAGAGATTGTGCTATTACAACACTCTTGAGGGCATTTTGTCGATCATTTTAGTGGCTGTCAAAATAGCTTGCCAACAAGTGCTTTTTTATTTTCATCGAGTTCATCATGCTTCGGGGTACCTCTAGAAGGTGTATTTTTTCTCTCTGTTACTTAGTTTTATGCCGGTGTGTATGACATGTGGTTTGATGTTGTATCCCTTGGGTTGACATGTATCTGTGAACATCTTGTTGGTATAATTTGTCTCATTATCTACTGCACTATATTGAGTCAGAATCGCTCTGTGAATGTCTTTAAAGCAATCATTTCACTTTTGATTTTTATCAGATATAACTAAGCAAACAAGAAAAACATTCAATAAAATCACAAAATATATGTAACCATTCATCGAAGTTCTAAAACAAGGTCCCCATATGTCTAAATGTGCCAAATAAAAAACACAAAAACTCCTATTACCAGAATTAACATAAGAGCTCCCAATATGCTTATCAAACTCACAAGTATCATACACAAGTTTTTGTTTATTTGCCTTTTATATAAAGACGGATAGAAACGACTCAATAAACTAAACAAATAGTGTTTCATACGCTTATGACGTAGCAATAATAGAGCCTTCACACTCCTTCCAGATTCTCCTACTCAAGCACTCTTTATCATGGATGTCAATGCCGAGTCAATCCCCTCTATCTAAGTACTAGAGTCCACTATGCCACGTCTCAGTCCCAAGTCCCCGTCCAGTTCTCTTCTCTTTAAAGATTACCTTAGGAATATAAAAGGAAACAACGCATTTTAGTTGGAGTATAATAATGCTAATAAATAAAAGGTTTACTGGAAAGGAAGGAGCATGCAAAATATTAGGCATAGTCATAGAATTGATATACCTCACTGTATCCTTACTAACGACATGCTGTGTTGTACCTTCGACGGTTTGAATGCGTTATGGAACTATTAGATAAGTATATGAAGAGAATTCGCTAGCGATACCTGTCACATATTAAGATGCATCAAAATCTACTATCCATTCTAGTGAATTTGTGGTGAATATAGAAGTGCATGTGTATCACTAGTACCTTTTGCTGATTGAGCATAAGTAACAGTGTTTTCCTTGGATGAAGATAAAGTGGATGAATGCTCAGTCACATCTACTGCTCTCTGGTTCTTCTTCAACTTCTCCAAGAACTCACGATCCTCATTGGTAAATCCACCGGTCTCTCCCTCGTTCCTTGCTACCATAAGATTTTCTCGATAGCCTTATCTTCCACCCCTTTGGCCCCCACGACTCTAACCATGGCTTGTAGACTGTCGTCCACCCATCTCTCTCTCATTAGGTGGCTTTGGACTAGCCTTTCTCAGGTTTCCCACTTTTTCATAGTTGTAGCATCTGCAGGTCTCCCCCTAGGCACCTGTCATATCTAAGCTTGAGGCAGCCGAATTTGATCGACTACCTTGAAGTCTATGCGGCTCAAAGTGTAGTCTCATGTGACTCTTCTTCTGTATCATTACGGTGATGGCCTCATCCAGTAAAGGAATCATTGTCTTGGCTAGGAGGACCGATCTCCTCTGATCCAAAGCCCGGGTTCAGATGAGTCAGAAACTACATAGTCCTCGTCTGTGCAAAGATCTCCTTCTTGTACCCTGGATCACCACCAACTCGACATAGGTTAGAAGTGATCAAGATCTTGCCACTGTCGCTCTAGCTCTATGGACTACATTTGAATTGATCTGTCACATTGTACCACCGCCTTTATGTCACGCTGAATCTCGAACACCATCCTATGATTCTAAGTCCTAGCATAGATCCTCTTCAATTTTGCCTGGATTTCCTTCAATTTTGAATACTATCCACTGATGAGGCAATCGATGGAACTATTGATTTGAGAAGCCCAGTGTAAAGTAAGACGTGTGTGGTCCTCCACTCATCCCCTTTAGCACTATCACCCTCTGGCTCAGCCTTAACTCCTGTCAAATACCTCTATAATATCTACTTTACTAGAGCAGTCTCCATCCGACGTGACCAACTCAGGTATGAGACCGGTCCACCAAACTTCAAATCCACAAGAGAGAGATCTTCATTTGTATCAGAGCATTTGCTGAGGTAGTGACTTCCGTCGAGACGCTAGCTTATATGAGTCAGATCAAGATATTTAGAGCTTCATGATCTATCATTCCTAAAAGCTCCAAAGCTTTTCCTCCGAAACTATCTCCGTCTCCTGACATCCTTAATTTATCTATTCCCCAGCCTTCGTCATCCTCTCACGCATGCAAAACAAAAGTTCTCTCCCCCAGTGCTCTGGTTTCACGTGCACTTCACCCTTGCCCTACACTGAGCCACTCAAACTACTCTATCGCGATCCAACAACCTAAGGCGTTATCTCTTCCATTTGATCGATCCTCCTGCATTGAGCCGCTCTGTATAGCCGTGTTGTTCCTTGCGGTGCAATCCTAGAGACGCCTAAGCACGCCTTCCACTTCCCAACTCGCTGCAATCACGACTGTATCAAGAGTGCCCGTCCCAGTTTCGTGTCGCAATCCCATCGTTCTCATCCCAGTTAGCTCTAATCGTGATTGTATCAATGGTTTCACTCATCGATCCCATCATTACCATCTCAGTCAACTCTAGTCACGTCTGCTTTGCATCGACGAAACAAAAGGAAGAGGAAAAATAGGAATTTCGGGTCTGGGTATACCGATCCTGACTCGTGGGATCCAGCAGCACCAGCAATGGCTAGGTTGGGGTATGATACCATGAAGAAGTAATTGCTCTGAAAAACTTGTTATACTCATTAGTGACATAGACTTATATAAAGCCTTACAATATTCTTACAAAAAACCCTTCATTATTTTCTATTTATAATTAGAACTCTCAAAAAGATGCAAATCCCAACATAATGCTTCTTTTCATGCATATGTTTATGACACCAAGGTGTGATAAATGTAAATATCAAACTTTTGGTGTTAGATATGTAAATACAAAGGAATTGTGTGGTATGTATGTAACTTTTCCTTTTTCTAAGTGAAGTTTTGACTATTTCCTGTTGTAATATCAGGCCGAAAGAATCTTTGATGATTGATATAAAATTACATTGTTAGCATTCTGTGAATCATACGTTAAACAACATATTTTGGTGTGCCATTTGTTTAGCCAATAGTGATAGAAGCTTATGTGCTACTTTTAGGTAGAATTAGGGTTATTTGTTGAAGATAACTGAGCAAAGATCAAAAGCTGATTTGAATCTGTTATTTATTTTAGGTTGCTTCTGGTATGATTTTGTGGAGCAAAGTTATGCCAGCTTATGCTGCTAATTTGTGGAGTGAAGCCCTGAACAAAAGACTTGGCACTGAGGTTTGATTCTCTGTTTCGTTTTACTAGGGGAATTTATATACATACCACACAATTTTTAGGTATTTACATATCTAACACTTAAACTTAGATGTTTACATTTTATAGCACTTGGTGTTATAGATCTATGCATGAAAATGTGTATTTCACTTTTGAAAAAATTAATAAGACTGATATCTTTGATGTGATGTTAAAGTCCTCAATAAGATGCATGTAAATATCAAAGTTTAGGTTTTAGATTTGTAAATATATAAGATTGTGGTGTATAGGTAAAAGCCCCTTTTTACTGTTTTGTTCCACAAAATAAATGTCTTGGCATGGTTGTATGATATGTTTATAATGTTTTTGGCTCTAGGATTTTATTTGTACATACAAAATTATTAGGGCGTTCTCAAAGTAGAGAATGAAAATTCATTTTTTTCATATAGGAATGCAAATTTTTTAATGCAAGTAGATGGATGCATCAGCAATTCATGTGGATGCAAGCATTCAAACGCACACAAGTATTTAGAGTTAACATTGAATAATATAAAATTAAAGAAAGCTAAGTTGTTATCTCTCACAGAGTCACAACAGAAAGAAATTAACCCACAAACCTGAGAACATGATATATGGTTGTAGAAAGAACTTGTTCTGTTCAATTTTCTCATTATTTTGCTTTATATAAAGCTTCTTCCCAACAGTTTAGAGGCATAATGTCACACTTGAGTCTGAAAGGCGGTAAACTCCGACAATGCATTGCCTGATGAAATGAATTGAACCTATTTTGTATTCTAAAAAGGGAGATTATATGCAAATAGTGACAAGAATAAAAAAAAAATTTATTCTATAATTAATAATCCACTGATACAACTTAAAGATAAAAAATTGACTGAATCAAAATTGAAAATGATAATAGGGAATGACTAATCAGACCCAAAAAGAAAAAAATAATTCACTAATACAAACATTGAAAAATAGCTTCTTATTAAAAGGCTGCTCTGGTGGAGACGGTCCTGGTAGTTAATGAATAGAGCATGTTATGCAAAATTATCAAAGAGTGAGTTTGACATGCAAACTTAATAAATACAGTTATTTATTAAAGCATATATGATAGAGAAAATGGGGCATTCAATATGAACAACAAAGAGAGACAATTATGCATACATAACATCATAGAATCACGGGAGTATAGAAATATGAGCATGCTTAATTATGAATATGCAATTATTTTTCATCTAATGAAACCATATCAGTACATAATTTAACAATTTATTCAATTTTAATTCAATTTATATTTATATATTCAGTGTTAACAGAAACCCTGAAAGCGGAAATGTCAATGCCAACTTAAGGAAATCTAATATTTTTTTTGAAGAATCACCATGTGGGCCCTTTGGTCAGCTAGCCAATATCAAATAGGTACAACTGCATCAAACATTGCACATTTGTCCACAAGTAAATATATATGCAATATGCTTACTATAGACAAGCTGTTGATATGGTAAATCTCCAAGTAATTCATTAGTGTAAGACACAAGAAAATATAATAGTATAATTGCATGATTTAATCAAATATGCGGGCAGTTGTGCAAAAATAAATTAAGACAGATAATTACTTCATTATGAGCAATGCTGAAGCCTATAACAAGTGTAAAATAAGAAATATAAATGTAGTATCAAGAGCATGATTATCAACCTGTAAAATAACTATGAATCTACTATAAACAGTAAGGAAAACACCCATAGCTAGAAAGGGCATGTTTATCCCCTAATAATAAATAGTTAGTTACCTCGAGGTTGATGATAACACTCCAAATCATCTAGCAGTCCAATCGATGTGGTTGTACACAGGTTGGACTTCTAAAAGTTAATTATGCACATAAATGAATTAAACTAATAATAATTATTACTATTCTAATTATATATATATATATATATATATATATATATATATATATATATATATATATATATATATATATATCTGTCTGCGTGCGTGCGTGCGTGCGTGCGTGCGTCAATACTCCCTAAATAGCTAAGAGAGAAGGTAAAGTATCGAAGAAAGGAAAGGAGAAAACAACGAACTAGAGAACAAAAGATATAATCACATTTTCTGGAAGTCTGTTCAAAATGAAAAATTTGAGAAGACGACAAGGATTGCGATAGCGAGCGATGAAGGAGAAGAAATTTCAGTTCTTGCATGCTACTCTCTTTAGAAGATTTTGGTCCCTAAATTCATACATTAGTTCTAGAGTAACTTCAAGTACTTCCTGATTGACTATTCTTTAATCTCCCAAGGCATTTCTCATTTTGGTTGTTTCTTCCAAAAGACTCTAACAAAAGGAATTGATCGGTGGTGAAGCTGTCAAGCTTCATGCTCCAAAATGCAATCTGGTACTTCTTCATTACTCAAATCTTCTCAAATCATTAATTGCTCATATCAAATGTTATGAGAGTCATCATGCACATAACACCAAAATAGAGATATTTGGAAGACATTGTGTACTCCTGTAAGTTTTGGAGGAAGTGCCAAACAGTATGAAATTTTGCCTACTCTCTCAATCATCTCAAAAGGATTAATGAAGAAAGGATGAAGCTTTTCAGTACGGCCAAATTCTGTAACTTCACGCATAGGTGAAACCTTCAAAAGAAAAAAAAAATTACCTCTGGCATTGATTTCAAGTTCTTTGTACTTTGGGTCAAAGTACTTTTGACGATTCTTAGACGCACATAATTGATCTCAAATCTGACGAACTTTCTTCGTAGCTTGATTCACTAATTGAGGTCTGGATATTCTTCTCTCACCAATTTCAAACCAACATAACGGGGTTCTACACTTCATACCATAAAGTGCCTAGTACGACACCTGGCTGATGGTAGCCTGAAAGCTATATTATAAACAAATTTCACCAACAAAATATACTCCTTCCAACTACCTTTGATGTCCAAAATGCAAGCTCTCAGCAAGTCTCCTAAGGTTTGAATGGTATGCCATGACGGTCCGTCAATCTGAGGATGAAAGTGGTGCTGAAGTTTAATCTTGTGCCCATAGCTGCTTGCATTTGCTTCCATAGCCTGGAAATAAATTTTCTATCTCGATTCAATACAATGACAGTTGGAATTCCATGCAGTAGAACGATATTATCTGTGTAGATCTTGGCTAATTTATTCACTGAATAAGTCTGTTTGATTGGTACAAAATGAACTAATTTAGTTAGTCTTTCGACAACAACCCAAATAACATCATTTCACTCTGGAATAGATAGGGGCTATAACAAACCACCATGTCTCCGATGTTCAATCTTAACCATCTAACATGTAAAACACTTAGCTACAAGCTCAGATACATCGATTTTCATACAGGACCACCAAAATAACTTCTTAAGACCTTGATACATCGTAGTGCTTTCCGGATGAGCATAATATGCAGTAGAATGTGCTCTTTCACATGAATACTTGGCTCGTGGATCCATTTTATTTCATTCAAAATAGAGGTTACAAGCGGGCGGGGGAGCCAAAAAACCCTTTCACAAGAACGAGCTCTCCTATTCATAGATGATAGGAAGACCAAAAAGTAAATTACAATATTACCCTTACTTTGCATGAAATTTTAGTCTTTTATGTTGGCGTGTTCTATTGGTTACTTCATCGATCGTTGGATATATTATTTTGGGGTTTTCTGTCAGGGGGAGTCATCAGGTTCCGGTGGCGACTAGAAGAAAAGTCCTCTGTCGGGGAAAAAAATCCTCTGTCGGGGATAAATCCTCCGTCGGAGAAAAAAATCTTCGGAAAATATCTAATTTGACGGGAGTAGAGAACAGATTACCTCGAGATCCATACATACCATTTTTGTGTATACAATATATATATTTCTATAATTCTTGAATTATAATATAAAGAAAAGAAAGAAAGGGGAAAAGAGAAGCTTGCAATACTAAATTAGTCGAGGAAGAAGAAAGTGGATGAGGGGAGGGAGCGTCGCTCCACTACCTTCAATTGGGTTGAGGGAGAAAAAAGAAGAAGAGAGGTGAAAGATGGGGGTTTCAGTGTGCTTTGTCCACGATGTAATCGCTCATTCATGGCTAGGTCTAATCATGACTATATCACCAGGGTTTGGACAAGGAGGAGAAAGATAGGAGTTCAGTGGTGTTTGGTGGCTACAGAAGGGGGCGAGAGAGAGGTGAGCGAACCTAGAAAGAAGAGAATTGCCTTTTTGGGGAAGTCAGTTCGAGAAAAACAACTCGAGAAGGTGGTACAGATTGTGATAACGAGTGATAAAGGAGAAGAAATTTTGGTTCCTGTTGCGATAGCTATACATTTATTAAGAGGTTTGATGGAGATGTATAGGGGGAATAAAGAGGTTCTACGTATAATTTTTATTGATTTAGAAAATGCTTACGGTAAGATTCCAAGGCAAGTATGTTGGAGAGTTCTAAAGATGAAATGTGTTGATATGACTTCTATTCAAGTCACTAAAGAAATGTATATTAGAGTTGTTATTTGTGTTTGAACAATATAGGACTGACCAAGTATTTTCCTGTTTTAGTTGGATTACATCAGGAATCGGCTTTAAGCCCATATCTTTTTGCTTTAGTTATGGATGCTCTTACTGGACATTTACAGAAGAATGTACCTTGGTGTATTCTTTTCACTAATGATTTCCTTCTTGTGGATAAGATTAGAGAAAGAGCTCAAGAAAACTAGAATTATGGAGGTCTACATTGGAGTCTAAAGGCCTTCGTGTGAGTAGATCTAAAACTGAATACATGGAATGTAATTTTAGTAGTAGTAGCTCTAGTGGCAGAGTTGTAACTATGGGTGATCAAATCTTTAAAAAGTTTGATAAGTTTAGATATCTCTGGTCTATTGTTTAAAGTGTTGGTGATACAGTTGGAGATGTTATTAGTAGAATTCAAATTGATTGGTTGAAGTGGAGGAATGCATCAGGCCTATTGTGAGATAGAAAAGCTTAGACCGAGAGGAAAATTTTATAAGATGGTGGTGAGACTTATAACATTCTATGGCACAAAATGTTGGCCTTTAAAAGAGAAGCATACAACAAAGTTAAGTGTTGTTGAGACGAGCATGCTTAGGTGGATGAGTGCCTTGACACTTGGAGACAAATGCGAAATGAATATATTTGTGATAGGGTTGGTGTAACTCCAATGGCTGACAAAATTAGAGAGAGTTATCTCAGATGGTTTGGTCACATTACGTCGACCATCTAATGAGCCTATTAGGAGAGTAGACATTTTAGATTTCACTTATGTTAAGAAAGGCTGAGGTAGACCTTAAAAGTCTTGGGCATATTGCGTAAAAAATGATCTTAATCTGTTAGAATTAAATAAGAAAATGACACTCGATAGGACGTAATGGAGAAAAGTATTCATTTAGCTGACCCCATTTACTGGGATAAAGGCTTCTTCTTGTTGTTGTTTTTGTTGTTATATACGTGAACCTTTCAAGGGACATAAGATTATTGGATTTAGTCCCATATCAGTAGGTAGAAAAAATACACTAACACTGAAATTCAAATGATTGACCTTAAGTCCCATGACAACTAATTAATGCGAAGACAAGAATTAATTACATGAATTTTAAATGGAAAATTTTAAGAAAAAAGTATTCCAAATAAAATTTTTTATTTTTTATAAAAAATGGATATTTGTGCCGATAAAAATTATAGTTTTATTGCCCTCATCTTGCTTTGCATATGACATGAGTCGGAATCTGGTGCCTTCCCTATAAGAGGAGCTCTCATTGTCTTGTGTGAGGCGGTCTGTTTCGTTCCATCACAGGCATTCAGGGCTTAGAATGACGAGATAAGCCATGACATTATCACACACTCCAATGAACCCCTTGGGCCTTATTAGATAGCTCCTGGCAAAGATTCATACATGGCACTCATTCATTAAGCACTCTAGGTTCATCGTAAGCTTTGACATTTTTGTTCTCCAATCAAGTCAATTGTATGATTTCAAAGTGAATGAGTGCTAAACTATAAAAACAAAAACACAAAACATTGCTATTTATGAAAGTAGCAGCTTGTTGCTTCCATTTCGTAAATTGTCATCCAAATATCTAAATTCACAATAAAACCATAACTCTTTTTTCTTTTTCATTTGGGGCATTTTACATACCACATAATTCCTATGTATTTACATATCTGACACCTAAATTTTCCTTTTTGCATTTATACCAACAAACTCTTTCCTATCACATCAAAAGTATTTCTATTTTAACTTTTAAAAAATGAAATAAACCTTTTCATGCATAGGTAAGGTAACATATTTGTAAATTGACGTTTAGATGTTATATCTGTAAATTCAAAGAAATGAGTGATTTGAATGCAAATATCTTTCTTTTCATTTTTATCTATTTCTCAATGTTCTTACTTTGGCACACATAAATACATGTTCTATCTATTGAAAATATCTGTTGAACATATCATTTAAGCGTGCTGAGAGAGAGAGATTAATCATGTTCTAGTTTTTTTCTTATTATTATTATTATTATTATTATTATAGGGTCTTGATCTACCAGATATTATAGTAGAGACGGAGAAGCGTGGTTCTTCTTTTGATAAGCTGCTCACAATTCCGGAGGAAGATGATTGGATTTATTCTGATGGCAGCTCAACCTCTTGCGTGGCTTTTATACTTCAGATGTACAAACATGCTGGTCTTTTTGATCCAATTTCCACATCCATACAAGTAACTGAGTTTACGGTGAGTCTTTTTACATTCATACCACTTAATTCTTATGTATTTACATATCTGGCATCTATGTTCTACTATTTTACATTCGTACCACTCAAGTCTTTCCTACCAAATAAAAACATATCATAATTTTAACTTTTAAAAGTGAAATAAATCTTTTCCATGCATAGGTACAATGACAGTTATGTAAATACTGAAGTATATGTGTTATATATGTAAATACATAGGAATTGAGTGTTATGGATGTAAATCTGTTTTTTTAATAAATTGATTTATTTTTAAAAATAAAATTAAAGACATAAAAAAACAAATAAAACAAATATATTCTCAAAAATAATAATAAAAAAAAGATTCCAAACATACTTAAAAAAAAAAAACTTCCTTTAGAGCCTCCTATTCAATTCACTGCTTCTTACATACAAATATGTTCATAATATGACAGATCAAAGATGCATATACCCTAAGTTTCTTTGAAAATAATTCAAGCCGACTGCCAGAGTGGTGCAATAGAGAAGACACTGTGAAGCTGCCTTTCTGCCAGATTAAGGGAAGATATCGGATGGAATTACCACATTACAATACAATACAGCCTTACCCTCACATGAATGAGAAATGCCCATCTTTGCCCCCAAATTATGATCGCCCATCTTATTGCTGAACCTTCTCATATTTTAATATTTTCATCTGCTCCTTCCCACCTTTATACATATGAAATTATGTGGGGAAATTTGTAATATTGTAAATTTGTTGAAATTAGATAGCATAAAGGATCACTATAGAATTTGATATAAACATGAATGCATTTATGTTTGTATGTGGATGGTTTTTTGTTTAATGTGAATAAATAGAAATAGCACATGTGTATTTATGTCTACAAGATGCCCATTAGTTTCCACAATCAACATGCATTAATCATTGTGAGTATCAAGTATTTTATATGACTTGCATCGTATTTCGTGTAAACATACTTTCTCCAAAGGCTTGTTCGTGTACATGCAATAATTCACAAATCTATCACATACCATATATGCATGCGGTTTCGGCTTTGAGAGTTAGACGTTTAGATCATGTTGTTTTTGTTTCCAAGTACTGTAGATTTATATCATCAGACATATGAATCATTATTTTATATAATATCCGAGAAAGAATCATGACCATGGAAAAACCAATAACAATGTATTACTGCTTTACTTTCCCTTTTGTTTAGAGGAATATATGGCCATGCAAGAACAATTCAATGGATGGGATGAGATGAGAACCATAAGCACACGAGTGTAGTTTTTGTAAAAATTTGGGCCATAACAGAGAACATGTCCTTATCATCTAAATGCCAGTAGGATAAATAATATATTATAATTAAATTCATATTAAACTTACTATGACTTTCATTCAGAGTTTTCATATACACGTTTGATTTTTTGATGATAAGCACTTTGATTATTTGTAGTGATGGCCGACGCAACAAGGTCGGGAGACCACCGCTGTCGTGCTAGATGAAATGTTCAAGGGGATAGTAGTACATCCCAAGCAGAGACACCTCCAAGCATTCCATCCTTAGGTGAGGCACATCATTCAGTAAATCCAGATCAGGCAATACAAAATATATTTCGTATTTAAAAATTGAGTTAAATCATTATCACAAACAAAATAATTTAATTTATATATGATACAATTCCAGTCACTTACTAGTGCAAAAGAGCGACTAGTGCAGTTCTCACGATTTATCTATACACTGCAAATTATAGGTGCCAATTAAGTAAGGAACTTGCAATACATCAAATTAGACACCATCTAATAACTACAATGGAAGAGAAAAGGTGCCCCATGACTAAGACTTTTCAGTTGCCTATTAGTAGGACAAATTTGCATCATATTTACATATTATTAGGATTATTATAATTTTTTAACTTATATAATGCACATTTATGTCAGGCAAAAGATACTTATTTGTGTTAGGGTAGGCTGAAATGCCTTATCATGGCCTATTGTTGTTGGCCTTGATTTCCAATGGCCTAGTTGGCCAGTGTGTTGCGACGAGTTGTTGGGTGGCCACTCTAGGGTTGATGTTATCTACCACCATTCTATAAACCATGAGATAACATCAACATTCTTTATGGGTCACTACCAATCACAGTCTATCATGTCGGTTAGTTGGCTTCATTAGCAATTCGCAGGGTGTCTGACGAGGATCCAAGTCCACATAATTTTTCAAGGCATGTTAGGGCTTATATTTTGTGAATATTAGTATGTATTCTAATCTCAGATACTTTTGGATCACATGTTCGCTTGAAATACTTATTATTGTTGGAGAATTTAGAGAAATTTGGAAGATATGCTTTGGGCAGCGCGGTGCTGGGAGAGTTGTATAGAGAATTAAATCTATTAACTAAGCTTATTTGTGTCACGATTGCTAGGTATTTGCACTTGCTTCAAGCATGGTGCTGGGAGCACTTAAATGTTGTTCGACTCAGTCTTTATGTTCCGACTCCACTTAAGTTATCAGGTAAATCGTTTGGATCCAAGTACAAAATCAATTTCTATATTTATATATACATACATATTTTTAATTAGATTCAACTTGTTTGTTTAAATAACTTGTAGATAGAATGAAGAGTAAATCGTGAAGTGCCAACTGAAAATGTAAAAATGTATAGAGATAAATTTGATGGTCTCAAACAGTCATGTATAATACACATTTTCTAGTTAATCTCATGTTTTTGTTAAATATTTATAATAAATATAATTAAATTTATAACTTAATACACATGTTATTTGGACACCATATTCGGATATTTATATGGTGTTTTTACCTGACATGTTTTCAGAACATAGATATTTGGACTGATCGTGTTCCACTTATCAACTGGAAGTGTGTCGAGTGGCACCTTGCAGATTGCGTTATGTGGCAATTTGCTAGCATTCAGTCAAATAGTTATTGAACCTATAAAATGAGTTTTTAAGAGAGTTGACGGGGAGGTAAGTAAAAGTTGACTGGGAGCAATATCACTAGTCACTATATCAAGATGTAGAATAATTTTCGGGCTTATATAGTACCATTAACTCATCACAAGAAAACAACGAACTAAAACTAACTAACTATTTGTAGTGATATCGATTTTGGGCATCACTCTACTTAGTAAAGCCTCACACTCAGTCATCATATACATATTAACCCCATCACTAGGAGAATAGTGGTATGCATTAATTATATTTTAAGCTACTACTAATTTCTTATGTTATAATACATAATAATTAATTGAAGTTTTAAATTAACTACATGAATTACTTCTTTTGTAGCAAAGACATCGCAAGAATGTTTGTAGGGGTTTGTGGTGGAACTGCTAGTTTCACGAAACAATGACATAATGAAATATAGAGCTATCATGTAGAGCGAAACAATAATATCATATTGATTATTGTGCGCTTAATCGACCAATTGGACATGATTTTGCGGTGCGACCATCTCACTGAATAAATCTAAAATCACATGACCCCTATAGATCAACATCTGATGCTCCACGTTGATTATCTTTTACTGTTGCGAGACAATCAGTAGCAGATACTCTAAGGAGATCTTCAGTTTCTAGAACATACATAGGAGTCAAATGAACAACCATATCTAGAATCACCTGCTTATGTTAGCCAATCAATATTTGCATGACTCTCCAACTATGCAGGACCATTGACATATGAGAGTCCATCTTATGACTTATAATGAACAACTTTTATTACTTGAGACCTGGATGTATAACTTTCATAGCATGTTCATGACTACGTCTATATCTGACGAACGATACACTTCCAATTTATACACCAACAATTCTCATGAACAAATAAAGTTATTGGATGTCACAACGAGCTACTATGATGCAACTAAAGGCGATGATATCGAAGTAGAATTTCAAGACCAATTGTGACATAGATCACTGTTGTCCTCGTCTTGACATACATCAGGCTTAGACGTCATTCCACCCCATCGTAGAAGATAATATTATTTTTTAAATTTAATGTGAGGCTATTTTAATGTGAAATAAATTTTAAGAATTTGATTTATTCTTAGTTAATTCATTTTATTCATATATATATTTTTATTAAATTAATATTATTTAAATGTAAATTAATATTATTTAAATTTTAATTAATGTAATTTAAATTCATAGTTTATTTTTAATATTAGGTAATATATAATATATATTATGAAATTATTTTTTCATACTATTTAAAAAAATTCCCCAAGGGGAGTGATTCAAAACCAACTTTTGCATGAAATACCCCAAATGGAAGCGATTGAGTTCCTTTTAAATTTTTTTTTTGGCCAACTCAGTCTCCAATATTCTATTAATAAATGTGCTCCTTTTCATCATTTTCTTTCAGTCAAATTTACTTCTCTTGCATATGTAAAATGATATTCCAGTAGATAAATAAATAATTTAATGTTACTACATGAATTTTCCTTTTATTTATTATTTCTAAAAATAAATCAATATATATTTTTTAAAACAGGACAACATTCAATTTTTGAATGTTTCTAAAAATAATATTATGTTAATCAAACATATCAAATATTTTATTTTAAATCAAAATATTGAAATAAAAGAAAATAAAATTTAAAATGATCTCAAACATCCCTTTAAAATATGGCCCATACAGTTCTTACAGTATCTAAAACCTTTTTTGTTACTAGGGGTGTAAACGAGCAGAACACAAGCGAGCCAAGGCTCAGCTCGTCTCGCTCGTGTTCGGCTCGTTTATATTTCGAGCCCAAAAAGTGTGTTCGTGTTCGGCTCGTTTGCTTGATGAGCCGAACACAAGCTGTTCACGAACAAAGAGTCATTTTGACAATCATAATCACGTAACCATAAGATGTTAGGTTTGAGGCAAGATTTAAGAATTATAATTCATATTAAAACATCATTTGAATATAATTTAATACTTTTATTATATTTACTTAATTAATAATTTTAATTGATTATAAATCTTTTAAATTTTTTAAAAATATTACTCATTAATATAATATATATATATATATATATATATATATATATATATATATATATATATATATATATATATATATATAAATTATCATGTTGGCGGCTGAAAACAGAGAAGCTCTGCTAGGGTTTTAATGGAGTGCTAGCTGGCGGATGGGGCTTGGACTGGGTTGTTGGCTGGAGCTGGTGGGTGGAAGGTTTGTTTTTTCTCCCTTTCATGCTGTTGTGGGCTATTTTGGTGGCTCCTGATTCTGCTTTGGTCTTCCCGGGCTCTTTCTTTTTTGAATTTCGGGAGTTACTGTTCCATTGCTCGGTGGAGCGATGAGTGGTTTTGTTTGTCTCGTTTTCTACGGGTGGTCGGTACTTTTCAGCCTCTTCCTTCCTTTGGCCTTCCTGGACTTGCTGTTTAGTTTTGGATTTTACTGTTTCTTTGCTTGGTTTGCTGTGGGGGGCTTGGGCTTCTTTGTCCTTCCTAGTCTTTTTGGGTGAGCTGCTGCCAACAGGTTTCCTTCTTAGCTTGATTTCTGCCTCTGGGGTGGGGGTTTGCTCTGTCTCATTCTGGTTGGATTTTGTCATGGCACATCATTTTCCTATTGATTCCAGTACTAATGCTATGTGGGCCAAGGCCACATATGCAGGTGTGGTGGGCAATGGGCATACTCCTCACAAGACTTTTGATCACCTGGTCTTCCCCCAGGCCGTACATGACACTGCTGTAGGGAAGGGCAACAACCCTTTTATTAATCCAGTGGGAGTTAAGGAAGGCCAGCCTGTTGTCCTTTTTTCTAAAAATGACATGAAAACCTTATCAATGCCATTAAGTTCAGTTTGATTGGAAAATTCCAGTTGGGGCATCCTAAGATGGAATATGTGAGAAAATTTTTTGAGGAACTCAACTTGATGGGCTCTTGGAAGTTGGGCTTACTTGATGGGAGACATTTGCTCATTAGTTTGTCTAATGAGGAAGACTATGCCAAACTATTTGGCAAGCAATCAATGTTGATAGTTGGAACATACATGAAAATACTTAAATGGACACCTGATTTTGATCCATTAAAAAAGCCCCCAATCATACCAATGTGGTTTAAATTTCCCAATTTGCCAATACAACTTTACCACCAAAATGCATTGTACAATATCAGCCAAGCATTGGGAACCCCTCTTAAGATTGACACCCACACCTATGATATGGCCAGGCCAGCAACAGCTAGGGTGTTAGTGGAGAGGGACATTACCCTCCCTGATGTAAAGAGAATTTGGGTTAGAACTGATGAGGACTTCCTTGAGAAGGGCTTCTGGCAGGAGACTGAGGTGGAGTTCAAACCTTTGTATTGCCAGCATTGTAGGATGTTTGGGCATCTACAAGAAAGTTGCTACAGATTACATCTACCTTCTAGAAAGAGATCAGTTGGTATTAATAAGGAGACTGTGACAGTTGCTAAAAGTACTGTTGTGGGGCAGACAGATCCTCCTATGTCAGCTGGGCCTGACAAAGATATGTCAATACCAGTTAATACTTCGCCGATAGAGGTGCATGATGTTACTGTTCCCATGATGCCAGAGGGTGATAAAGCAATTCCTGTGTTTCCTGCTGGAGAATTGGCTCCAGCATTGCCTGGTGTAGATTTGGTCTTGTCAGATGATGAGCAGGAGCTACCTACAGAGAATATTGAAGATGTTGGTTTCACTAGCCCTGTGGCCCAGAAGAAGGTTGATCAAGGTTATGCAGTTGAACTGGAATTTTTAGATGTCAATATTGGTAAGATGGCACTGGTCTTACCAATGAATGACAAACTCAGAAAAGCAATAAGAGAAGGAAGAACAAGACAGAATTACAAGGACTGCTGGATTTTCAACCTCCTGGTGATCCCCCAGACCGTCCCCATTTCAATTCTCTCCCCAAAACAAGGGGGAAAGGAAAACATCTCTCTCAATGATCAACTTAATGTGTTGGAAAATAAGGGGGGTTGCACATCCCTCTTCTATTAGTAGAATTAAGCATTTAGTTCATTTTCATAAACTGTGGTGCTTTGCTCTTTTGGAGCCCATGGTTAAAAAGAACACTGACCTCATCACTAAATCTTTTCCTAATTTCTCTTATCATATTAATGTACCAATAAAATTTGGGTGTTTGCTAGAAAAGAGTTGCAATGGTCTGTGCTTCTTGATCATAATTAGTTCACTCATTTGCAATTTTCAATTGGTGATCAGATTGGCTTTGCAACTTTCATTTATGCTCGCAGTAATTACATGCAACAACAACTGTTATGGAATGATTTGCTGCACATTGGCCATCAAATGAACTCTTTCTGGATTCTGGGGGGTGATTTTAACTGTTTCACTACTGCTTCTGAGAAGAGAGGAGGCAGTCCACTCTCTACCTCTTACATGTCTTCTTTTAATCAATTCATAACAGATGTTGCACTCTTTGATTTGGGCTTTCAGGGCCCTTCTTTCACATGGAGGAGAGGTAGTACCTGGGAAAGATTGGATAGGATGCTGGGAAATTCTCTTTGGCTTCAGACCTTTCCTTATACAAACATCACCCACCTCTCTATGGCTGGTTCTGATCACAGGCCTATTCTTTGTTCCATTAGGAATGTGGAAGGAGGGAAAGGGGGAAAATTTAGATTTCTGAACATGTAGCTGATCCATCCAGACTTCTTAACTGAATTGAAAAAATGCTGGAAGCACCTTCTGGGGCAATCACCCTGGGGAAACCTCTGGAATTTGCACAAGCAGACTGCTAAGCATTTCACTCACTGGAATTGGACAAAGTTTGGGGATATCCATGCTAACATCCATAAAGTCGAAGAAAAGGTTGCTACGGTGGAAGCCGGCTTTTTAAGGGGGACCAGGACTGAATTGGATCTACACATGGCACATGAAGAGCTAATGGCACAAATCAAATACCAGGAAGCCTTTTTTCATCAAAAAGCTGCATCTTCTAAATTCATTGAAGGAGATAGGAATACCGAATATTTCCATGCTTATATCAACTTTAAGAGGAAATGCAATATGATTCTCTCTATTACTAATTCTGATGGAAGCAAATTAATAGAAGCTGATGCCATTGCTGAGGATGCTGTACATTATTTTCAAAAGCTCTTTACTCAGGTTCCTATCCAACCCACACCAATTCAGCGTCTGCTCTTTCAGGATAATATTACTTATGTGCAGGGACTCTATTTAACTCATATTCCGTTGGAAGCTAAAATTAAACTTGCATTAGACTCCATTGATGGGATAAGGCTGCTGGCCCTGATAATTTCTCAGCCTCTTTTTACAAGGAAGGTTGGTCCATTATTGGAAAGGATGTAGTGTTGGCAATGCAAGCCTTTTTTCAGTGGTTAGATCCTCCTAAGTATTTTACTTCCTCCACTATTGTCTTAATACCTAAGAACAAGATTAGACATTCTTGGGGTGACTTTAGACCCATCAGTCTAACTTCTGTGATTTCCAAGATACTAAGCAAGATTCTGGTCACCAGGCTACAACCCCATATGCAAGTACTGATCCAAGCTAACCAGGCAGCCTTTGTGAAGGGGAGAAACATCTCTGATAACATCTTGCTAGCTCAGGAATTGTTGCTTGATTTGGATAGGAAGTGTAGGGGCCACAACATGATCTTCAAATTAGATATTAAGAAGGCTTATGATACCATAAGCTGAGATTTCATTCTTAATTGTCTATCTGGTAGAGGCTTCCCTCTTGAGTTTGTGCAGCTGATTGGGAGGTGGCTCCATTGTAATGCACATTCTGTATTGGTTAATGGAAAGAGCCATGGTTTTTTCAATGCCACTAGAGGGATTAAGCAGGGAGATCCTCTTTCCTCTACCCTCTTTATTCTAGCATTTGACAATCTTTCTAGACTCCTGGATGATCTTATGATTAAGTCTCCCCAGCTTCAATATCACCATAAGTCCAATTTATTGGTTAGTCAACTATCTTATGCAGATGACATAATTATTTTCTCCATAGCTTCCAAGGCTGCTGTTAAAGGTTTCTATAAAGCTTTGCAACACTTAAACTCAGTTTCTGGTTTGGAGTTAAATCTTCAAAAATGCCAATTCTTTGTCAGCACTCATGTTAGCCATCTTGTGAAGGCATGGATTGCTGATTATTCTGGCTTCAAATCTTCTCACCTTCCCATTAGCTATCTGGGAGTGCAACTTTTGAAGGGCAGAACCAAACAAATCCAGTATCAAGAGGTGATTGATAAAATCATGGCCCAAATCCAGTGCTGGTCTAACTCCTTCCTTTCTAATGGAGGTAGAATTACTCTATTAAAAAGCATTTTTTTTGCACTACCTTATTATGCCTTACAGATGTTTTCTATGAAGAAAAGCACCCAACAACAACTTGGTAGGATTTTTAATAAATTCTTATGGGTTGGACAACATAAGAAAATCCATTGGATGCCATGGCAGAAGCATTGTCAACCTCTTCAGTCAAGGGGGTTGGGTTTCAAAAGCTTTGATCATATGAGTTTTATCAATTTTTGTAAGATTTGGATCAGATTCAGGGCTCAAGATAACCTCTGGGCTTAGTTTCTAATAGGCAAATATTGTAAGCAAGAGCACCCAACAGTTGTACAACCTAAGCTCGGAGACTCCAGGCTTTGGGCTAAGCTTCTGAAGATCGGGGAGAAGGCTGAGCTGCTTTTCATCTGGGAGCTAGGTGAAGGCCATATCAACTTCTGGTTGGATAAGTGGATTTGGGGTGGAGAAAAACTTTCTCCCACCCACACTGATATTTCTTTGAAAAGCTGTGTTAAAGACTTTTGGCAGGATAATCAGTGAAACTACAATGCTCTTAGCAATATTCTGAATTCTGAACAACTACATCAGGTTCTACAGTCAGCTCTCAAACCTGATCATAAAGATAAGTTGATTACTAAGAATAAACATTCTCAGAAGCTAGCAACATTCATTTATCACAAGAACTTTAATTAGGATAATGTTCAATGGGGTGCTGAATTTTGGGGGAAGATGCATACCTCATCTATGTCATTCTTTTGTTGGAGAACTAGGCACAAACAACTACCTACTGATGACATCTTAAAGATGAAATGCTTAAGAGGGCCTTCTTTCTGTCTTCTCTGCCAATGTGAGGAAGAGTCTTTGGATCATCTGTGTGGATGGAGCTGCTTTGTAAATTGAAAATTGATTCACTGAACTAAAGTTTTCTCACAGCCTGATGGATTGGCATCAGGTGGACCTCTTGGTATTTCCTTGCTTGGTGGCTTGGTTTATTTGGATGTGTAGGAATCAAGCTAAGTATGAGGAGAAGACTCCCTCCTGTTTGCTGGTGGTTGCCCACTGTTTGGCCTACATTCAGAAGCTCATTAAGTACCATCATCTAAGGGACATTTGTTTGTTTAGATTACCTGATAAAGTCCCTTTGCATCATCCTATGTTGGTCAAGTGATCTCCTCCCCCTAGCCCATGGATTAAGGCAAATACTAATGGGAGCTACAGCAAGATGAAGGCAGGCTTTGGTGGCCTTTTTAGAGATCACTTGGGAAAATGCCTGTTGTTTTTTCAATCTCCTACCTGGGCTCTAGATGCCTTGAAAGCTGAGATTATTGCTATTTGTTGGGCAATCAGAATTGCCTTTCAATGCAAGGTGAGGAAGCTGTTGGTGGAGTCAAATTCTTCAAGCTGTATCATGTACCTTCAAAATATTACACCTGCCCCATGGAATATCATAAGGTGGATTAACTGTTTGCCCAGATACCGAGAGGTCATGCAACTAGGCTTTATCTATTCACCTAGGGAAGCCAATGCTCCTGCTCATTGGCTTGCTACTCAAGGTTGTTGTAATGAAGATATTATAATTGATGTAACACCCCCCTCCTCCCCCTAGCCTTTTTGCTTCATGGAGACAACTTGGGTCTACCATATATTAGGGCTTAGTTTGTAATACCTTTTATCTAATAGATTGGTTGCCAATGGCAAGTTTTTGGTTATATATATATATATATATATATATATATATATATATATATATATATATATATATATATATATAATTGAGGAATAGTATTTCGAGCCAAAAAGAGCCGAACACGAACGAACAAATCTTTGTTCGTGTTCGGCTCGTTAGGATTTGTTAACTTAACGAACAAGCCAAACTCGAGTTTCTTAACGACTGAACACGAGTTGTTCGCGAACAACGAGCCCGACAACCCTATTTGTTACCAATTAGTCTACATATTAATAAACTATAAAGGAAGATTTACGCACATACCACTCAATTCATATGTATTTACATATCTATCAACTAAATTTTTTAGAAGTTAAAATAGTTAGAAGTTAAAATAGTGATGTATGCCTGTGATATGATGATTTAGATGATAAAAATATTTTATAAAAAATTTGCTGTCGGATATGCAAATACAAAGGAAAATAAACTCTGAACTCACCATCTTCGGGTGAGATTAAGATAGAAGTTCTAAAGCTCTTATGTCTAGAGTTTATTTTTTTAATTATTTTTTAAAAATTCTTATTCTATTTATGGATCATTGTACCTAAGTTTTTGGATTTACAATCACCTTCCCCTTTAATAGGAAAGTGAGCAAAATGAAGATGTTTTAAAATGAATAAAATGGAAACTTTGGTTGATGCTATGTAAATTCGATCATTTCACAGGATTTTCTTAGGAGAAAATTTCCATAATAAATCTCATATAGATACCCACTTTGCAACTTAGAGGTAGAAAATATCATTAATGTGTGTCGGAAGGTCTACGCTGATCAAGTAATAAGTTAATATCTTAATATTAAATAAAAATCAACAGCCAATAAAGTAATTAAAGAGACGAAAATAGGAAAAGACGTCTCAATTTTTACATGATAAATCCTGAAAAAAGGAAAAAACTATGGGGCCTAGCCAAGTTGAAATGATCAATTATAATTTTAAATGTATAACCCTACTCTTCTTTGAATTAGGAAAAATTAAGTTACAAAGATGATCATTTTAAATATACAATAATAGCATATTGAAAATAGATATTATGACTGTAATGAACTTCAAAGGCCATAGTCGATTGTATGGAGGTAATAGTTTGCCGTGAATGTTATCGACGTTGGTTGTAACATTAGCTTGTCGTTTAGACTGTAGTTGTAAGTTATGATAGTAGTTGGTCGTGTGAGCCCCATAAAGTTGTTCCAAAAGCGTCAGTTGGACACAGAGGCTGTAGTAAGAAGCTAAAGGAGATGTGAGTCATGTACACTGTAGATGGTTCATAGTGGTAAAGCTGCCAAAATGACTTGTTGTTCTCGAACAACTCGTGTTAAGCTCGTTAAGTTGCTAGTGTTTAATTTGTTCTCTAAGCAAACGAGCCGCAAACAAGCCGAACACGAATAAAATTATGTTTATTCATGTTCCACTAGAAATATATATTTGCGGGCGCGTGCGTGCGTGTGCATGAGTGTGCACGCGCGCTCCTTGACTCATTTATTGCGGCCTTTGGCATAAGTCCCTCGGGTCAGTGATTCGAATCTCACCATTTACGGGAGGATTTGAATAGCACATAGGACTGAAAGGGGGGTCCGCTCCTCGGTCAGTTCAATCTATAGTGGTTGATCGACAGTGTCCATCTGTCTATCAATCTTTAACACACACACACACATACATATACATACATACATACATACATAAATACATGTGTATATATTTATACACACATATAATGAGTATTATATTTAAATAATTTAATTGACTACAACGGAATAAAGATTTATAATAAATTAAAATTACTAATCAAAATTAGAATAAAAATATATTAAATTCTATTTCAATGAATATTTTAATATAAATAACAAGATTTAATCTCGCCCTAATCTTAACATCTTACGGCTGTATAATTAGGGTTATCAAAATAGCTCATTGTTTATGAATAACTCGTGTTTGGCTCGATAAGAAAGCGAGTCGAACAAAGATAAATTTTTTGATCTCGATATATAAACAAGTCGAACACAAACAATGATATTTTTTAATAAGTCGAGTCTGGACTCTCTCAAGCCCGGCTCATTTACACCTATAACAATTGCATGCATCACTAGAATTATCAAAATGATTTTTTTTTTCATGAACAACTCGTGTTCGGCTCGCTGAGCAAACGAGCCAAACACAAACAAATTTTTTGTGCTTGAAATATAAACGAGCCGAACATGAACAATGATATTTTTTTAACGAGCCGAACATGAGTTATTCATAAACAATGAGCTATTTTGACAACCCTAATCCAAGCTTGCTCGTGTTCGGCTTATTTACACCTCTACATAGTGGTGAGTTGTGAGGTCGAATTCGGGAGTTGAATGAGCTGAGAATCACGTAAGTCCTAGTTGGTCGTGTTAGCCGTAGTGGTGAGTTGTGAAAACGTTCATATGCCGCGGGAGTTGGAGTTAAGGGCATGTTTGGGGCAGCTTAAAAGTGCGGCGGCATTTTTAAAAACGCCGCCGTACTGTTTGGATTGCACTTCTTGACAGCTTATTTAAAAACTCCATTTTTATTTTGTGCTAAAAGCTGAATGTGACGGGAGCCCCGCGGTCGGCTTCTTAGATTGCGTTTTTTCGTCTAATTACCGCGATAACCTGTCGTCTTCCCGTCTTCCCTATTTACCTTCCGGGCAGAAACCCTCGTAGATGGCTTCCGCGAACGGGACGATGGCTGCTCCCACGACGAGCCATGATGGCTCTGCTCCTGCGAACTCCCGCGAAGAAGACTTGAGCTCTGCGACAAGCGACGATGCCTCCTGCTTCTGCGAACTCCCGCGAAGAAGGCTCCATGCTCCCGCTGGGCGAGAACCTCAAAACCAACATCTGAAGCGGAGGCGAGCCAGGCGAGCAAGTATTCATTTCTTCGGCTGTTGAAATGCTAGGTTTTTTCCCCTCTGTAAGAAATTCTACGATGACCCATTTTTCTATTCTCATCCATTGTGCTCTAGATGGTTTTTTTTTTTATTTGGACGCTCTATGATTCTGTTCTTCTTCTGCATTCTCATCCATTTTGCTGTTAAATCCTAGACTTATTAAATCCTGTCATTTAACAGATCTTTCTCAGTTGTTGATTTTGGGTCTCTTTCTGGGGGCTTAAAATTTGTTAATATGTCCATGATTGTGCATAGAAACTTTGTGCTCAAGTTCCAGCCTTTGTTATCTTTTTGTCGAGATTTGTAATTTGCAGGTTGTTTGTAAAAATTTTGTGAATCAATTATGAGTTACAATAGGTACAGGAGCACTTATGGTGTTTACATATCTACCGTATAGCTAATCTTATAACCATTTAACTTATTCTAATGTATCATTTATTAGTAGATACTCACATTATTTTATTCACTCAAGTTCTAAATCTGTAATAATACATAAGCTTGGCATCTTAATATCTAGTTTTATATTATATTTTAGGGGCATTTGCAAACATACCACAAAATTCCTATGTATTTATATATCTAACAGTTTTTTTTTTACATTTACACCACCAAATTATTTGTATCACATTAAAAATATACCACTATTTTAAGTTACAATGTGATACACTTTTTCATAATGGGGTTGAAAGCTGTTTATATCGAGTGCTGCACATATTATTCATTTTAATTAAATTTTTTTTGCAAATAAGTTGTTTACAACAACTAAACAGTTTATTCATAACAGGGGTAGAATGGTCAATTTTCCAGGATCAACTGTTTTCCATAAGCCCAAATCAAACGATCGGACGAACTTATTCGGATCGTTCGCTCATCGACAGATTATCGAGATAAGCTCGCTTATTGCTAGTGCTGGATAAGTTCTGCACTGCCCAAACGAATCCTAAGAATTGCAAGAGCTATGAACCACGTAAGGCACAGTTGGTCACATAGGCAATAGTGCTGGGCTGTGATGGCGTCCGTAGACCGCGGTAACTGGAGTCAGAAGCTACACAAGTTATGAACCACATAGGTTGTAGTTGGTCCCGTAGGCCATAATGATGAACTACAATGACATATGTAGGCCGCAGGGGCTATAATCGGGATCTGCACGAGCAGTGAACCATGTGTCCAAATTGGTCAAATAGGTTGTAGTGGTTAGTTGTGATGATGTCCATAAGTCGGGAGACAGAGTAGGAAGTTGCATGAGCTGTGAACTACATAGGTCATAGTTTGTCACGTAGACTGTAGTGGTGAGATGTGAAGAAGTCCCTGGGCCGTAGAGTTCTGAATCGGGAGCTGCACGAGCTGTGAACAACATAGCCCATAGTTGGTCACTTATGCAACAATAGTGAGCTATGATAATATTTGTAAGCTGCATGGACCGGAGTCAGGAGTTGCATGAGCTGTGAACCACATAGGTTGTGGCGAGTTGCAACGACGTATGTAGGTCTTTGGGACCTAAGTCCGGAGCCGCACAAGCTGTGAACCAAGTAGATCGTAATTAGTTATGTAGACCATATTGGTGAATTGTAATGACGTTTATAGGTCGTGAGGGCCGGAGTTGGGAGCTGCACGAGTTGCGAACCATGTAGGTCATAGTTAGTCACATAAGTTGTAGTGGTGAGCTGTGATAACGTCCGAAGAACGCATGGTCGAAGTCGGGAGTTGCATGAGTAGTAAACCATGTAAATCTTAGTTTGTCATATAGGTCGTACCGGTGAGCTGTGACGATGTCTTAGGCCATAGGGATTGGAGTCAGGAGCTACACAAGTTGTGAACCACGATGTGATAACTGGTCACGAAACATGTAGTAGCGATCTGTGTTGACGTCCATATGTCGCAGGGGCCAAAGTAGGGAACTGCATGGTCTGTGAATCATGTAGGTTGTAGTTGGTCATGAGGCATAATGAGTGGTAACAAAGTCCATAGGTTGTGAGCCCAAAGTAGGGCGGGGCTAGAGTTAGTGGATGCATTAGTTGTGAACCACATAGAACATAGTTAGGTAGGCCATAGAGGTGAGCTGTGACAATATTCGTAGGCTGGGGGGGGATAGTGGGGAGCTGCACGAGCTGTAAATCATGCATGTCATAGTGGTAAGCTGTGATGACGTTCATAGGCTGCGAGGGCTGAAGCCAACAGTTACAAGGGTTGAAAACCACGTAGGTCGTAGTGGTTAGTTGTGATGATGTCCATAGACTGCAAGGGCCGAAGTCGAGCTGCACCAACTGTAAACCACGTAGGCAGCAATTGGTCACGTAGACTGTAGTGATGAGCTGTGATGACGTCTGTAGGCCACGAGGTTGGAGTTAGGAACTGCACAAGTTATGAATTATGTAGGTCGTAATTGGTCATATGGACCGTAGAGGTGAGCTGTGATAATGTCCGTAGGCAACGGGGCCCGGAGTCAACAGCTGAACGAGGCGTAAACCATGTTAAGTCATAGTTGGTCACATAGATCGTAGTGATGAGATGCGATGATGTGTGTAAGACGTGAGACTGGAGTCTAGAGGAGAGCTGCACGAGTTGTTAATCACATTGGTCGGTCGTTGTAGTCGGAGTTGGGAGCTGCACGAGCTGTAAACCATGTAAGCCATAATGGAAGAAGATAGCGGCAACCAAAGTTGGAAGGAGGCAGCAGCGATCAGAGCTGACCAAAGCCGACGACAGTTAAAGTTCGTCGGAGGTGGTGTCCACCAAATTTGGGTGGAGTTAGTAGTGGTCGGAGTCGTATAGAGGTGGACGAAAGCATAGGTGGCCGGAGTCTGACAGAGGTAGTAGTGGCCGTCAACGACGGCTGACGTCTGCCTGAGGAGACGTCGGCAAGATGCGACATCAATCAAAAATGGTCGCAGTGGCCTGAGGCTGCATTTACCGGAGGCGACGAAGACTGGGTTGGCTAGAGGTGGCAGTGGCTGGAGGTGACAGTGACCAGAGTTGGGCAGAGGCAGCAGTAGTGGCGGTCGGAGGCTAGAGGCGATGACAACAAGAGTTAGTCGAAAGCGACGATAGCAGGAGTTGGCTAGCACAGTGGTGACCAGAGTTAGCATGAAGCGGTGGCGACTGGTGTTGGCTGGCGATCACAAGAGCTACAGATTGACAATTGTCGGCTACTGTTGGCAGCTACGATTGCAGGATGATGATGGTGGGCAGTGATGGCCTAAAGCAGTGGTGATGGTCGAAGACGGCAGAAGATGAAGGATCTGGTTAAGGCGACAGTCGGTGTTTGTAGGCAGCATTGGACGGCGGTTGCAAGAACAAGAAACCGAAGGTGGTTGACTATGTTTAGTGTTTGCAGGTGCAAGAGACTGACAGTGCACGACAGTGGCTGGAAGCAGGGACAGCAGTGGTCGGCGACAATTAGAGTTGGACGAGGACGCAGTGCAAGATGTCGGGCTGCATCTCCCTTTACTATAGGCTTTAATATTCCTCTGGCCCATGGTCTAGCTCCCCTCTCACGAGGAGGTTATGATTCTATTTATAGAGTCCAAGTTACAAGGAGATCCTCTTGGTCGGATATCATTTGATGGACATTTTAATACATTAATGATGTCAAAATTGAGTGATTATAGGATTGTTGGCTTCATCTAGTCGAGACGCTCGATTTGACTATAAACTTACCAGATTTAACGTGTGTTTAACCTTCCAATTATGCTCGAACAACTCTAAAAAATGATTTAATGACTTGATCTAAACTTGATTTGACTCAGATTTGACCAATTTTGATATTATTGAATCTATCTCGTCTACTTAGCCAGTTTGACTATAAATTTGTTAAAATTAAAATTTTCGATGAATTTTAATTTAATTTTAAATATTTTTTTACTCAAAACATTGCCTCAAAGTTCATATCACGCAATAATGAAAATTTTTGGATCTACATGAAATAACTACTACTTTATATTGGTTTTCTTCATGATCTCATAGAAGGTAAAACATATTTGATATGACATGTGAAAGATAGAACATAAATACGTTGGGAGTGATAAATGCTTTAGGTGAAAGATAGAACCTCACCGGCAATATTTTAATAATTTTGCCTTATGTTTTTCATTGACTTCTAACTTGAATATTTGTCATTTTTAAATAATAGAATATTAGGCAGCGTCAATGTATTGGGCAACTTAGTAATTATAATTAAATAATTTACATGGCTACTGTATGATTCCTCTGATAATATAAACAACATTGTTTATTTCATCGAATATCAATATAATAACTTTGATGGCATTAATATTTCTAAAGATAAACAGCAAGAACCATTGAAGGCACTCCGAGACTTTCTTTTTTCTTTTTGAAATAGTTACATATAAACCAAGCAATTCTTTTGCATTTACATATCTAACACCTAAACCATTTATATTTCCATTTATTACACTGTCGTCATAAACATACCCTATTTGAACAATAGTGGTATTTTTAATGTGATGTTAAAAATTTTGTTGCTATGTGAAGATAAGTGAAAGGAACTCTAGTTTCTTATTCCCCTCAACCAAGTTACAACATTTTCCGTTATTATATAAGAAATGTCTAGGACAAACATAATTAAGGCTATTATAACTCAATATAATACAAAAAAAGACATGCAACATAATAGAAAATACAATAAAAATGAATAAAACTGAAATAAAAAAAAAAAACTCCCCTCTCCAATAGCTTTCACAAATTTATCATGTGAGGCCCATATGGTCATCATTCAGCTCCAGCTAACAGGTACAAAAGTTCAAACTCCCCCTCAAGATGAGTTGGAATGTAGATTAAGTGAATAATGCCGCATTAGCTTTTTCAGAGATAAAATATCTATCAATCTCAAAGTGTTTGGTCTTTTCATGATGCACAAGGTTCTTTGCAATACTAATCGTGACATGATTATTGCAGAACAATTTTTAGGGGAATGACTGTGGAGCATCTCACCTCATTTAGTAACATATGGATCTAAATTCCTTCAAAAATTCCCAAAGCAAGTACCTGGTACTTGAAGTTGCACAGCTAAAAACCACTGATTCGACTCATTCGAATGAGAAAAATCATTTTAATTTATGAATCTGCGGAATCAAGAACTTTTCTTTATCTCATGGATGTAAGATAAGGTTATTTTAATTTTGGGATTTGGTATCCCTATGACGGTTACATCTCAAGAAATACTCCTAAGAAAACACTCAATTAAAGTTGTCTTATATATTAGGTAATAAAAACCTCAAAAGGAATGAAAAACATATCACTAATGAAAATAAAGATTAAGGCATAACTAGATATGCAGAGAGGAACTCTGCCCAACGAAGTAGTCAGAAAATCCTATTAGGATTTTTTTATGCTTATTACTTCTCCATGTGACATGATTTTCTCATATACAGAAACAATAACCATGTGGATCATACGTCCGTGATTTATCATATTGAACTAGTATCAATTTAAACTTCTATCTCTCTATTGTTTGATATTTTAAATTAGCCATTGGATCGACATTCCTTCACAAATTCCCAAAACAAGGACCTGGTACTCGAGTTATGCATTACTAAAGATCACTGCTTGCTATTTGCTTCTCCATATGACAAGATTTCCCCATACATAGTAATAATACCCATATGTGAATCTTTTGTCTGTGATTCCTGCCAAACTAGCATCATTGTAAACTTCTACCTCCTTATTGTTTGATTTCTTAAATTAATAGCCCTTTGTTAAAGGTCTTCGTAAGAAATCTAAAGATTTTGTCAACAATCGTTAAATGTTCTTCTTTTGAACTATTCATATGTTGAATCAAAATGCCAAAAAAGTGATATCAGGTCTAGTATGTGATGGGTAGGTATCTACTTTTTGCTCCATTGGTGTATTTTCTCCCACCGAATGTAATTTTTTTATTGAAATCCATTGGAGTCTCAGCGCATCTATACCCTAACAATATTGTTCCTTTTAGTAGGGAAAGAATGTAATTTCTTTAGGATATCATAATTCTCATCTCGGGCATGACCACTGCCATGCACAACAAGTATCTCTTACCTTTTAGATTCCTTAATTTCAAAATTAATGATAAAAATTTTCTTAATTTTCTAAATCTAATTTTCATCCTCACCTATCAATATCATATCATCAACATAGATAATGAGTATATGTTTCTTACCTCCTGTGTATACTTTATGATCAGTTCAGCATTGGATGTACTCATATTATATTTCATAGACATGACAAACTTGTCAAACCAAGACTGTAGAAATTATTTGAGGTCATATAGTGCATTTCTTACTTTATAAACCAGATGTTTATTTGAGTCATTTTTTAGTCCTTGTGGAATCTCCATATACACTTTTCCTCAAAATCTCCATTCAAAATGCATTCTTGATATCAAGTTTATACAATTCCAACTCTTTGCTCATTATCAAGGAAGAAAAGACTTACAATGCTTAAATTTATCGCTAGTGCAAAGGTCTCTTGATAATCTATCCCAGAATACTAAATCAAACTTTGGCCATCAATCTAGTCCTGAACCTCTCAATGCTCCCATCTGCTTTGTACTTGGCATTAAACAACCATTAGCACCTAATAGGTCTTTTACCCTTGGATCTCCGCTACAACTGCCTTTTTCCATTCTGGACTTTGAAGTGCTTCATGACTTAGGTATCTGCACACTAACAAGATTAAATACAAAAGACTTGTAGGGTAAGGATAACCTCCTATAAGCAACATGCTCCTGGATAATATAATTTGTGCAACTTTCTCGTCTTCTCCACTGGATTCCACCTCCCTTAGAACTTCAGAGATGTGTAAATTCAAGTTTTGTTAAAAACAATCCTATGGTTGCATAGTATCTTTATCTTGCTCAATGCATTCTTTCTTCAAGTGTACACAAAAAGTTTTTTGTGCATTTCCTTGTTGTCAAGTGACGGACATGGAAGACAAGATGTTTAGAGGGAAGTAGAATATGTTGTGACAACTCTATATTAGCATGGATATCTAGAGTAGTGTCCCAAATCTGATATTGACCTAGACACTCTCCCTGAATTTTAACTTTGGGGTTGTAGGACTATCTTTTAAAGAAGGTAATATCCATGGACTTATTATTATTATTATTATTATTATTATTATGTAATAAAGGAATACCACCTGTACCCCTTCTTGTTAGAAGCATAACCAAGGAAGGTACGTTTGATGGATTTTAACTCTATATTAGCATGGATATCTAGAGTAGTGTCTCAAATTTGATATTGACCTAGACACTCTCCCTGAATTTTAGCTTTGGGGTTGTAGGACTATCTTTCAAAGAAAGTAATATCCATGGAGTTATTATTATTATTATTATTATTATTATTATTATTATATATGTAATAAAGGAATACCGCCTGTACCCCTTCTTGTTAGAAGCATAACCAAGGAAGGTATGTTTGATGGATTTTATGTCAAGCTTGTACGATTGATTGGTGAATGTGAAGAAAAGAAACAACTAAATATTGTTAGAGGATGATTAGATGAGAAGGCACTAACATGAGTGTATGTTTCCATCAAAATATGAGAGGGGCTTTGAATACGAGACCCCTATTTGGCATTTTATTAATGAGGTAGGTGGTTGTGAGCACAATATCTCCCTGGAAAACTTTTGGGACATTATGAGAAAGTATTATAGACTTAGATACCTTGAGGAAATCTTTACTCCTCTCAGCTATCTCATTTTATTGTGGAGTCTCACCATAGGACTTCATATAAAATATTGAGAGGGGCTTTGAATACAAGACCTCTATTTGGCATTTTATTAATGAGGTAGGTAGTTGTGAGCACAATATCTCCCCAGAAAACTTTTGGGACATTATGAGAAAGTATTATAGATTTAGATAACTCGAGGAAATGTTTACTCCTCCCAGCTATCTCATTTTATTATGGAGTCTAACCACATGACCTTATATGGATGATATTATTATTTGCAAGGTTCAACGATCGAGTTGAAGCATTCCATTGCATTATCAATCTTGAGAATCTGAATTTTGCATTGAAACTGAGTGTAAATCATGTGATGAAATGAATGAGAAATTTGTTCAGTTTCAAATTTTTCCTTCATGCGAATATGCAATTGGTTCTAATGTGATCATCAATGAAGAAGACTAACCTCTGACTCCATTAATGATTTTCAATTCTAACGATTCCTTAAATATCACTGTGGATAATAAAGAAATGATGTGAGAGTTTATACTGAGACAGAAAAACATAAGTGTGCTTAGCCAATTGGCATGTTTCACACTAATAACTCTAACTTTTTATAATAAAGAGATGGGGTACAATTTTACAACAAAATAAAAAATTGAGAAGATCTAGACGATAATGTTGTAAGAAAACTTGACTTTCAATAGACTTGGACACAACAAACTCAAAAACATGGGAAGATGATTAATAGATCACTTGTTTGTGAAGAGAGTTGCTATCATTGAGCAAGTATAGACCTTCATCCAATACAACGCTATCAATCACCTTCCACGAATCCATCACGTGAAATTCATAATAGTTAAAATGGAACTTAATAACACAATTCAAGTCAAGAGTATACTTGCTAATTTAAAGTAAGTTGCAATCTAATTAGGGAGCATATAGCACAAAAAAAAGCTGAATATCTTTGGAGACTTTCGCTTCTCCTTTTTCAACATTCCCAGATTAATATATAACAAGTCTAACAAATTTTGATATGATGATTTCATGGTAATTGGTGAGATCATGAATGTCTCCAATCATATGATTAGAAGCACCCAAATATATTATCCAAGGTCAAAATCTTCCATTATTAGGAGGATATGATACATTAGTGTATCATCGAGCTAGAAGGCTGCTTAGTCGTGCTAGTAAGAAGCTTCTCTAGCACCTCCAATGTTCCATGGTGAAGGAACTAGGGTCGGCCAACCCTTCAAAAGAGGTAGTAGCATGGGTCTTGCTGTCTTGATCCATTCTCCTTTGTCCAGGTTTCTAATCTATAGGTTTTCCATATAGGTTCCAACACTTCTCATTTGTGTGACTAAGTTTCTTGCAATATTAACACAATGGATGATTCATTGATTTTGAATCATGCGACAAATTGTATGTATACAAAACGAAGCTTTCAATGCAAGATGGACACACACTTCTTTCCATCAAGAGTTTCTTTCTACTTTCTTCTCTTCTAAATTAATCAAAGGCTTCCCTATTGGTAGAGAGAGGATTCATCACATATTCTTCCTCCGATCTCATCTAAGTTCTTATTTGATTTGATCCTCTTTGATAGTATGTTGAAGTGTTGAGGAACATTTAACCCTTCTTTTCGGAGCTCATGCAGTTTTGTCTCGATCTCAAACAATTCTACTGCATTTTCGGTACTGGAATAAGTCACACGAATTTCTTCCCAAATATCCTGTGTTGGACACTAAAGCAAGAAATTTTCTCTAAATTATGTGGTTATAAAAGTAATCTGCCAAGAAATGACTATATGATTCTAGATCTTCCATGAGCGATGGTTAGGACCATTGAGCTCAGAAATTGTGCCATCTCTAGTAAGATGTTTCTTCTTTCCTTTTCCAAAAATATACATAAACACGGAATGAGACCTTTGAACAGAGCTATAACCATTGAGTTTATGGTTTGTGATAAAGATAGAGAGTTTCGTGACTATTTGGACAAAATTTCTGATCTTTAATTCAGAACTACCCTCTAAAGTTGAGCTAACATCTCGATTTTGTACTGTCATAAAACCTATGCACATTTAAGATTGGATAAGGGAAAACCTGGCTAGGTTGCTGCTTGTTGTGATCCTTTGGAAAGACAACCTGAAAGGAAACTTGCCGCTGCTCTGCTTGCTCGGGAGGAAGTAGTTAGGTTGCCAGAGGGATGGCCTATAGACTGACTGGCGATCTATAGGAAGAGGAAGGATTTGTGGAGGGCATGCAGGGAAACTAGCAGTTGCGGGGAGGATTTTGAGCCGGTGATGGCCTAGAAGGAGAAAGGCGGCTATAGGAAAGAGGAACCACGGCGGAGCCGACAGATGAGGGCTACGTGGTGACAACGGGTGAAGGCTGACAGAGGAGGGATATGAGAGCCAACAAATGAGGGTTGCTGCAGGATTCAAACATAGCTGAACAATGAAGTGGACGAAGCAGAAGAGCTAACAAGAAAAGAAGTTGAAGTAGTTGAGTGATTTAGACGATCAGACTAGGAAGACAATCATTCTAGACTCGTTGACAAGACATTCGAGCAATCTAGTCTAGCCTTCGGCAGCACCAATAGATGCGGACAAGCAATCCAATCCAAGCCAATAATCCCGTCGAAACTTAACCTGAAGCTCTGATACCATGGAGAAAGGTGAAGAATTATGGATGATAGATATGTAAATGCCCATTTTTTAGCATTTACAACCCAATTCCTATGTAAATGCCTTTTTTTCTAACTTCTATACCACCCAAATCTTTCATATCACAAAAAAATACCATCATTTTTTACCTTCTAAAAGTGAATTATACCTTTTCATGTATGTAAAAATTGAAGAATAGGTGTTAGATATGTAAATACATGAGTAGGGTGGTATGTATGTAACTTCCTTTTTATTTTGGCCATGCCTCATCTCTCTAATTTACTTTGAACCTCTTGATTGATTTGTAGCAAAAGCTATATTTTTCGCGACATGCAGGTTCCCCTTACAGTTTGAACATTATTGGAAACCAAAGCCTAGTGTGCACTGCTATTGATGAATTCTAGAATCTAGCAATGAAGAAAATAAGTAACCTCATAGTAATAGTAATGTCCCTAAACGCAGGCAGGATTCTATGAAAATGCACCAAAAAGATTCATTACAAATTTAAAAAAAAATAAAAATAAATAAAAAAAACACATCTTTTTAAGATAATCTTACTATATAATTGCTGGACATAGATTCCACCAAGATGAAGAACAACTTCTCTGTTCTCAAGTTGCTCCATTGTAGATGCTTCCAGAAGGTTCATTATTCACCAAATAACCTTTTGTAAAAGAGCAGGTACCAAAAGAATAAATGCAATTAAAGTGTAGAAATTACTTTATAAGTTGCTGAATGTTGATTCCCCAAGCTGAAGCAAGTTGCACCATTATCTGCTCTGCAGAAGCACCTTCACAATCCTCAGGCAGCTCCATAGCAGATGCTTCATAAAGATCAAGTAAAATCTCTCTCTTAACTTCCATTGGAATTCCGAGGAAATCTTCGCCATTTTCCATGACCAGATCCATAAACTGTAAAGAATCAGATTCAAAAATGCATGAATGTCATTATGTTTGCAAGGAAATTTTTAATGATTCTAAACTTAATCCGAGTAGAATTAAAAACGAGTTATTGTTTGTTTGTAGAATGGAGAAACATGGTTAAGTGTACAGGGTCCAGTACTTACAAAGATGAAAATATACTAAACCCGTCTGGTTAGGCTAACCATAATGGTAAGCTGAAACATGTTCATGCCGAATGTAGAAATGCACAAAGATCTCTTTGTACAATAGTGGATTTCAAATATGAATGATTTAAAGTTATAAATAAGACCAATAGTTTCTGAGGTACTTATAAAATGAGAGAGAGAGACAGCCAGAGAGAGAGGGGGGTGTAAGGTGAAAGAAATGAAGGTGACTTGGTAATTGTGTAGAGCAGCTAAAGACCAAAGACTGCTGGTTCTTCATAAGAAAAATGGCTCAAGAAGATTAGCCCTAAACCTAAATTTCTTCTACCTCGCTGACTTGGGGGTGATGTTATGTGCTGTAGTATAAACTGCATATAACCTTGAATTGGATTCATGATTCTCAACACTAAGTTATCATCCATGTAATTTACAAGTGATTAGCACTTATGGTTATTACTTAAGGGACATGTAATGCTTAGGAATTTCTAATTTTATCAAGAGCATCTTGTGATTATATGAATCATTATGATTAAAAACTAAATAGATTTTATTTGGATTGAAGCTTTTCACGTGTATCAGAGATTATGGCAATACATGATCCATAATTTCTTGTAAAATAAATGCAAAGTGCACTCATAATAAAGTCATGCAAATGATAAAAAGGTTTTATGGTAGCGATCAACAACCCGTTTCAGGTTACGATTAATAACATTGTCTATGTAAGTTAAAAACTAACTTATAGTAAACGAGGGTTTAATCATGAACAAATCAATCATGTGATACCGAATTAGGGCAACTAGTCGGTGTGGCAAGGCTAGGAGAGTTGGGCAAGGAAGGTTTTAAGATACAACAACAACAACAACAACAACAAAGCCTTAATCCCACTAAGTGGGGTCGGCTACATGAATCCTTTTTCTACATTGCATCCTATTTACTGCACATTTTCATTTAATTCTAATAAATTAAGACCATTTTTATACAAGCCCAAGTTTTCCTACGTCTACTTTTGCCTTTCTTAACATAAGTCGAATCTAAAACGTCTACTCTCCTAATCGGATCATCAGATGGTCTACGTTTAATATGACCAAACCATTTAAGACGACTCTCTAATTTTGTTCTTCACTGGAGTGAAACCAACCCTATCACGGATATATTCATTTTGGATTTTGTCTCTAAGTGTAAAGCCACTCATTCACCTAATCATTCTCATCTCGGCAACACTTAACTTAGTATTATGCTTCTCTTTTAAAGGTCAACATTCAGCACCATAGAACATTGCAGATGTCACCACCATCTTATAAAATTTTTCTTTCAATCTAAACGGTACTTTTCTATCACACAAAAGGCCCAAAGCATTCTTCCACTTCAACCAAGTTGATTTTCATTTATAATACACTTAGGGTCTGTTTGGGACAGATATGCAATTTCTCGAACTTTTTCATTGCAGTTTTCTCAATTTTGCAATTGCATGTATGTTGCTAGAAATTATTGTGGGAAAGTTTCGTCATGGAAATGCCTACTGTCAGTTATTGCAAATCTGTGTGAAAAACAGTATGAGGTAGATGTTTCTAAAAAAATGACCATTCTGCACCTGTGTAATAATGTTGTATGTAACAAAATATAAAATAATTTTTTTATTAAATAAATTATTTCTTAAGTAATAAATTGACATTAATTAATAATTAATTAATTTTATCAATTATTTAGTTTTAATCAATTTTAATTAGTTTTAATTATTTAATTAATTAGTTTTTGTTAGTTTTATTTATTTCTTAAGTATGCATCATTCCTCTTGTACAACATCAATCTTAAAATAAGTTATATAATTTCCTAAATTATCCTAACTAAAATTATATCAAATATCTTAACATAATTTTTTCTCATATATATATATATATATATTTGAGACAAAAAAAAAGAGAGATTACAAACACATTACATAGATCTTAACATGATTAAATGAGATTCACTTACATCTAAGATTCCTCGAAGATCAAATATTTGACTAAATTTTTAAATGTGATTTCTTCCTGCCCTTACTAAAAGCTTCTCTTTTTGATGAACCAAAACTAGAAACACCTCCTTTTTGAAGGAGAAGATCTTCAACCAGCAAATAAACGGTGCCAAAAAAAGGCGTAAAAACCCCAAAAACCATATACAACGCATCCATAAACTACAGATAAAGAAATGATAAATAAACGGCGATCAGCAGCAGAGAGAATCTGAACCTTTGTACCTGCACTTGAGGAGCAGCAGCTCGAGCATCCGAAGAACAACGGAATCGTCATCGACTGCAAGCACGCTCAATCGATTCTGGTAGGAGCGGAGAGGACGTATGAGAACGATGGGAGCTTCTGTGGTCTCGTTTCTGCTCCGTCGCCTCCGATTTCCAAAAGGGCTAAATCGGAACAAGTTGCGAAATCTTCCCCCACGAACGCGGGAAGCGGGGCTCCATCTGCGGCCCGCTTTCCGCCAAATCTAATCTATCATAAAGATCACTAAAAGCAAAATTTTGAACGTCACAGATTGTTCTTTTAGATTCTTTGCGGTTATTTAATATATTTACCAGTTCTCTAAGCTTTTACATTTAAACCAATTATTATAACATAAATTCTTATATTTTAACTTTTCTTGCACAATATTATTCCACCACAAACTATTATTTTTTATAGAAATTTTTTCTTTTGATTCTCCAAGTATATCTTTTACCACTTGTTTAATAGTATTTGTTACTTTATTCCACATAGTATTTGCTTCTTCATGAACATCCCAAATTTCGAAATCTTGAATTTTACTCATAAAAATAATTTTATTTGTGTCTTTTAGGTACTCTATCTAATTTTACGATGATAAATCCTAGTATTCTTTATTTTACAACTCTTCATTTTAGAATCTAGAACTAATAATCGATGTTGGGTACTTAAAACCTCACTTGGAATGACTTTGCAATCTTTACAATCCCGACGATCTCTTATTCTCATAGGAAAATAATCAATTTGTGTTTTATTAGATCCATTCTTATAAGTAATAAGATGTTCATCTCTTTTCTTGAATAAAGTATTAGTAATAACAAAATCATAAGTTAAAGCAAAATCTAATATAACTCTACATTCTTCATTAATCACTTCAAAACTGTAGTCACCATGAATATTTTTGAAATCTTCTACCACTCTACCGACATGTCTATTTAAATCTCTCCAAAAAAAAATTCTTTCTTCAAGATATATCATCTGTATTAAGTCTTCTAGGTCATTCAAAAATTTACTTTTAGAACCTATAGCTGAACCTACTTGAGAAGCATAAACACTTATAATACTAAAAATCTTAGTTTCAATAATAATCTTAAGGGCTATACTTATATCTCCAACTCAATTAATATTTACAACATTATTTTTCAAACTCTTATCCATAATTACACCTACACCATTTCTAGTGCGACTCTTACCAAAATACCGAAGTTTAAAACTCAAGTTATCAATCTCCTTAGCCTTTTCTCCAACTCATTTCTTGAAAACATAAGATATTTATCTTTATATGAATCATTCTTCATTAATCACTTCAAAATCAGAATCACCTACGAATATTTTTGAAATCTTCTACCACTCTACCGACATGTCTATTTAAATCTCTCCAAAAAAAAATTCTTTATTCAAGATGTATCATCTGTATTAAGTCTTCTAGGTCATTCAAAAATTTACCTTTAGAACATATAGCTGAATCTACTTGAGAAGCATAAACACTTATAATACTAAAAATCTAAGTATCAATAATAATCTTAAGGGTTATACTTATATCTCCAACTCAATTAATATTTACAACATTATTTTTCAAACTCTTATCCATAATTACACCTACACCATTTCTAGTGCGACTCTTACCAAAATACCGAAGTTTAAAACTCAAGTTATCAATCTCCTTAGCCTTTTCTCCAACTCATTTCTTAAAAACATAAGATATTTATCTTTATATGAATCATTCTTCATTAATCACTTCAAAACTGTAGCCACCATGAATATTTTTGAAATCTTCTACCACTCTACCGACATGTCTATTTAAATCTCTCCAAAAAAAATTCTTTATTCAAGATGTATCATCTGTATTAAGTCTTCTAGGTCCTTCAAAAATTTACCTTTAGAACCTATAGCTGAACCTACTTAAAAAGCATAAACACTTATAATACTAAAAATATTAGTATCAATAATAATCTTAAGGGCTATGCTTATATCTCCAACTCAATTAATATTTACAACATTATTTTTCAAACTCTTATCCATAATTACACCTACACCATTTTTAGTGCGACTCTAACCAAAATACCGAAGTTTAAAACTCAAGTTATCAATCTCCTTAGCCTTTTCTCCAACTCATTTCTTGAAAACATAAGATATTTATCTTTATATGAATCATAATATCAACTAATTCCATTAATTTTTCATTGAGAGTACCTATATTCCAAAATCCTATCCTCATATTAGATTCATGGACTAACTTCTTTACCCTCATCCGTCCGTAATGTGGGAACCCTTGCTTATTTGACATTACACCCGAGCGTTGGTGCAATGGCCCTTGCACATTTTTCACTATATTTAGGTCATACAATGAGTCGCTTCCAGGGACGCCCTAGAACCTACACAATGATCAAAAGGATTCTTTTTTCGACAAGTTTTACGCTGACTTTCGACTACCTATCGCAACCCTCCACTTTTCATATCTGGGCATAGGATCGGCAATGACAGTGTTTGGAAGGTTGTAGGATGAGGAACAAAAAAGGAAATGGCAATTGAGGTTGAGGAACAGCGAAAACTTGCTATTAGACAGCAAATTGGATGTCGAAACAACAGTTTGCCGCTGTCTTACTAGAAAGTAGCAATCCAAATGGCAAAACGGCGAAATATGGATGATTGGGGAGGTTCCACCAGCTATTCTCTTCAAGATAAAGATTCACCGCTTCAAGAAAAATATGCAATACCTCTTCAAATTAGATGAAATCAAGGAGAAAAAGTCTCTCAATAACATAAACCAAGGAAGATGTCCTCAAATTAGATTTTAAGTATAAAATTTTAAGCAACATGCGGATACTAAGCAAACGAAACCCTAATTAGGAATCAAAATATACTAATAGGGCCTTGCACACAAGAACGTTGAACTACTATCCATGTTAGGCAGGAGAATTTCCGCTATAGTTGTTCATGGGACGGAAAATCCTATTCCCACCTCCCACCCGATCAGGTAGCTTCACATCTCCCATGTTACGAGGTGCTCCTGTATCCATCATATCTTGTAGTAGAGCCCAAAAAATTACCAACAAGTGAACCAAGTTAATATATTTTGTTAACATCGAGGATATAACTAAAGGTAAATCTTATGCAAAGAGAGGTATAAATACTCATTATAAGATTTATTAGTAAGAAAAGAAATAAAAGCGGGATAGAGTAGAAAAGAAAAGTATTAATAAAGAATCAAAGTTAATAACTCAGAATAAACAGGAATTAATAATGGCTAAAACTAGTCATTAACAAATATTCTAGTACTCCCCTTCAAGTTGAAGCAAAGATGTCAGTCATGTTTAACTTGGATTTAAAATTATCGACCAATGGTCGAGGAAGGTTCTTCATGAGGATATTTGTTAGCTGGCCACTAGAAGACACAAATAGAATACAAATTTTCTCGGACTCAGAGTTTTTTCTTAATGAAGTGTCGATCAATCTCAACATGCTTGGTGTGATCATGCTAGATTAGATTGTGAGCAATGCTAATGACTGCCTTTTTATCAAAGAACAACTGCAAGAGAGCAGAGACTGTCATATGTAATTCATGCAGCATGATGTGTATTCAGAAAGCTCCGTAAATTCTCAGAGACATGGACAGAAATTCAACTTCTGAACTGCTCTGAGCAACTATATACTGCTTCTTGTTTTTCCACGTGACCAGGTTTTCCCACACAAATGAGCAATACCCCCCGAAGTAGATCGCCGATCATGGACGGACCTAGCCCAATCCACGTCTATGTAAATTGCAATAAAATGAGAGGTGTTACGGGAAAAAACAAACATGAGTCTGGTGTACCTTTTAAATATTGGAGAAACCAATGCACAGCTTGGAGATGATGCTCATAAGGATCATAAATGAATTGATTAGCTATTTCAATTATGTGGCATATGTCGGGGTGTGTATGGGCAAGGTAGATGAGTTTTCCTATAAGGCGCTGATAGTGTGTCTTGTTTAAAGGAACTGCATTGGGAACATTGGGAAGTTTTCATAAGAGAAGGTTGTTTTGTGTCAAAAGATCAATCACATATTTTCGCTGAGACGGCAAATACCCTGAGATGACCAAGCAACTTCAATGCCTAAGAAGTACCTGAGAGATCCCAAGCCCTTCAATTCGAAGAAAGCAACAAGAATATTTTTCAGAAACTCCAATCCTGGTAGATCATTACCTGTGAGAACAATATCATCAACATAGACGATAAGGATAGCTACCTGGTCGTTGGAGCAATGTCGGAAGAAAAGAGTGTGGTCCAATTGAGTCTGAGTGAATCCGTGACCTACCACCACCTTTGTGCATTTCCTAAATCATGTTTGTGGTGATTGCTTCTATCTATAGAGAGATTTTCAAAGTCTACATAATTGCCCCTGAGAAGCAATGGAGTCAAATCCTGGAGGAAGAGCCATATATACCTCCTCTGTCAGATTTCAATTCAGAAATGCATTCTTGACATTAAGCTAGAATAAGAGCCAATCCAGATTCACTTCAAGGGAGGACCCAAATAGTGTTTAATTTAGCAATTGAAACAAATGTCTCCTCATAATCAATTTCGTAGGTCTGTGAGTACCCTTTGGCGACCAACCATGCTTTGAACTTGATGCTAAAAACCTATTAGCATCCCACTACTTTCTTGCCCCAATGAAGATCAACAGTATCCTATGTATGGTTTCGCTGAAGGGCATTTATCTCTTCCATGACAGCAGCTTTCCAAGCTGGGTCTGCTAAGGCAGCCTTAATAGTAGATGAAAGTTGATGATTGGTTGGATCGTAGAATATGCTCTGTAGGTTGGCTATAATGTGCAAAGAGAAACATACTTTTCCATAGAACAAAGAGAGCATGTCTGATTGTGTACCCTTACTAGAGGAACCGAGTTCCTCATTTGGAGCAGGAGCAGTGCTGGGATGTCATCCGAAGGGGATTCAGGGTCCAATAAGGGTTTAGCGAGCTCCAAAGTAGGTGTATTAGAACGAGTGCGTCGAGTGTAGACACGGAGAGTGTGAGGATATGTTGGTGGAACCAAAGGAATAAAGGGCTCCTTGATGGTAGGAGAAGTGAGTGGAATTAAAGGAACAGAGAGTTCCTCAATGGTAGGTGACATGGGGGGAGCATCCACAGAAGCAGGGTAAAAAAATAGTTTCCAAAATGCCAGAGAAGATCCCCAATCCTTCGTATTAAGCGTTTAAAGCTCGTCCCAACTGCATAAAACCGTCAAATCGCGGGAACTTACACTTAGGAAATGGTTCGCGGTGCCTAAATGCCAAGCACAATGTCTTGGTTTAGAGCTTCGGGCGAATAGGCGCCCATAAGCGGCGCCTACGTGTCGCACTCACGGCACCTGCTTTTTGCATTATGTTATTTTTGGACACCTATTTTTTGCATCTGGACACCTAGGCGCTGGTCAGTAGCTCAGTGTTGCCAATGTTCTCCTATTGAGGCGCCTACTTTATGTGCTCTCTAGCTAATAGACGAAAATTTCCCAGAATCATCTCCTTGCGCGCCTACTATCTGCATGTGTTGCCAGATTAATTAAAATTCAGACAGTCTATAATGGTTTGGTAGGTTTCTTTAGGTTTATCACGGATGTCATAGCAGGAGTTTCCTTCCTGTCTAAACGCTATGATGATGCTTATTCATTAATCAAAAAGATGACGACTAATAATTTCTAATGGACATTTGATAGAATGAAACCTAGGAAGGTATCTGGTGTTCATGAAACTGCCGTTTTATCAATCTTGACATCTAAAGTCTCTGCTATCTCTAAAAATTTAGCTCACTTATGGGCAGAATTCATCACCAAGATCATCAGTCATAGAGGAGAACACTCATGGACAACTAGATCTTACTGCCATGCCCATAGAATCCATGAACGACATCAACAATTGGTTTAATAATCCTAACTCCAATACCTACAACACTAGTTGAATTCATCACCAATATGATCAGTCATAAAGGAGAACACTTATGGATTACTGGTAGATCTTAGTGCCATGCCAATGGAATCCATGAACACCATAAACAATAGATATAATAACACTAACTCCAACACCAACATTACTAGCTGCAAGAATTATCCTGATTTTAATTGGAACAATAATAACCAAGGTGTAGAAATCCAACAGTGGGGGAACAATCAGACTAACCCAGTAAGCAATTGGAATAATCAGGACAGTGAAAACCCAAGACATAATTACCCACCAAACAAACCAACGATATAGGGAGAAGAGACTATCTAGGAAGAAATGGTGTTGAATATGGAGTATCAGATTCAAAATCACGTTGCAACCATAAATAATATTGAAACTCAAATTTAACAAATAGTTAACTTATTGTCACGGAGACGCCAAGGGATTTTAGTTAGCAACACAGAATTGAATCCAAAAGACCCAAATGTAGGGCACTGCAATCCTATAGGACTTTTTTGAATTGGAAAAGTGTACAAGGAGCCTAGAGTGGAAAAGCCTAGAATAGAGGAGCTCGAGCTTGAACCTGAAAGACCTAGAGAAACTCTTAGCCCTGACTCAGGAAAATACTTTCACCGCCTAGGATAGAAAAAAAGAAACCATTCTCATCCTTTTCTCAAAGATTCTAGAAGTGTATGAGATACCAACAAATATATGCGGTTCTAGAGGTTATAAATAAACTTACTATCAATGTGTCTTATGCTAAATCCTTAGAACAGATGTTGGGTTATGTGTGGTTTATGAAGGTTTTCTCAGAAAAAAACGTGAAAATTAGGGGTTGCCAAGATAGTAGCCCTTATTGAGGAGCGTAGTGTTATCCTGCAGAGGAAATTATCTAAAAAATTAAGAGACTCAGGTAGCTTCATCATTCCTTGTGTCATAGGAAAGAGATTTAGTGGGAGGGCTATGTGTGAATTAAGAGCCAGTTCGAACCATATGCCTCCATCTATTTTCAATTGGCTAGGATTAAGCGAAGTCCAGTCCACCCCCTAACCCTTCAGTTAGTTGACCGATTTATAACTCTAACTAGGGGAGTGATAGATGATGTCCTGGTGAAAATTAGGAGTTGGCAAGATAGTAGCCCTTATTGAGAAGCGTAGTGTTATCCTGCAGAGGAAATTATCTAAAAAATTGAGAGACTCAGGTAGCTTCATCATTCCTTGTGTCATAGGAAAGAGATTTAGTGGGAGGGCTATGTGTGATTTAAGAGCCAACTCAAACCATATGCCTCCATCTATTTTCAATTGGCTAGGATTAAGCGAAGTCCAGTCCACCCCATAACCCTTCAGTTAGTTGACTGATTTATGACTCTAACTAGGGGAGTGATAGATGATGTCCTGGTTAAAGTTGTCAAATTTATATTCCCTGCTGATTTTGTTGTCCTATACTTGAAATAAGATGACAACATTTTCTTAATTCTTGGTCAATTCTTTTTAGCCACTAGTCGAGCAATGACAAAAGGGGGAACTTACCATGAGGGTGAACAAACAGGAAGTAAATTTTGATGTATTGAAATCAGAGTTTCCCCAAGCCTCTAGGAATTCTCAATACCAGAATATAGAAGTGACGGCAGGGAGTAGCTATAGCCAATTTACTAAATCTTACAATTTGGACCCTGAAGAGCAAGATGCTGTGGATTAATTTTTCAGAAACATGATTGAAGAAGAATTTGCTTTTCATTTCGAGGTGGCCCTAGAGTTTTTGTAAGGAGGTAGTTGAGCCTAAGGACACCACAACCCATTGCCATCTTGTAGGCTCATCCCTAGGAGGAGCCCCGGTGATAATGTTGGGGATTTCACCCGAGCGGTTAGAGGGTGACTTCCTAGAAGGAATATCCCACAGTGCTTCATCCCCTATTGTAGTGGACAGAGATGATGCGTGTCATCCCAACAGTATGATTCGACATTGCTTCAATTCGAGATTGATTATGAAAGGAGGCGAACCTAAACCCACACAATATCAATTGGAGGTTGATTTCTCCAGAGAGATCATTGTGTCAAAGGGCCCAAAGAGATTTAAGACCTCATCCTTGAAATCCACATTGCTTCATTTGAATTGACAGTATATCTACTTAGAATAAATGACACTGATGTGATTATCCTCCATGGCTCTAAAAGAGTTGACACTCAGAGAAGTTCCCTTTTATTATGCTTTTGGTTTTTAACAACCAAATATTTGGCCGAGTTATTGAAACTGGCCAACAATCACACTTATATCGAAAAGAACAATTCTCCTCAAAATGCATCTGGTGCAAGGAGCTAAGAGCCCTGCTCACCAAAAATGAGTTTTAATCAAGTCAGTAGAGGTGTTGCCATGTGGGGCTTGTGGTTAGAACAAACTTCGAGAAACATTAGCCTCATCCCATTCACGGAAGAGCACATTTCCATAAACGTCGAAGTCATCCAGCGGAAGAAAAAATTCAATATAAAGAGATTCAAGTCGCCCTCCATGTGGAGAGAGATCGTCACCACCCTACACAAAGTCTGTTGCAAGTCTAAATGGCCGAAATTGGGGAAACAATCCAAAATAAGAATTATATCTAAAAAGCGATGTCAATGAAGGCTAGTGGTCATTTGCACGATCCACAAAGATATTGCATGTACTAACGTGACCACAATCACGATGATGAGGAATGCATGTATCTAGAAATTTAGATGAATAAATGATCAAGGTTGAGAAATTGAAAAAGTTCGTTGCCCTAGATAAGATTACATAGAGACAATTGTAGACACCTGCTGATGAAACCTGCAATAAACAGATCCGAGTTCAAGCAATCCACATAGAGGGTGTAGTCCCGACAATTCTCTGCAAGGACGAAACATAGACCTCTCGTCAATCAAGCCTCAAGAAGCTTCGCAACGAAAAAATTTGGTTGACGAGCTCATCCTAATGCCAGTCAATCTGCCCGATGCCTTTGTTGAAGACAACCCGCCTAACAAGATGAATTTGTACCATGATATAATTGTGGTCACCACATTGATTGCAAAGTACCAGATAAGTAATATTTTCATAGACATGTAGTTTTGGAAACATCGTCTTCAATAATATATGTATGAGAAAATGGACTCGAGATCTTCACCACGAATCCCGAACTTTAGACCTTTGTTCGACCTCTCAGGAGATAAGATAGATGCAATAAGAGTCATATCACTACCAACCACATGGAGAGAGAAGAAAAAGCAATTTATTGAAATAGTCGACTTGATTATAGTTGACTCCCTTGCAATCTAGAATGCAATCTTTTGTTCACCCACTTGACACAATTGCAATCAAGTTGAAAGGCGGTGTAGATGTGATACGAGGAAACTCGAAAAAATTTAGCACCTGTTTTTGCAAGCGATAGGCAATGTGCAAGAGAAATACTACAACTTGACGCACAGATAAGAAACTATCTAGAAACAAATGAAGCCAAAAAAGAAATCATTGTCGCTGAGGGAGAGCCAAGTAAATCGTTCTCACTTGGTACTACTTTTGATGCAAGGTGAAGGGATTAATTGATGGCCGTCCTCTGCTACTACTGAGATGTGTTTGTTTAGTCAGCTGAAGAAATGTTAGAAGCCAACATCGATGTCCCCTATCATAAACTCAACGTTGACCCAACAAATTGGCCCGTGAAGTGAAAGATGAGATCCATCTTCATTACTCTGGCATAACCCAGTCAGCAAGAAGTATAAAGTTGTGGGATGTGGCGTACATCATCGAGATTCAATATCTGGATTGGATCACAACATGGTAATGGTGTTGAAGTCCAATGGTAAATGACGGATCTGCATCGACTTCACGAAACAAAATTCAGCCTACCCCAAAGACAATTACCTAAAACCATTAATTGATACGCTAGTCCACTCCACTATCAACTACCAAAATCATAGGCTTCCTAAATGTTTTCTCTGGATATCTCCAAAGCATGATGCATGAACCAAGACCGAGAAGACTATTTATCACCAAAAGGACATCTTTGGACTTAAGAATACTAGTATCATTTGCGAACAAATAATAGATGTAATATTTAGCAAAAATAAGTGAAAAAATATTATGGTCTATATCAATGATGTGCTAGTTAAGAAGAGTTACCAAACAACATATAAAAAATCTTAGAGAAATTTTCAAAACCTTGAGAAACTTTAACATGAAATAAAATCCGCATAGGTGCACATTTGAAATTGGGTCTCTTAGGCTACCTATCCACTCCAAAAAGCATCAAAACAAACACGGAGAAAGTAAAAGCTACCCAGTACATGTCGTCACAGCTGGCGCCGTGACTTAGAGGGTTAGTTAGTCTAATCGCAGGTTTAAGTATTTCATTTCTAAATCCGAAAATAAATGCTTAGCTTTCTTCAAAATTTTAAGGAGTGTGAAACTCTTTGTTCGGACAGTAAATATGAATAAGCCATTGCTCAAGTAAAGAGATTATTGTCATCTCCATCATTATTATAGACTTTGAGATTAGACAAGAACATGTTATTATATCTCAGAATCAGTCCAGAAGCGATCAATTAAGTTCTTGTTTGTGATGACATTAAAAGGTAATTTCCAAGATATTATGATAATAAGATCCTAACAAGTATCAAACGTAAGTACTCGATTATGAAAAAAACTAACCCTTGATTTAATTATTTCGACACGAAACTTCGCACATATTTCCAGGAGCATGCCATATAATTCGTGATATTTAATTCGTGAAACTTCATTCTTTGAAATCAAAACTCACCAAATTTGGACATTCAGGTCAACTATTTGAAGTGTGCAGTCAAGTTTAGCAAATTCAATATCTCCTACACACCATACATATCAATTTTTGGATCACTAATAATCAGAAAAAGTTAGAAACACTCATCGCCAGATTGAAGTTTCCCTAAGAAATTGGTGTAAAAACCAACTAGTCTGCTCTGACTCTCTGCTAATGTCAACCAGATAAATGACCAATATAAAGTTGGAGAAAATATGATGATGAAGAACTCAAGGTTAAGGCAGAAATTGAAAAATTCAAATTCTTCAAATCGAAACAAAAATTAATTCATTGATATATTATATAAGTAGAGTAATCCCAACAAAAAATTGGTATATAAATTAATTTCCTAACAAAGAAAAAAGCTAAAGATAATTTTAGTAGATTTGAGGGGGAGAATCAAGTTGGTTGGATCATTTTATTGAGTCCTTCAAAATAGGGGTAGTACCTACATATGTAAAAATCGCAAAAAATTCAAAATCAAATCCATTAGTATTTATTCCTTGATGGCGAGTTATTTTGAATATCCACTGCCTTCTGATACCGGAACTAGCAGGAAAACAATGGAAAAACAAAAGGCAGACTTTTATTATTAGAAAAATAGGGTTACAACACAACACAACAGAAAATAACAACATAAACACTAATGACGCAAGCAAAACCCTCTAAAGTGTATTTCATGTAACGACAAAAATTTTAATAAAAGATAATATAATAATAATAATAATAAAGAAAAAGAAAAAGATGCTGACAATTTGAGGAGACACATCCCTTCAGTTGTAACAAAATTTTCGCATCCCTGTTCGAACAAATCAAAGCAAAAAGAGCGAGGAAGAGTAAAGAAAGCCGCATAGGAGAAGGAAGAAGGAAGAAGGAAGAAGGAAGAAGTTGCAATTACTGTACAACTTTGTGCCCTAGCCAGGAAGGAGGAAGGAGGAAGGAGGAAGGAGGAAGGAGGAAGGAGGAAGGAGGAAGGAGAGGGAGGAAGGAGGGAGGAGGAGGCGTTAAATCCCTATTTCGAACGAGCAGCAATCGAAGGTGTGTCGTCATCGCGAGAGAAGTCAAAGTAGCGCAAGGAAGCAACAAACCTTGCATGCCACTATTAGGGCTGTTGAGCTTGCGAGGAAGGGGGGAGATGACCTTCGGCACTGTGCTCGCATAGCAGAGGAAAGGGAGTCCGCTTTGAGTCAAGACCAAAGGTGAAGAGGAAGACGAGTCGAACTTCTTGCAGCTTTGTTCGCATGCAGGAGGAAGAAGAGAAGGGGAGTCGAAGTCGACGAGGCGATCCTGGCTTCGTCATGTGCATAGAAAGGAAGGGGTTGCGCCTGTGCTCCGCTAGGGTGAGACGGGATAGAAGGAACTCACGCGATCAAGCCAAGAAAAGTAGAAAGGGGTAAGCTTTGTGCGTGAGCTAGGGCTGAGGCTAGTTATATAAGGTATGTTTAATATTTTTTTAAAGTTGATTAATCTGTTATAATATATAAATTTTATGCGTGTGTGTGATTGTTTAAATGCAAGCTAAAAATTTAATCAGGACCTTAATATAATTATTTCTGATTCGAAGTAGAAGTTGGAGGAGCGTGGGAGTTAGGAGGAGGATCGATCTGAGCAGCTTGGAAGTTAAATATTAATGGTATATTATTATTAGAACAAATAATATAATTATTTAAATTAATGTTATTAAATTTTTTATGTAATTAGAAGGGTGTAGAAGACTGATAAATTCTCAAATTTTGAGAAAGACTAAGAATTTTAAGGTCAATAGAGGTTAGAGTTTTTAATCAATCTTATATCTTTAAATAAGCTAGCTACATTTAAGTATTTTCATTAAAACGAAGTTCTTGGAAGTATATGCACATATTATTGGTTTAGGTGCTAGGAAGTGAGGAGAAGTAATAAACTTTTTCAGAGGTTTTCTAAGTTAAAAGTGAGTAATTATTTTCTTATATGTACTATATTTAATGTTTATTAAATAAAAAAATTATTTTGATGCTTTAGACTATTATTTTATGTTTGTATGCACATTGTAGCTTAAGAATGAAAAAAAAAATGAAAGGGGAAAGGAAAAAAAAAGTTAATATATTATGTAATTTAAATGAAATAAAATGAAAGTTAAGTGCTTAAGGCATACAGGATTACCCCCAAACGGTACTGGTTGTTGATGCAATGTACCCATGCACGTTAAAGGAAATTGTGAAATTGCTCATTCGGGTACCAATTTGAGGGTATCTTCAGGTACATTTTTTAATGTGCCTCCAGACACATTTTGAGGATGAATTCAGAAGTATTTTTGTGAATCGAGTATGACGATCATCCTGTGATGACTATTAAAGAGGTTAAATTGGTAAATTATTAAAGCATTATTTGGGGGCGTATGCGGGTTTCTGTTTTTTTGAGATCTACCCGTTAAAAAACTCATTTTTAGAGTTTTAAATTAATTTTGATTCTTAAAAATGAATTCTTCTTTAGTATAATGAATATTATAATAAAAATATAAACTATATAATTTTTACTCATTAATAAAAGGTTCATGTAGATCACTAATTATTAAAATTTCTTCTAGTTTTCTCATTAATTTTCTAAAATTTGTAAATGAATCTCTTGTAATTCCTTCATTAAAATTTTCAAATATTTCTTCTATTGTTTTGTTTAAATCTTCGCTTAAAATTTTTAAAATATCATTTCTTCCTGTAATTTCTATTAATTTTTAAATAAAATTTAATTCCATAGGTAAAATTGTTAATTGTTGTCTTATGAATTCTTTAAGTAATCTCTTAACCATTCTTTTTAAAATTTAAATTTATTTCCTTTTAAATATTTCTTGTAAAACCATGGCCATTTACTTTGTAACTCTAGCATTTTATCAATTAAATTTCTTGCTATAGTTAGTCATTTTTTGCTATAGTTATCTTAAGTTTTTCATTTTTTGTTATATTTTTAATTTTATTAAGTTCTACAAAGGTTTTATAATAAAATTTTCATATGATTTTTATAGCTTCTTGCGTACTTAAATATTCAATTATTTCATCCATTAAAAGTTTGTTAAATAAGTTCTTAAATATTTGTTTCTTGTAAGATGATAAAGCTTAAATATATCTTCAAATATTTTTTTCTTGATGGAAGATTGAAGCTACAATATTTCTTAATAAAAACGTTCTTAAAATGATAAAAACGTTCTTCCCTGTAGTTGGAGTTCGTCTGAAATAATCTTTCATGAATAAATTATACACTTGCGAACTCAAATATAAACTTGACTATTATTTTCCGACCCATTTATTCTATCAGATACATATGAATAACATATATCAGCAATATTTTTTCTAGGTTCTGAGAAGATGAACAGTAGCTTGCCCTGAATGCCACACAGGCTTAAAAACGGGACTTGCAGCATAACATCATCTCTCTTAGCCACAAACTCTGGTCACAGCGGTTATTAGCATAGTTCTTAGCAGAATAAACTTATCTGTACTCAGATATCAGAGGTCTATATTTGTTCTTTGCTAAGAGATTAAATATTCATGGAAAAATTTACAGACATTACTCCTCTACGGGAAAGAAGTATAGATTTCTCACAATAAGACATAATCAAAAGTAAAACATATTATTGAGATAAAAATACTTACAGATGACTTGTTTGCTTACAGACTGAGACTGTAACAACTCTCATACTTATGAAGCTTAGATACTACTTGGGGGATTGCCTTGGGATTGAATTTGGGGTGTCTTCCTTCATACCATCCCCCTATTTATAGGAAAGAAAACTAAGAGGCAAAAGTCTTTTTTGCCCTTAGTGTTACTTATGAAGTTCTTATACTATTACAAGTTACTCGTGAAATGTTTTTTTACATAATGGTCCATAAATATTATTTTTATTATTAAAGTATTCCTCATGATGATGTCATGCTGATGTCATAATTACAAATATTTTATTTTTCGAAATTATGCTTAAAAGTTCAAGATTCTTCATAATGTAGATTCTTCTTTTCTAAAATATGCTCAAAAGATATCTATTTATTTGACATAAAGCTAAAAAGTAGTTCTTCAACTGCTAAAATGATGATTTATCTGTCCTTCCATGCTTATCTATCCTTCCGTGTTTATAACATCTGTAATAACAAAATATTTATTACCAAGAAAATTTACTAAATATCATTCAATAAATATAACTACACATTTAGTAAGAAATCACACATTAGATTTTACTCAATGTTTGAAAAATAATTATATTCAATTCTTTATTAACCACGTTATGGTTAAGGGATTATCTGAAGAAGCCATAAGCCATAAAACATGGAAGAACAAATAAACATGTTTACGCTTCTCAGCTAAACATGGAAGGACAGATAAATATAAGTAAAATTTTTTAACCATAAGTAAAAACACATCTGTTATTTACACTAATAAACATCTGAGTTACGCTGAGAAGCGTGGAGGGTTACCAAAAAAACATACAAAATATTCGGTACAAAAAATTTAGACATAGAAATATCAGATTATTTAAACACATGTTATAAAATAAGAAACTATATCCACTTACCAAATACCAAAACTTTAAAAAAAAATATTCCAATTAGCAGAGAAAATTCAAATAATAGGTGAAAATCCTCTAGCACACTGGGAACAAAACAAAGAACTAGCTAATATCCCATTTATTGATAAGGATTTAGTTATTAGAATAAAAGAAATAGAATATAGTCCTTTAGATAAAAAAGAATTCAAAATTCAAATAAAAGAATTAAAAGAATTAGGACTAATTAAAGAACATAGGTCAGCCGCATTTATGGTAAGAAACCATGCAGAAATAATACAAGGAAAAGCAAGAATGATTATTAATTATAAAAGAATAAATGATAATACTGAAGACGATGAATACAAAATACCAGATAAATACATGTTAGTAAATCTTATACAAGATAAAAAATATTTTAGTAAGTTTGATTGTAAATCAGGATTTTAGCAAATAAAGTTAGACGAAGTATCTATAAAATATACCGCATTCACTACACTAGTTGGACATTATGAATAGATAATTATGTCTTTTGGATTAAAAAATGCACCTAGTATATTACAAAGAAAAATGGATAATATATTCAAACATTTAGATTATGTTCTAGTTTATATAGATGATATATTAGTAGTATCTCACACATTAAAATGTCATTATATACATTTTGAAGAAGTTTTAAAACTATGCATAGAAAATAGAATAATTTTATCCAAAAAGAAAATAGAAATAGCCAAAGAATACATAAATTTCCTAGAGCAAAAAATTGACAAAGAAGACAGAACTACAAGATCATATTTCTAAAAAAGTATTAAAATTTCCCGATAAAATTAAAAATACAAAAAATTTACAAAAATTTTTAGGATTGTTAAACTATGCTAGACCATATATAAAAGATTTTGGAAAAACTATTAAATATTTATATAAAAAGACATCATTAACAGAACAATAATACTTTAATATAGAAGATGTTAAGACAATCATAAAGATTAAAGAACAAGTTAAAAATTTACAAAAACTTAATTTACCCTTAGAATCTGATTATATAATAGTAGTAGAAGCATCCCAAGAAAGGTGGGGAGCTGAATTACGAGTTAAACCATATAAAGAAGCATATAAAATACAGAACGATTATGTAGGTATGCATCAGGAAGTTTTAGACAATTACCAAATAATATGACATCTTTAGATTACGAAATATTAGGAGTAATTAACACATTACATACATATAAATTGTTTTACAAAAAGAATTTACTATAACAATAGATTGTGAAGCAATAGTACATTTTTATAAGATAAAAATGAGAAGAAAATATATAGCAAGAGATGGATAAATTTTGTTACCACTATAGAAGGTAAAGGATTATAATGTTAATTTTGAACATATAAAAGGAAATAAAATTTTCCTGATAGATTATTTATCCAGAGTAATAAAAACTCCGATTAGCAATTTAAAATCTTTAGATTTTAAGCCTCCATAGAAAGCTAATATTATAGCATAAAGTCATGCAAGACTCTAGTATAGCAAAATAATATTTTAAAAATGTTGCAAGATATAGCAATATAACATTTTAGCAATAATTTAAAGCTTCCTTGCAATCTAGCAATATAATATTTTAGAAGTTTTGTAAAATTTAGCAATTTAATATTTTAGCAAAAAGATTTTTTATTCTAATCTTTTTCTGCAGGAAAGAAGCCAAACATACAATCTATTCTAGTCCATTTTGGTCATTTAACTTTGTCAAATAGGTAAGGAACAAATTTAAAATTTAAACAAAAAACAAAAATTAGAAAGTCATTAAATCATTTTCAAACAATTTTGTTAGACAATTTGTGGTGTAACAGTACAGATTTCTCTGCAACAATTCACACCCTAAATTGTTTAACGATAGCATTTTTAGGAATTAATGGTGAAGTAGAATTTCTTAAGAATGAAAATAGAAAATTACAAATAGAAAATAACATAGGAGAGGTTTCACTTTATCTAAAAACTCCTACAAATCTACAAAATGTAGTCATTACAAATCAAGAAATCAGAATTCGGCAATTAGAAAAAGAATTTGAAGGAAAGAGAAAAATATGTTGTGTTACAAAAAAAGCGTGACAATTTACAATTAGATAATGAATACTTTGTAGAAGTAATTATGGACATATCAAAATCAAATATTCAACAGCAATATCAATATTTATATGTACCAGAAATGCCAGAGAATATAAAAAATAAAATATTCAAAATAATAAAGAGTAATAAGAAAGATGGTATAGTAGAATGTTTAAAAGAAATAATAATTTCTTACGGAATTAATCAAATAATACATGGGTATATAAAAAAATAATCACTCCAGAAAATTGTCAATGTAATTTTTATAGAAAAGGTTTTCATATAGTAACTATTTCCTCACACTTAGCTTATCTTAGAAAATTTTTAAAATGGGAAGTTAAAGACCTAATAAATTACGGATTGTTAGCAAAAATTATTATTATCAGAGAAGAAAATTTAGAAATTCAAATATTAGCACTTCATCATCTGGAGCTAAAAAGAATTATATGGCATATATTCCAAGACACCAATACTACTTTCGTCACTTTTTCTCTTCAAATCTGTTGGACCTTACTTTAAAAATTTAATTGGAGGAGCAAAGCGTATAATTGAGATTATCAAGACCCCAAAATATTTAAGAGCCTGGCAGAAAGATGACGAAGGACATGCAATCATTGATCCAGAGACAGCAGAAAAATCACTTGCCCACTACAGAACTTATCAGATCGCTAGTCTTTGTGATGGTTTTATAAGGCCTTTATTCAATACACATTTGGCACATCAAGATAGCAACCTTATGATTTTCCATCATGAAGATTAATTAAGGGAAGGATATTCAAGTTCAAATTTTATCATGATGAATATAATACACTTGAATACATTAAAGCTTTTAATCCATATATTGTTAAGAGAATTGGAGATTACGTCACAATCTATCAAAGGTTACCTCTAGATCAAAGCCCAAGCCAGAACGAAGACATATTCGCAGGAGAAGCATATGAAACACAATGACTCGAGAATAACTGTATGGACGGCATTACAATCCAAAATTTAGAAAATGCCATGGAATCTTGATGATGACAAGCATCCAATCAATCAAGAGCATCTTATTTCAAGAAAATCATCATTTTAGCAGGTGGAGAACTATTTTTCAGTTTTATGTCAAATAAATAAACATGTTTTGAGCGTATTTTGGAAAAAAAGAATCAACATTATGAAGAATCTTGAACTTTTAAGCATAGTTTCGAAAAATAAAATATTTGTAATTATGACATCAGCATGACATCATCGTGAGGAATACTATAGTAATAAAAATAATTTTTATGGACCATTATGTAAAAAACATTTCATGAGTGGTTTGTAATAGTAAAAACTTTTCATAAGTGGTTTAAGCATTTTTATAAGTGAGCTGTTTGTAATAGTAGAAACATTTTTATGAGTGGAATGTATTAGTGTAAAACACAAAGGGCAAAAGAGACTTTTGCCACTTAGTTTTCTTTCCTATAAATATGGGAGAATGGTATAAAGGAAGGCATCTCAAATCCAATGCCAAGGCAATCCCCCAAGTAGTATCTAAGCTTCAGAAGTGTGAGAATTGTAAGAGTTTGAGTCTGTAAGCAAGCAAGTCGTTTGTAAGTATTTTTATCTCAATAATATGTTTTGGTTTTGATTATGTCTTATTGTGAGTAGTCTATAGTTCCTCCTCGTGGGGGAGTAATGTCTGTAAATTTCTCCATGAATATTTAATCTCTTAGCAAAGAACAAATATAAATCTTTGATATCTGAGTACAGATAAATTTATTCTGCTAAGAACTATGCAAATAACCACTATGACCAGATTCTTTGTGGCTAAAAGAGATGATGTTATGCTGCAAGTCTCGTTTTTAAGCTTGTGTGGTATTCAAGGCAAGCTACAGTTCATATTCTCTAAACCTAGAAAAGATATTGCTGGTGTATGTATTTATATGCATCTTGTAGAATAAATGGGCCAGAAAAGGATAATTAAGTTTATATTTGAGTTCGCAAAAGTATAAAGTATTCGTGAAAGATTATTTTAGACGGACTCCAACTACAGGGGAGAAAGTTTTTATCATTTTAAGAACGCTTCTATTAAGAAATATTGTAGATTCAATCTTATATCAAGAAAAAAATATTTGAAGATATATTTAAGCTTTATCATCTTACAAGAAGTAAAAATTTAAGAACTCTTTTAACAAACTTTTAATGGATGAAATAATTAAATATTTAAGTACACCATAAGCTATAGAAATGATAGGAAAATTTTATTTTAAAACCTTTTTAGAAGAACTTAATGAAATTAAATATATAATAAAAAATGAAGAACTTAAGATAACTATAACAAGAAAGTTAATTCAAAAAATGCTAGAGTTACAAAGTAAATGGTCATGGTTTTACAAGAAATAATTAGAAGGAAAGAAATTTGAATTTTAAAAAGAATGGTTAAAGGATTACCTGAAGAAGCCATAAGGCGTCAATTAACAATTTTACCTATGGAATCAAATTTTATTAAAGAATTAATAGAAATTACAGGAAGAAATGATATTTTAAAATTTTAAGAGAAGATTTAAACAAAACAATAGAAGAAACATTTGAAAAAATTAATGAAAGAATTAGAAGAGATCCATTTACATATTTTATAAAATTAATGAGAAAACTAGAAGAAATTTTAATAACTAAAATTATTGATCTATATGAACCTTTTATTAATGAGTGAAAAATATATAGTTTATATTTTTATTATAATATTTATTATACTAAAGAAGAACCCATTTTTAAGAATCAAAATTAATTTAGCACTCTAAAAATGAGCTTTTTAAAGGGAAGATCTCAAAAAGGAAACCCGCATACACCGCGAAGAAAATATAATTTCAAAGTTCTAATGAAACGAACTGTATTTTTCTTTTGTCATTCATGCACACATAGCATGATTAATGCATATTAAATTATAATTACTCACCAAATTGTACTTACAGTTGAAGTTAATATTTTCTTTCAGGAGAAGAAAAACTTTAGTAGATATGTCTGGTAGAAGAAACTTGATTTATAGAAGAAGAACCACTGCTACTGATAATTATTAGTTTAAGATATGACTTTATTTTATTTTATTGTTTACTTCTATATAGAGACACTTTATATTAATTTTTTTATTACATTGTGGATTAGTGACTCTTTTACATATATTGAAAGTTTCTGAAATTTTAAAAATTAAAATGAAATTACTACCATCTGATTGCAGTTCCCACCTAGGTTAATTCGAATCACCGGGCCAGGTCATGACATCTCAAGAATGGAGGCAGGCTAGGTGGAGCGGGATGGTTGGTAGAGGTGGTGGCAGCAAATGAGTGATGATGGCAATGAGGGGGTGCATAATTGCACAGACAGTACGTATGGAGGGTTGTAGGTGACTAGTGACAAGCGAATTAGTGGCTAGAAAGTCTTGTAAAATAAGGGCAGCAGGAGTGGCGGTGAGGAGCAATCGATTAGTAGAGCTAGGAAGGATGAAGGAGGGCTTGGACAGCTAGACAGACAAGAAGGTTGTAAGGGCACGCAGTACAGGTGTGGGGATGGGGTTGGAATGGTGTGGCAACAAAGGGAAATTGTTGTATGAGGATCGTCGAGGAGGCTGGACAACAAGGTCAGCGGCTATAGCGAGTGGAGGAGAAGGGTTGGGGAATACGACATAGGAAGATACATCACCATCTCGAGGCTGGATACAATCAGAGCACACCATCTCCTCGGATACAACCCACAAATAGGAAAAAGATTCCACACAAGATTTTTGAAAGCAAACATAGCAATAACTGCCCTAATTCTCGGAAACAATAACAATTTATAGACTCCAGTCGGGGGTAAAAAAATATGAAAGAAAACTCACATGAGAGGAAGGTTGAGAATAATCCAGAAAATAGCCATTAAAAGGGAAGAGCACAAGAGGAAGGGAGGTAGTCCTGCCTTCTCCACGGTATTCCCAATCCTTCTGCCCTACTCCTTTGCAATCGCGTTTCTGGACTGGCTCCTAGATCGTTCAAGTAATTGGCTAGCTGGTTCAACCGGCTGGCATATTAGTAGAGGGGCGCCATTTGGCACTCTGCATTAGTCTCTCGGGGTAAGGGAGCTTCAACCTCATTCATCAAAGCTTCTTGTTCTTTCCTTCAATCCTGGTGACACTCGAATCCTCATGGTAGATGTTAAGTCCCCAGGTAGGTTGATCATGTCAGTGTTGTCATTCCACAACACATTTTGGTAAAACAGGTATATGCCCTCTTTTGGCACATCCTAAGAGGGAGCTATATATAAAGGTGGGTTCTCCCAATATAACTCTCGAGCCCTTAAGCTTGGAGCCTTATCCTTCCACATTTCTTATCCAACGGACTGTAGTTTGATGAACAAGTAGATGAGGAGAAATTAATTATGGGATGACATCTGTGGCAGTCCATGCCATTCAGGAGAGACATTTTCTTCGGTAACAGAACCTGGATACCATCGTAGCATTTTCTTCCCCCTTAAGCTCTCAAGATAACTTTCAAGACTGGGGTTCATCCCTCTGTCTGGGCATCTGTCGATGGATACCTGTTGAGTTGAATATATCATCTGAAATACTCTCTGTAGCAGTCCAGACATGGCCCAAATTCACTCCTCTTCGAACTATTGAACCTCCCTCCATAAGGGCAACTCAGGAAAGGGTCTATAAATCTGAAATATTTGTACTTCCCTTATTAAACTAATAAAATTTTTTGACATCCCAAGTTAGTCCGGCTGATATTCGCCTCACCATCTGTGCAACAATAGCTCGAGGTACCACCACATCATATTATGCATGAATGCGGTAACATCAAGGTCACTTCCTTCTTGAACAACTACTTTCCCCAAACTGGAAATTCTATCACGGGATCAACTGAATTTGATGGTATCTTTTCCTCGTTAGCTGAAAAATGAGAACCCTCTATGAAGTTTGTATTTTCTTCCTGATCACATTTCATTCCTTCAAATGGGAGCCGGTACTCATTTATGTCCTCACCATCTTCAGTGTCTGTGGTGTCGTTACCTAATTTTTTTATGACGTGCTGCTCGGTAAAGTAGATCACTCTGTTGGTTGTGCATTCTGCTTCAACATATCCAAATCCGTATCACTTGCCACATTTTCTAGTTGTGACAGACTTGAGGATTGGTTTTGCTAGATAGTAGGTAGGGGGTTCGCTTGGTGCTGCAGTCCCTCCACTTTGGAAAATACAGTTTGCAACTTTTGGCAATATTCAGTTGATAGGAATTGACGTTGTGTTTCCCATTTCATCTTTAGAGCTTATAGTTCTTTCCTTAGACCTTTTGGATCACGGTCAAGGGTGTTTCCCATTAGATTTCATCTCCTATGCCCGTAATCCACCGTCAAAATCGGCATATTTCTCGCTGTATCTCCTCTTGGATAAGCTTGGGAGTGTAACTCCCTAGTGTCATGACTAGGGTTTAGAGTTGAGAGGTGAAAGTTGGTGCATGAGACTAATTGAAGTTGTAGAAAGTTTGACTTTGAATCGCTGATTTTAAAAATCAGCAAAGAAAATTTAGGGCTTGGTTTGAAATTGGTGGTCCAGGGTTGGAAAGGAAATTTTTACGGTATAAGGGTAAGACGGACGCTTAGAATCCCTAGGATAAGATTAGGATTAGGCTAGCTCTAATACCAAATGATACCAGAACTAGTGAGAAAACAGTGGAAACATAAAAAAGAAAACTTTTATAAATAAGGAAATAGGGCCACAACATAACACAACAGAAAATAACAACACAAACACTAACGACACAAGTTAAAACCTCTAAGGTGTATTCCAAGGGTGGTGGAAGCCGGCTAAGTGGAGCAGGATGGTTGGTAGGATTGGTGGTAGCAAAGGATTGATGATGGCAGCGAGGGAGAGGTACAGAATTGCAGGGACAGCAACTATGGCTGGTCATAGGTAACTGAAGGCAAACAGGTTGGTGGTTGGAAGGTGTTGGACAACAAGGGCAGCGGAAGTGGGGGTGAGGACCAGTTGATTGGGAGTGTTAAGATGGATGGAGGAGGGCCTAGATGCCTAGCAACCAAGGAGGCTCTAAGGAAATGAAGTTTAGGTGTGGGGATGGGGCTGGAATGGTGGGACAACAATGGGAAACTACTGTAGGAGGATCGGCGGAGTGCAAATGATTGCTGGGGAAGCTAGATAGCAAGGTCGACGGCTATGGGGAGTGGAAGAGAAGGTTTAGGGAAGACGATAAGGGGAGATACATCACCACCTCGGAGTACGATACAGCTGGAGCACCACCATCCCCTCAGATACAGCCCACAAAGGAGCAAAAGAATCCACAGTATTTCTGAAAGCAAACACAACAAAAACTGCCCTAATTCTATGAAACAATAACAATATTCAGACTCCAATTGGGGGAAAAAGGAAAGAAATAGGAAAGGAAACTCCCACACAAGGGGAAGTGTGGGAATACTCCAGAAAGTAGCCATTAAAGGCTTTCCAAAAGGGGAAGAGAACAAGAGGAAGGGAGCTAGTCCCACCTTATCCACGATATTCACGATCTTTCTGCCATGCTCCTCTGTGATCGCGTTTCTGGATCGCTTCCCTGGACAGTTGGAGTAATTGGCCAACCGATTTAACCGGCTGGAGCACTATTAGTGCCCCGCTTTTGGTGCTCCGCCTCAACTTCTTATAACTTGGATGCATTAAAGATGATGAAATCACATGTAACTTAAAAGGAAGTACAATTGGGAAATTGCAAAAGTCACTCAGAACATAAAACTTTTGCTAATCACATTCTACGATAGGGATTTTTTGGCCTACATTTAGAAATGATTTAATAAATTTCTTCAAAATATTCGAGTAGTATTCAAAAACTCACTCACAATAAATGCAATCCTCTCACAAATTACAGTCAATCATAAGTCATTGGGCATCTGTCGTTTGGGAATTGAACATCCCAAGTTGCTTTCCCTTTTCCAAAGGCCACAGAAAGTTAATCTTACTGGCTATTGATTAATTTTTCAGATGGATCAAAGCAAGGGTCTTAATAAAAATCAGGGTCAATGTTGTAAACAATTTTTATAGACTCATCTCATTTACAAATATGGGTTAGTCATGATGATATTCACAGACAAAGGATAAGCAAATCACAAACAATAAAATTAAAGAGTTCAATCAAAGCAAAAGAATTTGCCTCAAATTCACCTCAATTCATCATTCAAGGATGAACAGACAAGTGGAAGCAGAGAATAAATGCATCCTCAAATTAATTAGAAATAAGGTCGAAGCGCTAAAAAAAGTGGGCTAACCTACTCACATCCTTCAAATGAGCGCCAAGAACAACTCTATCAATAACGTCAAGGAAAATGTTTTTCATCCTCTCCCATAACACTGAAGCAATGCTGCCCGTGGAATACAATCATAACTAGAGGGTAGTCACTGCACTCAATTATATAGAAATCAAGCTCGAAGAATAGTGGGGTGCTAATGACACAGGCCTTCAAACTTTGTTGGATTTGCTTGAAGAAATGCAAGTTCAATCGGCTATGAAGTAAGAGGAAATCAAAAGGAGGGTAGTAAAATATTGCAACTGACACGTGAAAGAGAAGGTTTTCAGGTCTGGTGACTTGGTATTGTAAAAGAGAAAACCCTGTGACATGCTATCTAACAATCGAAAAAACTAAAAGAAATATGAACAGGATCTTACACCATCCAAGAACAAGTTGGACCCAAAACATAGAAGTTAAAAACTTTACACCAAAAAGAAACCCTCAAGAAATTGGAGAGGCGATGATCTTAATTATTTTATTCTTAAATATGTTTTCTATGATTAGATTACCTTTTAGAGCTCATGGAACTCGTTTAAGCGAATTCAACCGTAAGATTGAAAAGTTTGTAACAAGTAATAAAAGAATGAGTAATTTATACTACTATTTTTCAATAAAAAAATTTTCTACCCTTATTATATAAAGAATATGATGGAATAGAAAGTGTGTAAGCTAAAAGGTTGACTGACTACTCTCGAAGGGAATGCTTAAAGCCCCCAGATGCAAAACCCTTGAAGGAAAATCTCGAGACGCCCCCAAGGGAAAAACCTATAGAAGAATTGAATGGCTCAAGTGACTGACATTCACCATGCGGGGAAGTCATTTACTCCTACAATCCTTTAAAAAGAATATAGGAAATATATTAGTCGAAATAAAATGTTGAAGGAGCTCGCTAGCATATGAGCTTAATTTTATTAGAATGATTTCCAAATATATCATTTAAATGTACAAAAATTCTTGTATCATGAAAGTTCCAAAATATGATCATGAGAATAAAATCATTATGAGTAACAAATAGCGAGTTCAAAAACACGGAGATCTTGCCAATAAGCACCTCCCACTAACACAACACAATCCGCAAAAATGAGTAGATGAATTCAACTCCATTAAAATATCAATACAAACGCCAATTCAAGTTAAAAAAGTAAAATAAAGGTCCTCGTAAAATAATTTGTATTATAATATATTTAGTACATCGAATTGCACAAATGGCGCAACAAGAAGCTTTGAGTACAAAGGCTATTTAAAGTACACAATGTCGAAAAAAAACATGACAGAGTTTAGCGCGGAACCTTTTGTTAACATAAGAGGGCCAGCAGTTCACTTCCATTCGAGTCATCTCGGATCAAAGAGTATGGACACTCTTTCATCCAGCAATGAAAGAGAAAGTAAACCAGGCTGGGCCACTCTCTCGGGAGTTCTAGCATCCACACTGCCCATCGGAAGTGACCAATCTGTGAGAAGCTCAATGTTACTAGCCCGACCTTTGAATATCAACAAAGAACCCCTCATTTTGGACAAAAAAATAAAGACTTTAGAAGATGGAAGGCAAGAATGGGCAATGCACCTCATCCTCACCCTCGTCACTTGAGCCAACAGAACATTCCACCCTTTGTAATGGCTTGTTGCCTAAAATGTTATTGTAGGATGGGGTGGTATCCAAAAAGGCTCTAATGGAACAAAAAAATGAAAAAGATCCCCTAACAATGGTCAATAGAAGATTGAACATGCCCGCTGATATAAGCGAAACAAAAATCTACCGCTAGAAAGAGAAAAAAAGAAGCCACGATAAGAGCTGTCAAAGGGAATGACAACGAACTAAAGACAGCTCACTTAACAGCTATGAGCCCTCACAGGTGTAATTGGCAGATGTTGCTCTAGCTAGCCACACAAGGAATGGATCAACTGATAAACAGGTCTCGACAAGCCTTCACCAATGAGCGCTTCTTCCTTCTGTGAGGAAGAACTTATTTTAAAAGAGAAGCACCATGAATAGGGTCATGAGTTATACTATAAATTGATCCAAAAAGAAGTTGAATTAGTTCTAAAAAATAAATAAATAAAAAGATTTTGATCTAAATGAGAGTCAGATATTATATTTGAGGAGGTATTGGGGATATGACAATAGAAAAATTAATAATCTTTTCAATAAGATTTTGAAGACTAAAATGATATTAAATGGTTAAAGAAGCATTTTGGTACCAATGTTTAAAAACAAAGTTGCTTCAAATCTAACAACACAACTCTAACTTATTAGAGATAAAAAAAAGTTATGACAGAGAGTATTGAAACGTAATATAAAAAAAAGTACGTAGATTCCAAATAATGAATTTGACCACATGTAAAAAATTGACTATAGAAGCAAATTTTGTATTAAGACTGAAAAATAATAAGAGCCAAGAAAAAAGCTCCATATAATTTTTATTAGCACTGAGAATGTAAATAATTGAGTTCTTGATAATGATACTGTGCAAAATAAAACAAAATAATGCATCAGAGATATGTTTACGAAATATACAATATTATGACTTTAATAAAAGATGTAGAGTGAACGAAGAATTTTCAATTAAAATATAATTACGTCAAGAATCAATATTGAATACTTTTTTTTAAAAGAAGATTTACAAATATACCACTTATTTCCTATGTTTACATATCTAACAACTAAACTTCAAATTGTACATACATGCCATCTTAGCTATGAATGAAATAATGTATTTCACTTTTAAAAATTAAAATGATGGTATTTTATATACAACAACAACAACAAAGCCTTAATCCCACTAAGTGGGGTCGGCTACATGAATCCTTTTTCTCCATTGTGTCCTATTAAGTGTCAAATTTTTGTTTAATTCTAATAAATTAAGATCATTTTTTATGCAATAAGCCCAAGTTTTCCTAGGTCTGCCTCTGCCTTTCTTAACATAAGTTGTATTTAAAACATCTACTCTCCTAATCGGATCATCAGGTGGTCGACGTTTAATGTGACCAAACCATCTAAGGCGACTCTCTAATTTTATCCGTCACTGGTGCAACTCCAACCCTTTTACGGATATATTCATTTCGCATTTTGTCTCTAAGTGTAAAACCACTCATCCACCTAATCATTCTCATCTCGGCAACACTTAACTTAACATTATGCTTCTCTTTTAAAGGCCAACATTCAGCACCATAGAGCATTGAAGGTCTCACCACCATCTTATAAAATTTTCCTTTCAGTCTAAGCGGAACTTTTCTATCACACAATAGGCCGGACGCATTCCTCCACTTCAACCAACCAACCTGAATTCTACTATTAACATCCACATCTATATCACCATCGCTTTGAACAATGGACCCGAGATATCTAAATCGTTCACACCTTTTAATAATTTGATCGCCCAAAGTTACACTGCTGTCACTATACCTACTATTACTAAAATTACATTCCATGTATTCAGTTTTAGTTCTACTCAAACGAAGACCTTTAGACTCCAATGTAGACCTCCATAATTCAAGTTTTTCCTAGACTTTTTCTCTTGTCTTATCCACAAGGAGGATATCATCAGCAAAAAGCATACACCAAGGTACATCCTCTTGTAAATGCCCAGTAAGACCATCCATAAATAAAGCAAAAAGATATGGGCTTAAAGCCGATCCTTGATGTAAACCAACAGAAATAGTAAAATACTTGGTCAATCCTCCTTCAGTTCAAACACATGTAATAGCTCTAGCATACATATCTTTAAGGACTTGAATATAAGTCATATCAACACCTTTCTTCTCAAGGACACTCCAAAGAACATCTCTAGGAACCTTATCGTAAGCTTTTTCTAAATCAATAAAAATCAAATGTAGATCCTCCTTATTATCTCTGTACTTCTCCATCAAACCTCTCAATAAATGTATAGCTTCCATAGTAGACCTGCATGGCATAAATCCAATTCGATTATGAGAAATCTCGGTAATACGTCTTAACCTATGTTCAATTACCCTCTCCCATAATTTTAAAGTATGACACATCAATTCAATTCCTCTATAATTTGCACACTCTTGTGCATCTCCTTTATTCTTAAAAATGGGGACCAAAATGCTCTTTCTCCACTCCTCGGGAATCTTTTTAGCTTTTAAAATAATATTAAAAAGTTTAGTAAGCTGAGAAACTCCCAAATCACCTAAACATTTCCACACTTCAATTGGGATATCATCGAGTCCTACGGACTTTCCACTTGGTTTTCTTTAAAGCCTCATCAACTTCTTTTTACTAATGCGACGGTAAAAATGAAAAGTTTTATTATTATTAACGATATTAAGATCGCTAAGGTCAATCGTACTTTCAGCATCATCATTAAAAAGTTTATCAAAATAACTCACCAACCTATGTTGGATATCTTTTTCTAAGAAATGACTTTTGATTTTCATCTTTAATACACTTTACTTGAGTTAAATCTTTACTTTTCTTTCTCTTTGTTTGGCTAGTTTATACATATATTTTTCACCTTTCTTAGTATCTAACATGTTATAAAGATCACAAAGGTGAATTTTTAGCGTCACGATTATTCTTTTACTACTCATTGCGAGTCGTTTTATATTTTTCAAGTTCTCTACGCTTTTACATTTAAACCAATTTTTGTAACATAACTTCTTATATTTTATCTTTTCTGTACATTATTATTCCACCACCAACTATTTTTATTTATAGAAATTTTTCTTTCGATTCTCCAAATACATTTTTAATCGACTGTTTAATAGTATTAGTTAATTTTTCACACATAATATTCGCATCTTCATGAACATCTCAAATATTTAAATCTTGAATTTTACTCATAAAAATAATTTTATTTGTGTCTTTTAGGTGCCCCCATCTTATTCTACGATGTTGAATCCTAGTATTCTTTATTTTACAACTCTTCATCTTAAAATCTAGAACTAATAAAAAATTTTATATGTGATATCAAAATTTTGGGCGGTATAAATGTAAAAAATTTAGGTGTTATAGATGTAAATACAAAGGAATGGGGTGGAATGTATCTAAATGCCCTTTTTTATGAGGATGCTCATGATCTCAAAATGAGATATCTTGGCGTATGGTTTTTACATACGACAAAATTTTAATTGATAAAACATCTATTAAAATAAGTGTTAAATCAAAACATTTTTTTTGTACAAACAAAGAACAATGAAAAAAAAAATTAGAATACAGGAGGCTTAATTAATATTAGCAGAAAAATAAGTCCAAATACATAGTATTTAAGTTTAGTGGTTTAATATTTAACATAATAGACGTCTATTGTTAGAAAATAAAGCGATACATTGGTATAATAAACTCAGCATATCAGACCCCTTATTCAAAAGAATGAGGACAATGGACAAAGATGTAACTTTTAAAGTTAAAGCTATATGATTAAGGGGGTGTTTGATAGGCTCCCTATTAATAGAATGAGGATAATGGAAAAGGATGTAATTTTTAAAGTTAAAGCAATATGATTAAGGGGGTGTTTGATAGGCTCCCTGTTACAAAAGTTTCATGGATTTATGAAATTTAGATTTAAGGTCCAAATTTTGTCTTTAATTCATGTTAAATCAAGATTTAATAAATCTGGCAAAAAGGTGGATTTAACAAATCCGGATTTACTAAATCCCAACAACAACAACAACAAAGCCTTAATCCCACTACGTGGGGTCGGCTACATGAATCCTTTTTCTCCATTGCGTCCTATTTAGAGTCATATTCTATTTACTAAATCCCGCTAAAGCTAAATCCTTCCTACAACCAAACACCCCCTAAAATTGAAAAAAGCTTCAAGAATATTACGCTAAAAAGATATCATAGAGAATTTAAGGTAAAGTTTATAGAACTAGAAATACGTAAATGATACTATATGGATCTAAGTGTTGATAAAAACATAAGAAAAAAAATCATTGATGGCTAAGCTAACTATGGAGGAAATTATAATATTCAAGATAGATGTAAGACAAATCAAACAAATAGATCAAGGACTAATTGTATAAAAAAATGATAAGAATGACATTTCATAACAGAAGGTAATTAAAAAAAAAAATATTTAGGTTTTCCAGACATGCAATACGATGAGTAAAATAGGCATTAAACGTGAATGTAAATAAACATAAGGAAATCAATAGAAATAAGCGGTATAACGAATAAAAAGAATGAAAGATATCTATGGACTCATAAAATTGACCACACGGTTGGAGATAAGGCTGATGATGATAAAGCTAATCGAATACAAAAAAACACCAAATCAAATTAAGAAAAGTAAAGTATCACTATTTATTGAAAAAAATAATAGATAATTAAAATAAAAAAAAAACTATCTGATGCTCAACCACAGCATTTCTTACCCACTCCAGATTAAAAAACCAAGATCAAAAAAATAGCTTCAATGGACATTCAGTCAGTCCTCTATGTCAAATCTTTTTGTTAGCATTCAAACTAGCTAATTGCAAGATTTTGTTTAATATTACTCTGGAATCTAATATATTTGGGCTTAAATATGTAAAAATAATGACATTAATCCAAATACTACAGGAGTATAAACAGACTAGTGCAAGTGCCATAGATGCAAGTCCATAACTGGAGCATGAACAGCTCTCTGATTTTATGATTTCATATTTTTGTAGAACAGAAAAAAGGAATTGTCAATGGTTTGATGCTTTCAGGAACGCAAAGGCATAGATGACAATAAGCTTAAGAAAATATGCTTATAGTTATGTTTATAGTTATGAATATAGTTATGAGTAGCCTACCAAACTGACTACCTTCAATCAGAGTTGCCTTATTTATTAGTCATTTTAGTTCAGTTCAATTTGGTTCCATTATTGACTACCGAGTATTAATATGGTCCTAGGGAATGTCAAAAAATTTGCAAAGTTGAAGGGTAAATTAAAAAAGACACTTATTCCCCATTTTCTGTTTATCATTCCCCATGTTCTGTTTATCATAACTCTTTTTGGTGCAATAATTCTCCTTTATTTAATGGTTGACATTAATGAATGAATTCATCAAAATGAAAAATATCAATTTCAGGAAAATCTAACCACTACTCATGCTTCTCACCCTCCTAATTCATGCTCTCCGATTTGTTTTCAACCATTTGATGTCGTTCAATGTCCTGTAAATACCAATCAAGCTTGTCTACAACGTTCAAAGTCCAAAAATAAATAAAATAAAAACCAGCACATCAATCAATCCCATGAAATGTGGAGTCAATCAAACTTTATAATGGTATGTATGATAGCATTGTTGTAATAAAAATACCTGCTGAATCCAAGCAAGAGCCAAATCAGACAAGCTTTGTTCCAGTACAAATTGCCCAACTGCATGCAATAACTCACTTGCTACTTCACCAGAGAGATCATTGAATGCAGGTCCAGATCTTTCCATCAACTTCACAAGCAATAAGTCATCACCTGAAGACAGCACTTCAGCATATGCTGAGTCCAAATCACCGACATGAAGTGAATCCAACGCATGGGTCCAAGAGATCCAGGACTGGTCCCTCTCCTGCCCAGTAATTTCTGCATCCGGTTCAGTGATTGGCCCTCGTGCAGCACTTCGAGAGCTTCCATTATCATCCCCAGCACCTCGGATAGCTTCCAAGGTGGCTTCATCCTTGGAGGCTTGCCAAACACTTCTTGCAGAAGGACCTTCACCGAGCCTAAATGGTCCTTGACCCTTGCCCCAAGCTCTCCTGTTGCCAACTTGCTCAACATCAGGTTCATGTTTTGGATATTTACCATCAGCAAACGAGGTAGCTAATCCTCTCTTTCCACTTGTAGACCCATTCCTTGGACCAGTATATAAATAAGGATCCAGTCCTTCGGAATCTGGCCTCCAAAAAGCATCTCTTCCCCTTGCTCCCGGAAGCATGCCGTCTGATGAGTTATATCTTTCCATAAATGGAACTCTACTTTCATTTCCCCTGCCAAACTTGGAAACAGCATAATCTTGAAAACCACTGTACTTGCTTGAGGATCTTCCAGGAGATCCCTCAAACCCCATCATCAAATTTCCCCCTCTCCTCCCAGATGATATTGATATATCCTGTGCCATTTCTTCAACAACTCTCTCTAGTCCACGCACTCTGTTCTCCAGAGTTACTAAGGTATCATGGGAGCCCCCCATGAAGTCCTATAATTGTAGTTTAGAAATCAAATGAGCCAGTAATAGTAAACTAATTCAGGATAGCCAAAGTTAGGAATGGTACAAGATTGAAGGATAATCATAAAAATGGCTACAATATATATAATAGATCCCTCTCAGATATTAGAAAATTCGGTTTTGATCCATGGCCTTCGTAGCACGTAAGAATCTAAATATAGACAAAAAAAAAAGTCTTAAATATCATAGATCAAGAGCTGACAATTTACGTACAGGTGAAATGTCGCCAAATTTCATTGTATTTTGTGGCTTTGATCCAAACACAATTTTACAAATGCTGCCTGTACCTTTAGACGTCATCGGAACTGATTTTAGATTTCTATTATTCCGAGTAAGAAAATTAATTTCTTTCAATCTATGTCTTGTGTGATAATGACCGTATGAGATTTGCTTTCAAGAAACTAGATAATTTCAGAGTAATGAAATGCTAACCTCATGTATAGGGTTGCTTGAGTAATGAATTGAAATCAAATAATTTCCAAATAAACCGGATGTACATTAGAATTTATGAATTTGGTTTGCCAGCAAAACGTAACAAAAAATCAAGAATATTTGTTTTACTTTTATGCTTATGCAAATAGAAGCCAAACGTAAAGCAAGGCACAGAACTCAGCACTTAAGTAATTATTAATTTCAGCTGGCCAGTTTAAAGTCCTCATGAATTGCCGTTAGACATTACTGAGACATATTCACCTCCCACCCATATCATATTGTAATATAAAAGGCATTTTTATTTTTATATAATTTTTTAAGCATATAACTGATGAAACGAAAGCACAACAGAAATATGATAAATTCACCTTGGATGATAGCTTGAATTGATAAGCAAATCATTCCACTGAATCAATTATGGTTAATGGTAATGGCATTTCAACTTTTATAACAAATCATGTCGAGTTATATCAGCTAAGGATACAATCATGGCTAAAGAAATTAAAATAAACTAGTACACGAGGTCCTTTCTAAATTCTCCCTCACCAACTTGATTGACAATAACACAAACTATACAACCAAGCATGTAACAAAACACAAAGGTTTTGCTGATATTGACTACAACATTGCAATGCACTAAATTCTAAGAGATCATTGGGGATCACTTTTGGTTTTTCTTTTTTATTTTTTCTTTTTGTTTTGTTTTGTTTGTGTTTTACTCGAAATGAAACATGTTTGATATGCTATAACATGATTTTTTTTGTTTTTAAAAACACTAAGAATATTGAAATGCATTAAATTCTCTCTCACCAGCTTGATTGACAATAACACAAACTACACAACCAAGCACGTAACAAGGCACAAAGGTTTTGCTGATATTGACTAAAACGTTGAAATGCATTAAACTGTAATGAGCCGTTTGAGATCACTTTTGGCTTTTGCTTTTTTAGTTTTTGAGTTGCCTTTTGTTTTTTTTTTTAATGTTTTACTCAAAATGAAACATGTTTGGTATGCTATAACCTTATTAGTTGTTTTTAAAAACACTCAAAATATTTTTTACATGCTTTAAGCGTTTTGAAAAATAAACTAATTTGTTTTTGAAAATAAATAAATAAAATATGGAAAAAATATACTAAAAAATATGTTTAAAATAAAAACAAAAAAATAAAAAATAAAAGTGATCCCAAATAAGCCCTAATAAATAATACTTAACAAAAATAGAAGCAACATAAGACATGACATGAAAGAAAAATGTGTTGGTTAAAGGAACAATTTATCACTCACCAAATAAACCCTAATAACTAATACTTAACAAAAATAGAAGCAACATAAGACATGACATGAAAGCAAATGTGTTGGTTAAAGGACTGATTTATCACTCACCATTCCAAAAAATAAATATATATATATATAGGCATTTACATACATACCACACAATTCTTATGTATTTACATATCTAACATCTAGACATTCATATTTATAAGAATAACACTCAAATCTTTAACATCATATCGGCCATCATTAACTTTTTAAAATGAAATACATATTTCATGCACAGGTTTATGACACCAAGGTATCATAAGTGTAAATATAAACCTTTAGTTGTTAGATTGTAAATAATATAAATTTTGTAGTGTGTACATAAATTTCCCAAAAATAGATATATAGCATATCACAGACAAACTGCAGATAAGCATTCTCCTTGATCAGAGTGTAGCCATTCTCAATGGCTGCACATATTTCTCAACGAAACCAATGAAGCATAAACAAAATACTCAAGAACAAACCTGTAGCATGTCCATAAGATGGGCTTGTTGCCTCTCCAACTGCAATAACTGCCTCTGAATAGCTAACCAATTTCCTTTGTTGTTCATGCCAGAACTTTCGACTAAAGCATCAGTTCGATAGATACTTGTACGGTGTGAAAAAGAGTCCTTCTGATTGAGTTCAACCCTCTCATCAAAATCCCTCATATGAAAGTCCCTTGAACTGAATCCTTTTTCCGTCCACTTATCTCTAATAGGGTAATCCAAGGCTTGTTGATTGTTATTCGTTTCTATTCTTCTCTCGGTTTTATGATAGTTAACGCCAATACGCCCATGATTTTCATTCAATTCGCAGCCAGGAACTTCATCATGTTTTGATGAAATCCTAGAATCACTATCAGGCAATCCCTGTTCTTCTTCTTCATCTAGTGAGCGGGATGACTCAAGGCCTCTACGGGGTAGAACAACTTCAACTGGTACATCATTTGAACTTCTTGTTTCAAGGTTTTGGAAGAACTCTGGATTCAACTCTTTGTCTTTCAAGGAGGGAACCTTTTTTTTAAGAATAACTGCAGCATTCTCTTGAATATTGCTGCCCTTTCCTTTGGACGATGATTTGCTGAGAGAAGGCGAAGAATCAAGAGAAGAATCTTTCGCAGATTCTGGTCTTCTAAAGTTAGGATTTGACTGTTTAGCGTCCGAATCTTCACCATTCCCGGATCTGGCAGCTTTTCTATCTACAGTATATAACACAAGCACAAATACATGTAAGGAACTTGGAAACAGATGTGCAGGAAATTCAAAACATATGAACAAATTATGATGTTATCATTTTATACCCATTGAATCCTCTGGTGCATTATTCTCATCATTTCCTGAAATCTTTTTCCAAAGTTGCAATGCCTCCATCATGCTATCCCTCACAGGTTTTACCTGATCAAAGAACCATTAAAGACAGAAAAACAATGAACCATTCAAGACAGCAAAACAATTCTAAAACCTGAGTGATTTCAGATGCCAATATCACAAGAGGCTATGTTCATAGATTCATCCATCTGGAAAGTTAAGGGCATGTTTGGGATAAATCTTGTATTTTTATTTTTGTTTTTTTAAAACATGCTTAGTGTATTTTTCACATGTAATTTTTTGTTTCTAAAAATAAATTAATATGTTTTTGGAAAACAAATAAAATAATTTTAGATGTTTATAGTATTTTTAAAAACAACTATACTTTAATCAAATAGTCAATCACGTTTTAATTCAAATCAAAACATGAACAAAACAAAATTAAAAAAATAAAAAATAAAAAACAAAAGTGATCCCACAAGGCCCACTAGAGTATGTCAAACATATTTTATGAATGATCAAGCAAGACTATAATGTTTACTTGTTGAATCATGGAAAGGGTTCTCCGAGAAACAATACCTTGTCAAAACGGCAAGCCTCAAGAGACTCAATTATTTGAGAACTCGCATCAGCAGTCAAATCACCTGAATAAGAGGCGAGCACAACTAAAACATCTGCAGCGGCCTTGCGAGTGACCCAATCACTATTCTCAAGACATTCACGAATGCTTTGCAGCACCGTTGGCAGGCTCTGGGTACCGATTGCACTTATCTACAAAAATTTTGGAGTTAACTGCTGACAATTTAAAGTCCCAAAGTGAGGTTATTTCCTGATATTTTACTTCAGAAACTGATTAGTCTCGGCCAGAAAATTACTTAGAACAAATATAACACAAACGAAAAAAGAAAACTGATATAACTCTTGCATTATGAAATCGCCCAAACTTTGCAATTTTTGCATCACAATGCACCATTTCAGTAAATGAAAATGAGCAAAGAGCAAGGATTCCCTGCTTTTAAGTGTGAAATGCAACCATCACTTGAACTTTAAGCGAATTAAAAGTGTACAACTAAAACTAATAAGCATCCTATATTTTAATATTGAAAAAATATTAAAAAGCAGTAAAGTTATTCAACCACCTCCATAGTCCAATTAATTTATGAACAGATTTATATCATACTGTATCAATTATAGACAACAAAGAGCAATACCAGACAGTGAGCAAGCCAAATTGATACCGATGCGAAGGTGAAACCAAGCCTATGTAAAAATTTATTAAAAATATATTTTGGAAAATCATAAAGTTGAGCCTACAGAACAGAGATGTGGTCAACTTGCAGCAAGTGAAAAAGGGAAATCCCAGTTGTTGACAATGATGCAGGTTTCTCCATCAAAGGTGAAGTGGGAAAGCTAGGACCATGAAAACCATTGGCATTCTCCTGTCAAACTCTCCAATATTTCCGGTATTTTTTAGAATTATTGCTGTCTTCATATAAAATTAAAAGCTAACCACCAAAAACAATTTAATGAACAGTGTCAAATATTGGGTGATTTCCCAACTAGTCAATCATTCAAATAATCCATCTTTTCCCCTCTGCTACCCCGATCAAAGAGTCCCCCTCCCTTGTCTCAATTTGATGCCACTGTCTGTGAATCACGTTTTACGCAAAACTTCAACAAATACGTCCTCCCAGTATATTTTACATCATATGCATAATTATAAGATAAAAGAACAGAATCATATGCAACATTATATCATATATAATCTAAAGCTCAATCTAAGAGATCTATGCTCCTTGCAAACTTTTATCTATAATGTTTCACATTAATTCATTAGCTATGACAAAATCATATGCAATAAGAAAATATTACGGCAAGAAAAGAACTATTGTTTAGCTTCTCAATTTGTTTCTACTCATCTGATGAGAACCAAAAAAAAAATGCAAAAGACAGTTGAAGTGGTTATCTTTTCGATAAATGCATCAGCTCCATCTTCATTTTTTAAATATTCAAGCCTAAGGCAGCAATACAATGTTCCAGGAGACTTCTTAGTAGAGAAGAGGTTTTGCAGCAGTTTGCTGGAGGTTGATCCAACTATTAATAAAGGAGATAATTGGTCGTCCAACCTTCCCTCCCACTAGGGTGTAAAAACTAAGTTAAGCTTTAATCACCCTCAGGTTGAGCTTTGAGCTTGAGCTTCATTAATTAATTGAGTTTGGGCTTAAGCTTGAGTTTAATTCTACAAGTTGAGCTGGCTCATAAGCTGGGTAGTTTATTATAAAAGAGAGAAAATAGTTTAAAATTCAAACTAGAGTTATAATAAAATAAAATAAAATAGAATGAATAATTATAAGATAAATAAGAAATCACTTGATGTAAAATAGAAAAGATAATTTTTTAGACAATTTTAATAAATTATAGAATAAGTCTTGAATTTTAATATACTTTGAGAGTATTTTATATTAATGTTTTTTTAAAAGAGTCGACTCACGAGCTAATGAGTCGAGCCGAGGCTGATTGAGTTTGGCTTGTTAGCTAATTGAGCTCAGCTTGTGAGCCTCAAGCCGAGCCTGAGATAGCTTGGCTCGATTACACCGCTACCTCCCACTCATATTTTGCCACTTCTCATTTACAAATATAAAAAATGCCAAAAACAGATATACCATTGGGGCTCCTTCATCATGCTCACAACTATCTTACCGCGGTGCATTGCTTGGGCTCCCTCTTCAGCTTAAAAACTACCATGAATTCTTTGGCCCGTTGTTTCTTAAAAATGAGGGTTTCTCTATAGCGTTATTGCTAATGTATTGGCTGCTGGGCTTCATGACACACTTATAATTAATCGGTTTGTACCATTTGTTGGTGAATTATGATCCTCGCTCATATAGTTCTGAGTGGAAGCCAAAAAACAAACGCACACAGCTTAAATCCCTGTCGTAAGAAATCAAATGTAGTGCAAGGAATGAAAATATACATCTCAAGCATTTAAAAACGCTGCATAAAATCAAACGCAAATGGGAAATGTCACTTATGAAATGTCTATTTTCCCAGGATAAAAACTTTCATGCTCTCCTACGCCGAAAGAAAAGGGAAAAAAATAACTAATTCCAAAACAAATCACCAACGTAGCAACAACACAATCATACAAACCTGAGCTAAGCTCGAAATAACTGAAAGCAATGCCCCTTTTGCTAAAAAGCTTTGCCCACTAAGCATCTTGCAAATCCTCGGACACAACCGCTGAAACGCCATCGCTCCGCCGCCGCCTCCCCCGCATTCCACCACCTTTGCCAGAGACGATGCTGCCCCAATCTGCACCGCCTTGCTCTGCTCCCCCATCACTTCCAACAGCGGCTTCACGAACAACCCAACTAAAGACGACGACGACGCCGCAGCCGAGGACCCACCTCCGCCTCCTCCACTGTTATACGCTTCACTGGCATGTGAACGAAGATAAAGCGCTGCGAGCGAGCCGGAGGCGTCGCGGCACGCATCACGTACAGAGGAGTCTGACAAGGGGTCCTTGAGACGGCGTATAATGTAAGCGATGATCTTGGGGAGATGAGTGGCACCGACGTCGGGGTGAGCAGAACAGAGGAGAGAGAGGAGTCGCACGGACTCGCGGCGGGCGACATTGCGTCCGCTGACAGCCGCAGCGGAGTCGCTGGGAGTGGAAGCAGGTTCGTGGAGCAGTGAGGATAAGAGCACCGGAAAACCATCAGCAGGTAGCGATAAGATTACCTTCTCGAGGTCGTCGATGGCGATCTGATAAGTATCGCGGTCGGAGAGCTTGGAAACTGAGGAGAGGACACGCGATTTAAGCTCAACCAAAGCGATGTGGCTGGAGAGTGAGGAGGGTTTGGGTTGAGGTGAAGACTGCGACTGGGATATGATTTTTGAGGGCTTGGAAGAGGGCTTCGAGGAGGAAGACGACATCGAGAGGACTTCTTAAAGAGGATGTGTTCGGAAGAAAACGGAGAGAGAAAGGAAGGCAAATATGGAGGGATTTGGGAGGAATGGAGGCCGAAGAGATCTTCAAATGTGGGGAAGAAAGGAGATCTTTGGAGAAGAAGGAACAGAGGAGTGCATCAGAAATTGAGTAAATCGTAAGAATAGCGGAGGAAGCAACTGCAGTGCTGCTTAGCGACTCAGTATAGAATTTAACTAAGTAGGATATTTTTCCTAAAAATAAGTAATTAGCAGATGATAAGATTTCCAGTGGGATCGCCTACTAAACCGTAAATATATTTTTTAAAAAATAATACATGAGATTTATATCTCACTCAATTCATATACATTTAAATAACTAATATTTAATTTTTGTATGTCATTTTATTTACACATAAAAACATGAATTTTACGATTGTAAAATTAAAATAGTGATATATTTTATGTGATATGAATAATTTTGATGGTATAAATGTAAAATAAAAAGTATTTAGGTGTTAGTATGTAAATAAATATAATTAAATGGTGCGTAAATTGAATTTATATGATATCAGAAATTCGGGTGTTTTAAATGTAAATGACAGAGTTTTGGTGTTAGAAATATAAAATTTATAAACTTAGGTGGTATGTATTTAATTGCCGTGAATCGAACGGTTTCTTAGAACCGGAGCTGTTTCGCAGGTTCAGGAGTTGAATCGTCAGTTTAACCTAGTTTTGGGTTCGTCTATGTTGGAGGGGTTTTTTATGACAATCGATTTATAATCGGTCACATGTTGAGGTTCGACTGATAGGCCAGATTAGGTTTTATAAACCATGATATTTTCTCCAATAGCCAACGATCATGCGCAGAATTCATCGACTTGAGAAAAAATATTAATATTAAATCTTAAAATTTATTTGGCATCATAAATATTTGTTAAATCCTAGTAAATTAGTTAATAATTTATTTCAGAACTGAAATTAGATAATTCAAATATAATTTTACTTTTAAATATTGATAATACAATGATTGAGATTAATTCAATTAATTTTTTTTATTTTTTAATTATATTTTATTAAGCTAATTAATCATTAACTAAAATTTTATTGAACAATCTTTCATTGATATTTTGTATTTATTAATTGACTTAAGATAATATTTCAATTAATCATTAATTATCAGTTTGCTAAGCTAATTAAATAATAAATTCTATTTTGTTGACTTAAATCAGAATAATGTTACTTTAATTAAGTTAATATTTTAAATTTAATTAATTTTAATAATTTATCATGGTTTAATGTTGGCATTTTAATGACACTAATTAAAGTTTAGTTAAAATAACAAATTACTTCAATTGATTATTTATTGGGAATTTATAAATCTAATTAAACTTTCTTTTCCTTCGACAAAAAACCTAAACCATTCTCTTCTTTCTCTTTCATTGTCTATAAGAAATCTAATCTTCCGCCAAGTCATCATTAGGATCATAGCAATGTAGTTAGAAAAAACTCGTCTCTCTCCCCCTTTAATCCTTCGAGAAAATCGTAAGGAAAAAGAAGAGAGTCACAATGGGCAAGCAAAGTCATCAATTGATTTTCCTCATCTTTCTCCACCCTTTGTGTGTTTCCTTTCACTGAACCACTAATTCTTTACACTCGCAAAATTAATAAATATTGACTTTATGTGAAAATAGATGTTGATGAGACTTTTATCTTTTTTTATTATTATTATTTTAGCGCATCCATCACAGATCTTAAAAAAATTTATTTAAATGATTGAATATGTCATTTGAAGAATAATATACCACCCTGAGATGTAGAAATATTATCTTGAAATATTATAATTATTTGGATAATGAAAATATTTATAATTTATGAATCTACCTTAACGAGGGTTTTTTTCCTACCTTGCAGGAGTGAGAGTTTAGTTTACTTTAGGATCAAGAGCAAACTCTAATAATTAATTACATCTTAGTAGTTGTTTACCATCGAGAAGTTTCAGATGGGATAGGTTAAAAAATTTCAAAGGGATTGTTTATGGAAATCAAGCGTAGAAAGGTAGAGAATGTTCGGATACTGTGAAGCTTAGTGAACCCTCCAATCTATTATAAAAATTTGGAAATGGGTGTTCAATTCAATTTGGAACTGCACATTTTATTAGAAGGGTTAGAACTTACAGTGACGACGTGTCGTGGAAAGGCCTAAGAAAGGGTTCAGCTTATCCTAAGAGAAATGTTTACCCCTAGAGGTTAAAATTGGACTTGGTTGTAGAAAATAGTTCAAAGGATTGGAATTGGTTGATGAAAAGAATTCAAAGAGTTATAATAGATATAATGGAGACGAGGTTTGGAGGGATTTAGTTTAATTTGAGAAGTTGAATAGGATTGGTTGGAGTGATTCCTAGAGTAAATCTAAGTTCTACAAGGAGACTAGTATAGGTTTGAAATAACGTAAATTGTTGGGTATGACATCCCTGGTCAAGATTCGTACGTTTTTTCATTGTCTTGGGTTCGTTGGTATTCTTAGACTATTAACAAGTTAGATGGTCAGAGGTCTCTGTTATTATTATAGAGATGGTGAGTGAGGTCCTACTTAACCATTAGGTTGTTAAAGGCGCATTCTTAATAATCACGAGTTACTTCATCTTATGACAACTATATAATCCAAGTGATTTATAGGCTTTAGGATTTATAAGTCATAGTTCTTAGAAACTAGCTAAAGATACCTAGTAATCTAATACATACTTCTAAACTGGACTAATCTACGACTGTATGGATCTCAGTTTCATTTCTATGTTAACTAACTTAGGGTTTAAATTTGATCTACCTAAGTGTGATTTCAAGCTATTTAAGTTGGTTAATTTTAATTTAATTTTTTAGATTTAAAATTTTAACTTCGATTTAGTTAGGATTCTTAATTTATCGGTCAACAGAAGAATCAGATGTTTTACGTTTTCCTAAATTCATTGATTTTCTAGTCTATGTTGATGTTTTTCGTTTAATTCTTCAATCTTGGTATGGTTTCTAGTGTTAATTTTTTATTTTTGGTTGAAGTTTTGGTTACCCGGGTTCTTCTATAAGAAGATCAGAGTTTGTAGTACATACATGCATACAAATGAAATTTACATACATAGCAATTAATTAACATGTATTTTCATATATAACACTTAAAATTTCTTTTTTGTACATACTGAACACTCAAGTCTTACTTAGCACTTCAAAACTACCATTCATTTACATAGGTAACACTCAATGTTTAAATAACACATAAAAGAAATATATTTCACTTACAAACATCACATTCAGAATATAAATAACATATCCAGTAATATTTTCACAATATCTAAACAATATCACTATCTTGATTTTATATATATATATAAAAGTATGCTATTTCATGCATAGTTAAGGTGGTATGTGTGTAAAAGTTAAGTTTTAGGAGTTAAACATGTAAACATATGAAAATTGAATGATGTTGACATATAAATGTTTAGATGTTAAACAGGCAATTATTCAGAAATTGCATGGTATGTATGAAAACTTTCACATGTATGTGTTAAGCATGTGAATATCCAACAACTTGCTTGGTATGTACGAGAATGTTAATATGTAGTTGCTGAATATATACATACATAGAAGGTTTATGAACATGACATTCAATTCTTACATGTCAACATGTGTAACACTAAAATTTCACATTGATAACTCTCAAGATTTTCATGTTTGTGCAAATAACACTTAAAATTGTATAAATTCACATATACAACAGATATAACGTTAAGAATTTTGTAAATTGAAAGCTTGCACACATAAATTTAAAATGTTCATAAATTTACCTATACAACACTAACTTTAAAACATACACCTATAACTTATAAATGTTTATAAATTCACATATACAATACATACAATTGAAAGCATACACCTATAACTTTCAACCTTTTATAAATTTACACGTACAACACCAAAAATTTAAAACTTACGCATATAACTTTTAATTTTTTATAAATTTATATAAGGATAAAATGGTTTGTATATGAATATGAAAGTTTACTAGTTGAGTATGACAATCCAGAAGAGTTAAGTGAAATGTTTGTATTTTACTTATTGATATACCTATAATATAAAATATTTATGTACGCTATTTTATACATATTTTAAGGATATTGCACATTAAAGGAAGATATTTGTGTGTTTATCTTTCGAGTACAATTAAATGGATGAAATATGGCAAAATGAGTGAAAAACGATCAAATTTGGAGCAAAAATGAAGAATGTGTGAAAATGAACTGGGGCGTTTAAGCGCCCAGGTCTAACGCCTAAGCGTCAGCAGACAGAGAAGGTCACGCCTAAGCGCCGAAGGCCACGCTCTTAAGCGCAGGGTAGTTACTATGGAAATTTAAGGAATTATTGGCAAATTTTGAAGGGATATTTGAGGCAACCTGTGGTAAAAATGTGGATAACGGATAATGGGCGTGAAAATAAATTCCAATGACCCTTGAAAGAAGTCATCTCTGGGAAGATTCATTGAATGTAGACACATTTTGAAGAGACACCAAAATGCACATTTTGAAAAACTATAAAAGGAAGGACTTGAAGAGAGGTTAGAGAGGAGATTAGAAGAGTATATTTAGGGTGTTTTAAAGTAAGAAGTTGTAGGATTTTTACTTAGGTTTTCTTCACACTTATCTCATTACTAGTGAACGGAAAGGTGAGTAGATATTTCTAAGTACGAATCCATTGTTTGTTAGTGAATTAGAGAGATTTAAACCCTCTAGGGTTGGGCGACTAGTCCTAGAGACTCTTGTAAGAAAAATGAAAAGATTCAAAGGAACTTCAAGTGTTTGGTGAAGAGAAATTTGAGATAAATTTTTATCTTTGAACTAAATTTGGTTTTAATTTAGACTTCTCGTGTTCCTACATGATATCTACTTTTAAATTTAATTGTTGTTGTGTTTTCTCCAAGAATTCTAAGTAGTTTTCTTTATCTTTTTTCTTAAAATGAAAAGTAATTAAGTGTTGGATGGAATTTGTGGAAGTATTAATCTTTAATGTTGGAATAAGTTGTGATAATTTAATCCTTATACTTCATTTACTTCTTGATTTGTCCAATTAAGATGTTAACATTTATTGTGAGAACATGTAAGATCCATTATGGTATTGTCTTAGTCAACTAATGGTAAAAATCACATGAGATTGTGTGGATGGGAATGTAATTCATATAATTAAGTGAAAATAAATAGAGAAATATACTTTAAAGAGTGTAGAATTAGAGGGCTTTAGGGTGATAAACTAAAGTCCCAAATTTGGTTTATTATTTTAGATTTTGATATAAGATGTTAGAAACCAGGTGGAGGAAAGGAGAAAATTCTAGAGTGAGAGCTAGTATCTTCCCTACCTAAACCGTCTTCAAAACTATTCAAACTTTAAACTAGCCAATGTTCTTTATATCATCTCTAGTAAGAGTAAAGAATAATATTTCTCCTATTTCGCACAACACATTTTGAATACTTCCACAGCAAAACCATAATAATTATTACTTATTTGTGATAAGAAAAAAATATTTTCATTTATACTTCTTTTACCTTAAAAAATCTCATTAAAGTTAGTTAATTGTTTACATTATTTCAAAATATAAAAAATTACCAAAAAGAATCGAAAATTCTACGATAATATCTATAGTTTAAGTAAATATTTTTTTCTAAATAGATTTTGTGATCTAATTCCTTATTAAAAATTTATAAGATTCCCTGTCGGTTTGATATTTCAGGGCTTAATCAGAAAGTCCTATAGTACTTGATAACGATACATATACTTGCGTAGAATCCCAAAATTTAAATATACCTGTTGAACTCTTATTTAAATCAGAGTCAAGTTTTGGCATCGTTGTAAAGATGAAATTTTATTAAAGAAAAATAGAAAATTGTATCATATATATATATATATATCATAATATGATAGATCGGAATCAAGTTTTTGGCACCGTTACCGGGGGATCGAAAAGAAAATTTATAAAATTTTTAAGGAATTTTTAGAAAAACAATTTTCTATTTTTATAAAGTCTTATTTAAACTTTTATATTTATTTTAAGAATATTGCACTGTTGTTTTATAAGTTTATGTGTGGTTTTATTTTATTTTCATTGTTGTTTTGTAATACTTTATGCGTAGTTTAAGTTTTGAAGGACTAGTGCTCTACGATTTTGAATTAGAAAGAACTATTAGAAAATAAAAAAAATAAAAAAAATTTAAATACAGAAAAAATTTAAAAATTTCAAGAAATGACAAACCAAAATAATCAAAATCTTTGAAATTCATCAAGAATTTAGACCTTTACAAGATTATGCAACAGTGGATGAACTTCATGGTAGTATTCAAAATATGGATATAGCTACTAATTTATTTGAACTTAAACCTGCTATTATCCAAATGGTATAAAATAATTAGTTTAGGGGAACACCAACTGAAGATCCAAATTTACATTTTACCAATTTTCTAAAATTATGTGATACCTTTAAATATGATGGTATTTCAGATGATGCTATTAGAAATAGGCTTTTTCCATTCCCACTTAAGAATAAGGCTAAGATATGGTTGAATTCATTAGCACATGGATCTATTAGAAGTCGGGGTGTTGTACCGTATAAATTCCTTGCTAAATATTTTTACCATCAAAAAACTGTGAAGTTTAGAAATGATATTACATCTTTTTGTCAATTTAAAGGAGAATTTATTTATGAAGCTTGGGAACGATTTAATGAACACCTAAGAAAGTGTCCAGACAATGTTGTGTTAGATTAGTTAATTATTTAAAATTTTTATAATGAATTAGTTGGATCTTTTAGATCTTTTATCAATGTCGCTGCTAGTGGTTCATTAATGTTAAAACCAGGGATTTCCTCCCAAAAATGGTTAGGCCCAAATACTTTGCCACTAGCCATCAAACTCCAAGCTAATCACAATTAAAACTCCCTCTGGCTCCCCTGAATCAGCTAGCCCCCTTCCCCGTCCTTGTCGGCCGGTGAAGTTTGCCTTTCTTTATGCTCTGAGCTTTAGCGTTTCCTAGGGTTTGGAACAGTTTCATGCCATTGTTCTTCATCTCATTTCATTTGGCTTGTATGGAGATCTTCTCTGGTATGATTTCTAATGTTGTTATATTTCTATCCACCGTTCTTATGGGCTGGTAGCTAAGTTTTTATCCTGACTGTAATATTCTGACAGATTTATATTTAATGAAGCTGTGTTAAACTGCTCTCATTGATACTGATAAATACTGAAAGAGATATCTGATACATTTATGTGTAGACCACTGAAAAACTTATACATTAATGCAGCTAACAACTAAAATTTAATATTTACAATCACATCAATACATGTGTATTAAAAGGTGCACTTCTATAAAAGTTAATATTACTGGCAGTCTTGATGTTATGTTAAAAATTTAGAATGCTTTATAAGTAATTATTATAGTTCAAACGTTAGATAGGTGAATACATAACAATTGTATGGTACACATGTGAACCCCCATATTTAATTATGTGATATCCTAGTGTCTAATATACATCAAAGCATATGCATGAAAATATATATTTCGCTTTAGATGAGTTCTTAATAGTAGTATTTTAATATGTTGTTTAAAGATTAGGTTGTTATATGAGGAAAGGAAGATCTGATTGCTACAATGACAAGCTTGTTTGAGCATATAAAATAATGATTTTGTTTCATCTTCAATTCATCACAACTTTATCACACATCTTTTCAGTAGACTTAAACGACAGCATAACGAACCTTTTGCATTTGAAGAGATTCATCATATTTCTTTTATGAATTTCTTAACTTTTTTATTGGATAGAAATTTATTTATATGTATATCATATGAAATGTATAGTGTATGAGCAACTTCAAGGTCATATCTGTATATATTCTAATTCTTAGCACATTCTACCAGGAATAATCATCTCCATTAAAGGCTTCTTCTCCAATTTTGTGTTGGGGAAGTTGAGCCAGCCATAATAGGAGCGAAATTGTTATTGGTTAAGTGATTGCGTTTTATTTTTCTACCTTAATGCTCATTTATTATTCAGGAAGGATGGGTATTCTCTTTCGATCATTTGTGAGATTTAAGTTATGATATACTATTTTAGTATTGATGATTTTTATTTTGATTTATAATGTTTGACTATTAGATACTGAAGGGGTTATAATTTTGGAGTACGAGTGTGCATTATTTGGTTAAAACCCAAAAGTTGAATTAATCCGAACAAATTTGGTTGATTTAATTTGATTTCAAAAATATATTTCAATTTTTTGTTTTCTAAATATCAATATTCGATTTTCAGTTATTGGTTCAATTTTAATTTTCATTTAACAGAGTAAACATAAACCCAAAAACTCAAAATTAAATAGAGGATTCATAAAATTAAATTTATATTATACATGTAGATATATATAATTCTTAAAATTTGTTTGCAAACAAATTACAACTAACAACTAAATTTTGATTTATTCATAATTGAACCGTTTAAACAGACTTAAATACTGATTCAACACGTTCGATTTTTGTCAATATTTTGATTGGTTTGGGATTTCAGATTTTGTTTGTTCTCGGGTTAAACAGATTTGAAAACTAAGCTTTTCAAATTGATCGATTATTCGCTCCTATTTTGGAAACCGTTAAAAAATTAGATATATATATATATATATTTTCTTGAGATTCATAGTTATTGATATAAAAATATGATTTTTGGGGTATAATGAGGATGCATTTTAAAGCAACCATTTTGACCATCATGTAGAGTAAATTATACAGCAAGATGGGACAATTATAGTTAGCTATTATGTTTGATCTTCTTTTGCTTGTGCTCTATTGGATCAGTATAATGTGAATGAAAATGGATAATTTATGTTAGGATGAAAACATTAGTGATAATGATCATGATGGAATACTCACATTACATGCTTCTACCGTATTATTTTAATTTACTTCAAATTTTATTTAATATATTGGGAAGTATACTACATAATTCTTATGTATCTTTATATTTAGGGCTTTAATTTGTTTATGGGCTATAACACCCAAATTTTTATTTCAATTAAAAAATGCCATCATTACTTCAAAATATGAAATACTTATTTCATGCATATGTAAGTAAATGTATGTAAAAATTGAAGTTTGTTGTAGATGTACAGAAAGAGAAGAAGTGAGTGTTAATGTATGTAAAATATTCCTAATAATAAAGCCAACAACATCTCCCTCAAAGTAGAGCTTATGCTTTGAGCCACAAGCTCTAACTCGTACGTAGATTTGAGCTTGTATATTATATGAGCTCAAACTCGAGCTTAGCCTGATTGTGGTCGAGAGCTCCTACGACATTAATGTATGTTACTTTTTTTATGATAAAAAAAGTTTTTACTATTCTATAGTTCGTAATATGTTTTAATTAAAATAGAGCTCAAAATTGAGCTTTTGAACCTGCCATGAGCCTGAGTTTAAGCTCAAGCTATGAGCTCGAGCATGAGCGAACCATACTTCTCACTAGACGAGGCGAGTTTAGTGCGCCTTAAAACTCGAGCTCGACTCAACTTGTTTACATCTCTATGCGGAACAATGAGAAGTAAGCAGATAAGTAAACTATTTTATAAAATAATCCGATCAAATAGAAACCTAATCATTGTGCTATTTCTTAACATTTAAAGAAAATGAATTCTAAATAATTAGAGGATCAGAGTAATAATAATAAACAAAAATAAAATTTGTTTTGGTTTGAATTACAGAAAGTTTTAGTAGACATGCAATGACAGTATAGAGTTGGAAGCATTAAGCATGTCCTTTGAATGAGTAACTCTGCCATATTTACTCTGAAATTATAGGCAGATGAAATCTCAATTACATAAAAAGAGCTTTTTAACCCTCCTGTCAACAAGACTTTGTAGGTATTCTTAGCCCATGCTTAGACAGTATTTTCATTGAATATTTTGTGACAAAGTTATGCAAGGTTAAATAATATACATGATTTTGTTGGTTTCAATAATATGGAATATCGCATAATTTTTAGCACAAGAAGGGGCCTTGCCGGGGCTGGTGGAACATATTTTATAAATATTTAGACACATACCACTCAATTCCTATGTATTTACATATCTAACGCCTAAATTTCAATTTTTACAAATGTGCCACCTTGCCAATGCAAGAAAAAAAGATGTATTTCACCTTTAAGAAGTTCAAATAGTGATATTTTTTATGTGATAGGAACGTTTTGAGTATTTAAGTTTGGGTGTTAGTTCTTTAAATACATAGGAATTGGGTGGTATATATGTAAATGCCCCAAACACGGCTGAATACCAATTTTGCTGGTCGAAAAATATGAAGATCAATAATACATTTTGATATTAATATATAGATTTAGTTTGTGATATTTTATAATAGATCAAACTAGAGTAATAATATTTTTGTTTAATTTTTGTGATTTATGGTAAATCCAAGCTGAAATTGATCGTTTTTATTCTTTTATATCATTTCAACAATCAAATTGATTGTTACAGTGAGGCGAGTGTCTTAAAATTATATGCTTTTTTATATAGATTTATTCACTTCTATTATTATGGCCTAAACTTATGATGTGTCAATGGGTTACTCGTTAAATAGAAGAGAAATTTAAATAAATACCACAAAATTATTGCATTCAATAACTAATAGATGAGAAAAATTCAGCCAAATTAGTGATTCCAAGAGAATAAAAATATCGCAAAATGGAATTCATGACTAAGGCTGTCAAAAAAGCTCGTTGTTCGTGAACAGTTCGTGTTCGGTTCACCAAAAAATTCGCATTCGATTCATTCGATAAGCAAACAAGACGAGCACGATTAATTTTTTTCGTTCGGTTTGTTAAACGAACCAAACACGAACAGTGATGTATTCGTTCGTGTTTGATTCGTTATTGTTCGAAATATAAATTAAGTTAAAATAATTATATATTATAAAAATTTATCATATTTTAAATAATTAAACTTCTATAAATTATAATATATAATAAATTATTAATAACAATAATAATATTATAGTATTAATTATATTAGTATAAATATTATAATATTATAATTAATATAATATACTTATATATTAAAATAAAACTCTAAACAAAACTCTAAACGCATTATTCGGTTTGCTTCATTTTGAGGAACTATGCATTACTTGGTGTGTACGGAATACCCGATCAATTTGTTTCATTTTGAGGAAGTATGCTATCAAAACTAGGGTTGCTAAAAAAGCTCGTTGTTCGCGAACAGTTTGTGTTCGGTTCGCCAGGAAGTTCGTATTCGATTCGTTCGATAAGATAATGAGACGAACACGAACAATTTTTTTTTCGTTCGGTTTGTTAAACAAACCAAACACGAACAGTGATGTGTTCGAACATTTTCGAACACGGACACTAGCTCTGTTTGATCGTGTTCGGTTCTTTTACACCCCTATGCATGACTAATGAATAAGTGGGAAGTATAGAATTACTAACGGAGAAAATCCCATTTCAATTTAAAACAGCGAAGCAAATAAGAGCATCGAATAAAAATAGAAGCACTGCAGCTATTTGTACTGGTAACCTATCTGCAGTCAAAATGCGGGCAAGAAGAATATATAATATTAAAGATTGGGTATTCATCCAAAACCTGAATAAAAATAAAGCTACAGAAAATTAAATTTAGATACTAACCAGGCCAAATGAGAGCATGGAGCCTAATAGAAGATTATCCAGAGCTTTAGGAAAGTGCACAAGTAAATCAAAAGGTCCATTAGAGCATCAAACTGATCCCATTACAGAGCCTCCTGAAGTACAAATCTCAAAGGATACAGACCTCTATTTCATCAGCAGCTGGGAAAGTTAGTGTGTTTTGTCAGCATGGCCATTTTCGACCGGGCCTTCGGACCGGCCATCATATCCAAGATAGGGAGCTTCACTCATGGGCTTAGGGATCGGAGAGCCGCAAAAATCTTGAGGGAAGAACTCGAAATCGGGTCCAAAATTAAATTTAACTTCACAACTGGGTTGGTTTGGCAGAGTGTAGAGTGATGCTGCTGGGTAATAACGACCTCCAAAAAGCTCTTTGAAGGCAGTCCCCTGACATATTCCATTCTTGAAGAAGGATATCTTACTTTCTGCAAATATATATTAGCCAATTAAAGAGATTGAAAAGAAAAAAAAAAAAAAAAAAAATTGTGAGTAGGAATAGTACATGAAGTGTGTTAGTTCATGAATGGGAACAAACTCTTGTCATCGAATCCTGATCATAAGAATGAAGATTTACATACATACCAATCAATTCTTATGTACTTACATATCTAACAAGTAAACTTCAAATTCTACAGACATACCATCTTGCCAATGCATGAAAAGCTGTACTTCACTATTTAAAAGTTAAAATGGTGGTATTTTTTATGTGATATGAAATATTCGGGTCGTGTAAAAAGGTAAATTTTAGGTGTTATGTATGTCAATGCATAAGATTTAGGTGGCATTTATGCAAATGCTCCTAATAAGAATTACAATATACAGCTGCATTTCTTCCAATGGTGTTAAACTAGAATATCTTCAGTTGACATCAAATCAGGATTTTGATCTGATGGGAAGACCTATCGGAATGATATATAACAACTTACATTACTATAAACCTTCGTGAAAATCATAATGGAACTTGGTGCAAATTGGCACATGGCTGCATTCAGTCTAATCTTACATTGACTAAAATATTTCGACATCATGCTTACAAAGAAAACCATAGGTGGGCAAGGAAAGTATTCTGATGATTTCACAGATTGTTTGAGCATCTAGAAGCAGAGCAAAGCAGTTAAGCTTATTGTTATGACAACTAAAAAAGTGAATCACATACATAGCAACTGAAACTTTGCTATTTACAAAACTAGCACCGTCTTTAATCCAACATTTTCAAATTCTCACTAAAATATCAAATTTCGCAAAAAAATCCCAACTCCTATTTTTCAATTTTATCAAATTCCAGAGGATTTGATTGTGGCACACATAAATGCATTGATTCGCTGGTTCAAAAACATGAACTACATGCTAGTTCTATAAATGATAGTTTCAAGTGTTATAGATGTAACTATCCCTTTAAAAAAATAAAGTGAGAAGACATTGCATGTGAGTACAAATTGGTGGCCATAACAACATCACGTAGCCCTATTTTATTCTTTTAATGGAAGCATAAATTAACGAGTATGATAAATGCAGCATACCCTATGATATATTAGAAACTCAAAGGCAAAGACTGAGTTACAGGAAAAGGAATGCAAATGACAACTTAAGAAGGGATGCCTAAATCGGATAAAGTGGGAAGCAGCGGATCTTTCAATGGTGAAGAGAAATTTTATTTTTTTATATTTTGAAAAGAGAAGAATACAACATCCATGAAGAATTGAGGAGATAAAGAGAATAAGGAGATAGAGAAATTAGCTGAATGAATGCCTTAAAGATAAGTAGGCAACCAAAATAAGCAGGAACAGATCGTAAGATAATAAGAAAGGGTGAGAACCAGCCAAAAAGAAGAATTTAAGAACAATAACCATTGCCATGACATTATCAAACAAACTGAACTAGAGAATCTAGTCCTGATTTATAAAAGAAGATTTTGAGTATATAATCATGTATGTCTTGCAACTTGATTTGATGGAAACAAACCTCAAATAAAGTGGTCTAATTGCTTACTGAATATTCGTTAAAGGTTGACCAATTTATAGCAACTATAAAGATGAATTTTGGTACTTCATCAAGCAATTCAAACCTTTGCCAGTGGGAAAACAAAGATCAAGGAGACCATTACAAGGGACTAAAAGTGTTCGTCAAGTCCAAGAGAATTCTAAAGATGTTATTGCTTACTTCAGGATGTTTGAGAGTTTCAATATTTTTTATTTAGTTAGATCAATAAGAGTCTAAAAAAATTAACACAAGCATAAAATTTAGTTTTATTGTTCATTTCTGTGATGTAGAAATGAACCATTGCAACACAAAATGAACACATGTTGGACACAACAACGAGTTAAAATAGAAGGAGATAATTTTCAATATTTGGATTCAACAGTGCTTGATGGATTTATGGCATGACTATCACTCTTTGGGAACCTTTTTTTGAGGGGGATTTAAGTCCAAGCTTTCTCAGTGGATGCCAAATGACAGTATCATCAATGCTACCATTCATTGCTTTTTTCTTTTTGGGTAGAGGTGGGACAAAATGTCTATTCCTTCCCAGAATTTGTATCTGTGCACTATCTCTCTGAAAGAATAAACAGGTCCCGATATGGCACGTTTATGCTTATATCATTGTATCTATGCAGAATGTCTTCAAAGGTTTATGGGGAAACGATTTATTAAAAAAAGGACAAAATAGCACTAAGTAGGGATAAAATAACATAAAAAAGGTGGATATAATTAATGTAATAGAATCTAAAACGAGAAAAAAATGAGTTTCATACCTTATGCAGCACCAAAAAAAATAAATAAATAACTAAATTTTTATAAGGCCCTTTGGTTATAGCTCACTCATGCAAGGCAAAGACCAAAAATGCTAAGATAACAAAGAAAAAGAAAAGTTGAAAAATAAAAAGGTAATAAGACAAGCAAACTTCATGCCTGATCGAAGAAACAAACCTTCCAAATAGGTTTCAAGCTCATTCCTAATCAAGGATCAAATCCAACAATAGATAGATGAGGAAGAAGATTCTTCACATCCAAATTAGAATTTTATTAAAGCCATTAAATTTTCTTGCATTACTGAATGTTCACCTTTAAAAGAGAAACATTAAACTAAGTTAAGTGTTGCCGAGATGAGAATGATTAGGTGGATGAGTGGTTTTACATTTAGAGACCAATGCGAAATGAATATATCAGTGATTGGGTTGGCGTAGTTCCAGTGACGGGCAAAATTAGAGAGAGTCGTCTTAGATTGTTTGGATACATTAGTCGTCAACCATCTGATGATCCGATTAGGAGAGTAGATGTTTTAGATTCGACTTATGTTAAGAAAAGAATAGGTAAACCTTGGAAGACTTGAGCATATTGTATAAAAAATGATCTTAAGTTATTAGAATTAAATGAAAATATGACACTAAATAAGGACACAATGGAAAAAAAAGGATTCATGTAGCTGACCCCACTTAATGAGATAAAGGTTTTGTTGTTGTTGTCGTTGTTGTACTTAAAATTCCATATTAACAGATGAAAACAAATTGTTAATAACTAATAAATTGAAAATAATAATAAATTATTAACAAATTGCTACAAATTTAATGAAATTGACTAGAATAACACTTACTGAATGGAAAAAAAAGAGACCAAAGAATGTAGAATTCCAATATAAAGTTGACCATCTTAACTCCACCTCTATAACATTCTGTTTCAAAAGAGTAGAAGTGATAATATTGGTATGGTATACATCATGCTCTATTAGATATTAACTATTAATCGTCAAATAGTGGTTGATATTTCCAACAAATTAGTGTCAATATAATTTTTAATGAATACCAAGAAGCACATGAAGAAATAATTAGTGTCTTCACTTAATTAATCTCTTTAAAGAAGATAATCTTCAAGAAAAGAAAAATGGATGCTTCATAGAACCAATCGATCTATGGTGCTGAAGATTCATGAAAATTCAGAGTAGTTTTCTAGCATTATGCCCAACTTTTCCCTTTTTATTTTATATATGATTCTCTCTTTTTTTTCATTGGTGTGAGTGAGGTTAAGGTAGGTTTGCTAAAAAACGATTATGATATATATATATATATATATATATATACATACATATATATATATATATATATATATATATTTCTCTTTTTGTAAGGATTGGTTGACGAGCTGAACCGGCAACCAACCCCTTAGGCTCCCAATCCCGCTAGGCTTAGGATTGGACCCATGAGCCAACCAATTCGTGTACCACCTCCATATAGCGAACAACTCACCTGGAGAAGAGTAGGACCTCGACCAGAGGAGACATACACTGACGAGCAAATACTCTACCAATAGATCGAGGACATGACACACACACACACAGAGATATAAATATAAATATATATATATTGAAGGCTTTTAGCTTATTAGGGGAAATAATTAAAGGGTTCTTAAAAATAAGACTGAGGTTTGGCATGAATATGAATTCAAGTTTGAAATTGAATATGACCAACTATATGGAAATTAGATAAATTCATGGAAGGTTATTGGGAAGAGACAAGAGAGCCGGATAATACAATAACAACAACAAGTCTTTATCCCACAAGTGGTCAACTATATGAATCCTTTTTATCCATTGCGTCCTTTTGAGTGTCATATTTTCATTTAATAAATTAAGATCACTTTTAATACAATATGCCCAAATCATTTTAGGTCTACCTTGCCTTTCTTAACATAAATTGAATTTAAAACATCTACTCTCCTAATTAGATCATCAAATGGTCAACGTTTGCTGTGAACAGACCATCAAAGACGATTCTATCTAACTTTGTACATCACTGGAGCAACAACAACCATATCACGGATATATTCATCTCTCATTTTGTCCTTTAATCTCACCTAAGCATTCTCATCTCAGCAACACAACTTGGTTTTATGCTTAAATATTAAAGGTCAACGTTTTGCATTATAGAGCATTGCAGGTCTCACCACCATCTTTTAAAAATTTTCTTTCAGTCTAAACAGAACTTTTTTTATCACACAATAGGCTCGAAGCATGCCTTCACTTCAACCAACCAACTTGAATTCTACTAATAACATCCTCATCTATATCATCATCACTTTGAAAATTAGACCCAAGATATCTAAAGCGTTCACACATTCTAATAATTTGATCACCCATTGATACAACTCTGTCGCTAAAACCATTACTATTAAAAAGCATGTATTCAGTTTTAGTTCTACTCAAACGAAGGCCTTTAGACTCCAAAGTAGACCCCCATAATTCAAGTTTTTCTTGAGCTCCTTCTCTAGTCTTATGCACAAGAAGCATATCGTCAACGAAGAGCATACACTAAGGTACATCCTCCTGTAAATATCAAGTAAGAGCATCCATAACTAAAGCAAAAAGATAAGGGCTTAAAGCTGATCCCTGAAGTAATCCAACAAAAATAGGAAAATATTTGATCATTTCTCCTTCTATTCAGACACAAGTAACACCTCTAGTACATATCTTTAATGATTTGAATAAAAGTCATATCAACACCTTTCTTCTCAAGAACTCATCATAAGACATCTCTTAGAACCTTAACGTATGTTTTTTTCTAAATCAATAAAAATCATATGTGGATCTTCCTTATTCTCTTTGTACCTCTCCATCAAACCTCTAAATAAATGTATAGTTTCCATAATAAACCTGCCCAGCATAAACCCAAACTGATTATGAGAAATCTTTGTAATAAATCTTAACATATGTTCAATTACCATCTCTCATAATTTTAAAGTATGACACATCAAATTAATGCCTCTATAATTTGCACACTCTTGTGCATCCCCTTTATTCTTAAAAATGGGGACCAAAATACTCTTCCTCCACTCCTCAAGCTTCCTTTTAGTTTTTAAAATAATATTAAAGTGTTTAATAAGCCAATAAACTCACAAACCTCCTAAATATTTCCGCACTTCATATGAGATATCATTATCAGGTCCTACAGACATTCCACCCTCGGTTTCCTTTAAAGCCTTCTCAACTTTTCTTTTTACTAAAGCAACCATAAAAATGAAATATTTCATTATTATGAATGATATTAAGAACACTAAGGTTAGTTGTATTTTTAGAGTATTCATTGAAAAGTTTAGCCAAATAACTCACCCGCTTATGTTGAATATCTTTGTGTAAGAAAATTATTTTTTTATTTTTATCTTTAATACACTTTACTCGAGTTAAATCTATAATTTTCTTTTCTCTTTGTTTAGTCGATTTATACATCTATTTTTCACCTATGTTAATATTTAATATATTATGAAGATTACTAAAAGCAGAACTTTTAACATCACTGGTTGTTCTCCTTGACTCTCTACGAGTCATTTTATATTTTTCTCAGTTCTCTATGTTTTTATGTTTAACCCAATTTTTATAACATAACTTATTATATTTTATCTTTAATTACACATTATTATTCCAGCACCAATTATTTTTATTTATAGAAATTTTCCTTTTGATTTTCTTAATACATCTTTTGCTACTTGTTTAATCGTGTTTGTTACTTTATCCCACATAGAATTTACTTCTTCATGCATTATCCTAAATCTTGAAATCTTGAAGTTTACTCATAAACATAATTTTATTTATCTTTTAAGTGCTCCAATCTAATTCAATAACAATGATTCTTAGTATTCTTATTTTACAACTCTTCATCTTAAAATCTAGAACACATAATCAATGTTGAGTACTTAAATTCTCACTTCGAATGACCTTACAATCTTTACATTCTCGGCAATCTCTTCTTCTCATAAGATAAATAATCAATTTGTGTTTTATTTGATCCATTCTTATAAGTAATAATATGTTCAATTAATTTTTTGAATAAAATATTAGCAATAACAAAATCATACACTTAAGCAAATTTAATATGACTCCACCTTCTTCATTACCAAAACCGTAGCCATAATGAATATCTCTAAAATCTTCTTCCACTCTACCTACATATCCATTTAAAATTCCTCCAATAAAAATTCTTTCATCAAGAGTTATCATTTGTATTTATTTATCTAGGTAATTCCATTTAGAACCTATATCATAAATACTTATTACATTAAAAATCTTAATATCAACAACAATCTTAAGGGCTATAATTCTATCTCAAATTCTGTTAATTTTTACAGCTCATCTTTCAAACTCTTATCTATAATTATACCAAAGTTTAAAACATAAGCTATCAATCTCTTTAGCTTTTTCTTTTTCCCATTTAGTTTCTTGAATGCATATGAATCATAATATCAACTACTTCAATTAATTTACCTGTGAGAGTGCCTATATTCCAAGATCCTAGGTTCTATCATAATATTAGTTTCATGGACTAACCTTTTTACCCACATCCGTTCATAATTTGAGAATCATTGCTTATTTGACACTAACATGGGATCCGGTATAGCGGCTCTTGCACACTTTTCACTCTATTCATCACTTTCAGGGGACGCCCTATCATTTACACAATTATCAAAATGATTCATGTCATGATTTTTTGACAAATTTTACGCTGATTGTTAACTACCTAACATAACCCTCCACTTTTCACACCCGGGGCTTGGGACCCAACAATGACAGTGTTGATAACTTCATGAATATTATGGGTGAAATCAATGTTCACTTGATAGCAAATTCACTGGTCAACTACACCTTCACGAATTTCGAAACTTTGGAATCTAGAATCAGATGGCTTCTCATTATAAAATTGAAATTCATAATTTGAGAACCATTGCTTATTTAAGAAACATTGCTTATTTGACACTACACATGGTCGCCGGTGTAGCGGTTGTTGCACACTTTTCACTCTATTCATCACTTTCAGGAGACGCCCTATCATTTACACAATTATCAAAAGGATTCATGTCATGATTTTTTTGACAAATTTTACGCTGGTTGTTAACTACCTAACATAACCCTCCACTTTTCACACCCGGGGTTTGGAACCCAACAATGACAGTGTTGATACCTTCATGAATGTTATGGGTGAAATCAATGTTCACTTGATAATAAATTCACTGTTCATGGTCAACTATACCTTCACGAATAACGAAACTTTGAAATCTAGAATAAGGGTCCGTTTGAGGCAGCTTAAAACTGCGGCGACGTTTTTGAAAACGCCGCCGTAGTGTTTGGTTCGCACTTATTAGGAGCTTATTTAAAAACTCTGTTTTTATTTTGTATTAAACGCGAAACGGAGGGGGAGCCTCGCCGTCGGCTTTTTCGTCCGCATTTTCTCTTCTAATTACCCCCGTAACCCGTGATCCACTCGTCGTCTTCCCATGTTCGTGCTAGGAGCGGAGCTGAGAATGGCGCTAACGAGCTTACCTTCCTGGTAGGAGCGAAGCAGAAAACCTGCGACTCTTCAGCCTTGCCCTAGGGTAACCTGCGATCCTCCTGCTCTTTGGTGCAATCCTTCAGCTGTGATTCTTCTCCTGGTGCGATCCTCCAGAGTTCGCAGCCGTGAGAAGAAAATAATCAACAGAAAAAGTAGGTTCACAGAGCAGGAATTGGAAGGTAGGTTGAACTGGAAGCTATTTCTTCTTCTCACGACTCCCTCACTTGATCGCTTCGCGTTTCGCAAACACTATCTCGAGTCAACATTGCGAGAGAATATCCTTCTTTTCAATCTTTGTTGATATTCATCTTTCCTTATTCTCATTAGCTCTTGCTGTGTGAAGCAAATTTGTTATTTTGAGGTTTATTCTACTCTTGAATGCGCAGATCATCATGTTTATTTAAGAAATTTTAGTTTATTTCCTTCATAATTTTGATTTTCAGATTTTAACGGGGGAATGATAACTTGAGTTTGGGTTATATGATAACTTGATTTTAAGATTTTAATTTTGATTTTCAGATTCTAAATACAAAAGTTCAGGTTGTACAAATGTGTTCTCCTTCTCCTCTCTGAGATTTCTCTTTATTCAGTTCAGGGGCAGAATTGTCATTTATCTACAAACAGCTGCAAATCAGCTGTTTTCCAAATGTTCAAACTAAACGGACAAACATTTTATCCAAATCAGCTGTTTATCAGCAGGTTATTAAAATAAGTTGTTTATTTGGATAAGCTGGATAAGCTGCAGCTGCCCAAATAGACCCTAAATGGCTTCTCATAATAAAATTGAAATTCTTAGCCCCCCACCTCACCTCCCCTACATTAAGAAATGTCAGCCATTCAGAAAGAAGTTGGCATTTCCTTGATGGAAAACTATTTTTAAGAAAATAATTTCAACAAGTAAGGTCCAATTCATGGAGGGTTAATTTACATGTCCTTCATTAATGTCAATCCAACAAAATAAGAACCATACGCATCAAGTACTATTCTTGCTGCAAAATTTTCAAAATACTTGAAATAAATCTGGCAGACACCATTTTAACTTTTCATGGAGTGCATCAATCAGCTAGCCCAGATAGACTATCCATTCGATTGGCCAACAATCTGAATAACTCAGCCAACATAGATTTCATTATTGAAAGGGGAGGAATTAAATGATATAAAGAGTTGTATAATTTCTGTCAATTTAAACCCTGATTTTGCGTGGAATAAAATGTGCATAACCATTGACCATTTGAATACCAGCTAGCTTTGAGACTTACATATCAACTATCTTACTGACATTGCTTACAAACATTGTTTGGGGCCATAATTAAAGGCATAAGATGTAAGATAAAAAATTAACGTTAAAAATTCATTAGTTGTTCACTTCCAAGGTGAAATAAAAGTCGTCCCATAAACAGTCAAGAAGTCTATGAATACTATTTAATACAGATTATAGATATAACAATAAAACTTACCCAGTATGATAGCACTGGTAAAACCTTTCTTTGTTGGATATATTTCTTATACGCGTGAAGTTTCTTTGAGAGCACATTATATCAAATAAAAAAACCTAAAATTTGTTTGACTCTTAAACTCCTATTTCACATCCACTAAATAGTAAAGTCAACAATTAACTAGAGAAAACTGCTTAACAGAACTACATAAGAGTAACAAAAGCGGAATAGCTAATGGGGAGCATATCTTCAATTCCATCCATAGCTTCCTAATTAGACTTGCACGAGCAAAAAAATAAAACTGCAATAAATAAACCTTTTATAGTCATGATTCATTCTATAAAGTCAATGGAAAGAGTAAACTATACATTCAGAAAATTTTCCAGACAACCAATTTGATTTCATAGAAGATTTATATTAGAAGCCACTTTTTGTTAAGATAATTAATGAGAGCACAGATAAGATCCCCATAATTAGGGGGTATATACAATGAACATAGAATATACCCCTTAAATAATTTGGTAGTATTAATGGCAAAAACCGCATCAGTTTAAGGGTAGATAAATTTAGGGACAAAGGATTATGGAAGAAATGGATAGGTATAAAGCGCCACGAATAGAAGTGGTTAGGAATAATTATTAAGAATAGGTTTAACACTTAAAATAGCACTCAACATAGACAAATGAAAAATAAAAAGTCATAAAGCCAACACCAAATAGTTGGGACTAACCTAGCAATGATAAATTATGCAGTAGCATTTCCTTGAAGACAAAATGAAAGCAATAATAACCACAAACGTATGGCTAATAACTTATTAAACATCAATCAAGTTTTTCTCATAAAATTTGTTATGAAAAATAATAAATCTGATGGTTGTATATTACGAGCTTGACTATAGAAAATCTAATAAATATATTTTCTATATTAGGTAACCTAATTTGGGGAGTCCACTAAGTGGGATAAAGGCTTGTTGTTGTAATTCTAGTTAACCTAATTAGAGGAGGTCTAATTGCAATATCTTTCCTCTATTAGAGACATTCCTAAACTATAGAGAATGTAGTGTATATAAATTTGTAATGTATATTTTCATTTGAGAAATAAGAGAAAGACTTGTTTTCCTTAATATGGTATTAAAGACACCCATCGATCGTTGTCGATAGTCTGCTCCACAATTCGGCTTTGTTCCCTGCACACACCGGGTAGCTCCATCTGCATCATTCGAATCATTCATCTGTATGTCAAAGATGAACAATTCAACAGTGGCTATTCGTCGTGTCGACATTATTCTACAGCTGACCCAGACATTCGTTGTGTTTTTTTGTATTAAGTGATCATCAAATTGTTTGTCGAGTTGTTTGTCTCCTATGGCTCGGTATCATTCACCACTGGCGTTCATCTCATCCTTTGTCTCGTCCATGTCGTCTCGTCTTACCCGGCCTGTCTATGCCATCTTTGGCGATAATCTCCCGTCAGCTTGGCATCGTTCGTCTCCATCACACTATTGGTTTGTCAAACTATATCATCACGTCGGCGCCGTCGCATTGAAGACTCCGTTCGGAAGTGTTTCATCTTATTGGTTTGCCCAGATTAGATGATAGGATCATAGCATATAGGATTAATTTCACCCCTATCTCAAGAAATAACATTATTGGGATTAGTTGATTCAATTTCTTTGAATATTTGCTGAAAATTATGACTGGTTAGAAGAAATATGTTGTGACAAGTTTGGTTTCATCAGTGGCTAAAATAGCTGATGAAAAATTAAATGACGCTAAATAGTTATTAGAATAAAATTGTGACTCTGTTTGAGAAATATTTCTCAAGAGTGTCCCATCCTTAATAATCCACTAGCAGAGACTGATCAGAATTATGGAGTTGATGAGAATTAATGTTCAACTCTTGATATAATACGAAATTCTGTTAAACCTGAACAATCTGATCATATTAGTTATTTTGATTGTGTTAAATGATGCAAAGTAGGAAAAGAAATTTATGTTTTTTGTGAGAAAAAATTTCTCTAATCTTTGATGTATGTTCTATCGAATTGAAAAACAAGATCAATCACTCAACACTTATCACATGCACCTTAAACATGTTTATGAAAACTTGTATGTATTATTGCCCTTCAATACTGATGTCCGGATGCAGCAGGTTCAAAGAAAAATGGCTATTATGCGTTTTCTAGGTGGCTAAACTCTAAGTACGAAGGTGTCCAATCATATATCCTATCTAACTCAGGAGTTACTAATTTGAGAGAAGCCAATACTAGAGCGTTGTGTACCATTCCAAATTCTCGGGTTTCATCCTTACAACAACCTGGTGCTCTTACTAGACAAAAAAATAAAGACATTAGTAAACATCAGCATCAGAGCAATTATAGAAGTGGAACTCTAAATTCTAGAAATAAAAAACCCAACGTAGTTTGCCACTACTACCCCTGGTCATACGAAGAGAATGCACTAAAAGTTGCTAAAAAAGAATTAAAAGGATTCTAGAACACAATCAACTCACATGATCACTACTAATGAGACATTTTATTAGACTCTCTCTATTTTTGTAGATGAATACGCTAAATTCATCCATTTCAAGAAGCCTAAAAAAACTCTTTATGATTGCCCTTGTTGAGTTAGGTAACAATGATATTAATGTTTCTCTCATTCCACACAACGAGTCATTAATTTTGGTGCTATAGATCACATGACAAGTAATCCATAATTTTTTTCCACCTTTCATAATTATCTTTATTATGCCACCTTAGCAGATGGATATGGCTCTAATGTTCTTGGTTATAGCACCATCAATGTTATACTTATATTGTCGTTAACTTATTTACTTAAATTACCTCAATTTTCTTTTAATTTATCTCTGTTAACAAAATTACACTTGCTCTTAATTATTGTAGCTTATTCTTGTCTTTTTCAGGATCTTATGATGAAGAAATTATTTGTGAATACATTTGGATAACAAACTACCTCGACCCATAGTATGTTCTAGCACCTTATCTTCTTTTGAGATACATTATCAATTAGGGCATCCATCACTACTAATATTAAAAAAGTTATACCTTAACTTCAAAAATTATGATCTTTAAATTTTGAGTCATGTCAATTTGCCAAACCCATCGTTTGTGACAGTTATAATTTTGAGTTCGTTCATACTAACCCTTTTCTATTTTATGTAATAAATTTTGATATTTTATCACCGTTATGGATGATTTCTCTCGTATGACTTTTCTTTACATTATGAAATATCATACTATTTTAATATCACATTTTCAATCCTTTTGTGCTGAAATTAAAACTCAATTCAATATTTCAGTTAAGATTATGAGAAGTGACAATACCAAATAATATATTTCTGCACTTATTTCGACATAGATGATACAAAACGAAATGCTTCACCAGTCATCTTGTGTCGATACTCCATCCCAAAATAGAGTAGATAAAAGAAAAACAATAGACATTTTCTTGATACATCCAGAGACCTTTTGTTTCAAACTAATATGCCCAAATAGTTCTGGTTTGATGTAGTTTCCACTACATGTTTTTTTATTAATCGGATGTCTTGTACTATTTTACAGAACCAGATACCCTACCAAGCTCTATATCCAGCTCTTTCTTTCTAATTAAACCATGTATATTTGAGCGCACTTATTTTGTTTCTGATACTCATCCACAGGTTTTTAAACTGTACCCCAAGTGATTAAGGTGTCTTTCTAGGATACTCTCATTTGCAAAAAAGTTTTAATGTTTTTTCTCTATTAAATAGGTAAATGATTTATGTTGATGCCACTTTTCACGAACAAACCTCATCTTTTGGTGACTCATCATTGCCTAAATCTTCACAAGATTATGATGAGTTGTTAATTTATTACATCATTAGTTCAAATCCAGCTCTAGCTCCAGCTCCAGCTCTAGCTCCAACTCCACCAACAATGCTTCAATCTAGACCACCTCACTGATGTTTACTCTAGAAGATCTTATACCCATGATCTTAATTTGACAACGACATCATCTTCTTCAATGGACCCTTCTCCTAGTAACCATGATTTAACTTCAAAGAGACAAACGTCAATATTCGTATCCCATTTAATAATAGAAAATCAAGTTGCATTGTTACCAAATGGAATAGTTACTATTCAGTCATTGACATGATAACATCAATTGTTACACATTAATGATACTACCAATTCATCTATCAAAATCAATGCATGACGTAAAAAAGAAAATCAAGCTTTCCACATCACTTCATCACTTAAATCACATTTTTTAGTTCCTATATTAAACTACCAACATAAAAAAAAGGATTCTTGAATAAATTTTCAAAACCAAAAAAAAAAAAAAACATATTAGTCGCAAGACAAAATGTATCCCATCTTGCACTACCACAATCAAATGCCCCCACTCAACCCTCACACACCCAGTCATGCAAACATGTAGATAGACAACATAGGAATACAAGAACATCCTACCAATCTTCTAGAAAAAAATAGAAATAACTACCAAGTCGCAATACTTGGAAACATAAACAATAGCTAAATTAGCTGCCAACAAAAAAAAATGTTCACCCTACAATGCAGTAATTGCCCCCACTCAACAACAACAACCAACATCACCACCGCCATCACCATCTCTCAGCCCAAGCCAACCCACACATAAGCATAAGCCACACCTTCGCAAGCATACACAACAATAAAAAAAAATTTTAAGAATGGGACATTTACATACATAGGTCAAAATTCTAATGTATTTACATGTATCAAATCTAAACTTTCATATTTACACACCCAACACTCAAATCTTTAATATCACATTAAAAAAGTGAAATACACATTTTCAAGCATAGATTTAAAATACCAAAGTGCCATATATATGTAAATATGAAAGTTTAGGTGTGAGATGTGTAATTATGAAAGAATTGTGTGTTGGGCATGTAATTTTCCCTTTGAAAATGTATATTAATTGATTTGTTCACAATAGGTTAAATCACTTGTGTAATTGCTAGATTTCAAACTCTCTGCTACTCTTGTACGACAAGCATTTTAATAAGGTTTGTTCATGATTAGTTATTTAGTGGTTACCCTACTCCTGTCAAAGCCCGATCTCAAGCTGCACTCTATTTTCATGTTTCTGTGACCAAGAATGGACATTAAATACAACAACCAAGATTAAAATGCAGCATGATTAACTTAAATCTTCAAGTCCAATTATCAATTCTCTTGTTGTGTGAGCTTACAGATAATACCATTCACTGTTTAACCCATTAGAACTACAAATATCATCTGAAGGAACCGTTATGAAGAAATGTTCAGACGAGCATTGCCCATCTTGCTTTTGTAATTCCAAGGAAATTTTTATTTGACCAAACAGAAATTAGTCAATGCAGTGGAGATGAGACAAGCTGGAATAGAAATGAGTTCAAGGGAAAATATGCTGCGAGGGAACGAAGCTGGAGAAAACTTCCTAATGAGTTGTTCATGAGATTTATTTGCCAGATAGAAAGGAGAACTAGTGCTATAACTAATGCAGCTGCCATCGATTCATTAACCCTCACATCCAACTGTTCAAATACTGAAATGGCTCTCAAAATAATTGTTGAAGCCACAAAGGCTCAAAGAGCGAAGTTTTAAAAATTCTAGTATCATCAACATATCTCTAACGTTCGATGGAATTGATGAACGGAGAATTGGCAAAAAATGAAAGGTCAAATTGCAAGGATGACAAGAGGGTAAAAAACATACTAATGTTTGATCAAACAAAAAAAAAAATAACTGCAGGGGTCTGGAAAAGTTTCAAGCTTAGTACTTTCCAAAACTAAAAAAATAAAGAAATTTGACCTAAAGCTTCAAAGTCTATAAAAAATGAATAAGATGAACAGTTGCAGAGTATGTCTTCAAAAGGAAGTCTAATTCTTAAGAAAATGAAGTGATCAATCGCAAGCAGGCAAATAGAACAAAATTAGAAATATACAAGTCAAATAGAAATTTAACAACTTATGCAGAATGTAAGTACAATCAAAAGAAACCAAAAACCATAACCAAGAAATCGTCGATGGGAAAAAAGAAGAGTCGCTTACCAGGCACAACCTTTGGAGGCTCATCCTTCCCCGTAGCAGAATACATGTATCTCTGCCCCTTGTACCACACAAAATTGGGAGGCTTAGGTGCATATAGGCCTCCCTCAGGAAGGCTGATATAGAAACCAACTACATCCCCCTCAGAATAACCTTGCTTCCCATACTCCTCCCTCAGAGCCTTGTGAATTTTACACCCATCAATGTCCCTATACCCATAGCTATTACCGTCATACCCGACAGGTGCTTGAAGATCCCCGTTCTCTGTCGTCCACCCAAGCCTCGTGTGTCCAGACTCGCCCAGCCTAATCACCCTAATCTCAAAGTACCAAGCACCATCAACAACCCCACGCGTAGCACGAACCATCCTATATCCCTTAGTACTCATTGCGGAGAGGCGATCGTCACTTAGCTCGACCTTCTCGGCCTTGTACACACGTGAGAGGCGGATTGTGGCGTCTGGAAAGTCATCGGATTTGTCGGGAAAGCGAGCGATAGGAGTGATGAGAATGGTATCTTCCGGGGCTTGCGGGGTCGAATTCAGCTTGCTCTTTTTCTTACCCTTGCGGCAGGTGGATTTGGTCCAGACGTTATTGCTCTTCTTTTTGGGCTTCTTGGCAGCGGCGGAGGAAGCTGGAAGGGGAGGAGGAAGGCATTGGGGGTCATCTGTGAAGGAAGAAAGAGGCTTTTGCTTCTTAGGGGCAGAGGGTTCCTCGCCGGAGGAGGAAGAAGAGGAAGTGGCAGGAGGATCGCCAGCAGGAGCAGAATCGGATTGATGGTCCAAATCTGTTTCGCGAATCGTATATGTGGATAACAGCGGAGGCAGAGGAGGGAAAAAGGGAGAAGAAGGGGACCTGGCAGCGGCGGCGTCGGCGGCAGTAATGGATGGTGGAGGAGGAGAGTGGATTCGGTCGAGCGCATCTGAACATCGACCGTTCGCATCGCCGGGGCAGGTGGATTGATCCATGATTTGCCTCAGAGCTTCAGCGATGGAAGGAGTAAAGTAGGATTAAGTTTAATTTATTTAAGGCTTAATGGTTTAATTAGGTCTAATGTGTTAGATCTAATTAGAGTTTAGGTTTGATTAAGTCTAATTTAAGACTTAATGGTTTAATTAGGTCTAATTGGTTAGAACTAATTAGGGTTTAGGTTTGATTAAGTCTAATTTAGTTAAGACTTAATAGTTTAATTAGGTCTAATGGGTTAGACCTAATTAGGGTTTGATTTATCTTAAACCTAATGTAATTAAAGTTTAAGGTTTTTAATTAAGTTTAATATGTCCTTGAACTTGATTTGATTTTGTATTACACCTAATGTAATTAAGGTTTAATAGTTTAATTAAGTTTAATATGTCCTTAAACTTAATTTAAGTTTGATTTTGTATTAAACCCAATTTAGTTAATGTTTAATGAATTAGTTATGTTTAATATGTCCTTAAACTTAATTTTATTTTGTATTACACCTAATGTAATTAAGGTTTAATGGAATAATTAAGTTTAATATGTCCTTAAACTTAATTTAAGTTTGATTTTTTATTAAACCTAATTTAGTTAAGGTTTAATGAATTAATTAAGTTTAATATGTCCTTAAATTTAATTAATATTTGATTTTGTATTAAACCTAATGTAATTAAGGTTTAATGTGTTTAATTGAGCCTAGTGGTGTCTTTAGCTTAATTACCTAATTTTGTTAAGGTTTAAGAGGTTTAGTTAAGCCTAATATTATCTTTAGACCTAATTATGGTTTGTCTTAAGTCTATTTGGGTTTAGACTCAACATTGATTTAGTCCATTATGGAATGGGCTAAGTAGGGTGAGAGGAAGGATTTAGGGTTTATTAAGCTAAGCCTAATGTGATTAAGGCTTAACTTAGGTTGATTAGGTCTAATGTGGTGTCTTAGACCTAATTAAATTTTATTAAGCTAAGCCTAATGTGATTAAGGCTTAACTTAGGTTGATTTAAGATTAACTTATTTTTTAAGCTTAATTAATGGTTTAATTAAGGTGATGATTAAGCCTAATTGGTCATCTTAGACTTAATCAAGGTTTGTCATAAGTCTATTGTGTGCTAGGCTCATTTTGAACTTAGTCTATTAAGGAAAATAGGCTAAGTTATAAAAAGATGATTTTTAGAATTTAAATTTATTAATTAAATAATAAATTTTAATCCAAATTTCCAAATGTCATTTAAAATTGTTTAATGACTTAAAATTTATTGTCATATGGTTATTGTCTGTTATGCTAAAATTTCTAGTCATTTCTCAATTTTATTTTCATTAATTTCTAATTTTTATAATTATTTTAAAAAATAGTTACAAAGTGGCTTAGAAATTATGAAATATCATCCTAAGTAATTTCTCTGTCCTTAGAAAATATAGGGGATATTAATCTCATGAGAAGATTGTTTGGTGAAAATTTCATAATTTTTTGAGTTATAATTAATTTTTAATAATTAAATTATACCAAAGAGTAATTAATTAATTAAAAATAAAATATAACTCAAAAATTAAAATTTTTTATTCCATATTGTTCTCCTCCTTTTCTCTTTCTAGAGGTATTTTTATTTTATTTTTGTGCTTTTTCTGAGAAAAGATAATATTTTTCTCTTTGTTTAAGGTTGTTTTCAATTTAATTAAATCCAAAATAACTGTGAGGCGCCACGTGTTCTCATACCATCGAAAGTGCGGGACGCTCCACTGCGGAGACCGAACAGCGGATCTGACCTGACCCGCAATTACGCAGTAAATTAACTTCCAAAAGATGGCCAGAAACTTGACCCGATTTATAAATAGCGGCTAGTGTACAAAATCTTAAATGATATAAAAATTAGAAAATATTTTACACACTGTAGGGTACTACGCAAGTATACGTTTCGTTTCAAGTAATTTAGAGTTTTCTTTAAAAACCCCAGTATCGATCCCACGAGGAAGTGAAGTAAGAGGTTTTTAGTCAAATTCCAGTCTACTACTAATAGTTCTTAGTTTGGAATATCGATTAAAATTGTGTTTTATCTGACAACTACTCCTAAATGCAAGTGTTAAATGTAAAGACAGTAACTACAACTAAGTGCAAGTAATAATTCTAAAGATAACCCTTTTTTGGATGAATTGATTTGGAGAATTTTGAGATATTAAAAACCACTATTCTTATGTAATGAAATAGATAATGTATAGGAATGAGATGCATTTAATGTTGTATGTGCTAAATAGGAGCAATCATATTCTTTACCCTTTGGTCCAGGCATAAAGAATATTGACTAATCCTATGCTTGGTTACTGAATCCGTGGCTAGGCTGGGAGGATACCGACTCTCACTTCGGAGCTCCCACGTTCCCCTCGCCTGAGGCTAACATCTCCGCTTCAGCACCCAAACGATAGGACCGAATTGAGGATTTTAGCATATCACTCTAAAATCTTCAATTCTACTCCCGATAATTATATTTCCCTATTTATTTGCATTCAATCCCCATGAACTTCACCATCAAAGGAATTTGAATGTAGTTTCACTTTGTTGAGAATTACACCGCCTTTTCGGGTCGATGCAATTACAACAAATTTTAACACTGCAATGGGCCCTTATTGCAATGTAAATGAAGTGCAAGTAAAAATCATCACATTTATAATTAAATTCACTTCTATCATGCATCACAAAATCTTAAACATCATTTCTACTCATTACAAAAGAAAAGTAAAATGAAAATAATGTCATAATCTTCTCATGTCACTATTTCCAAAGAAGAAGAAAAAGTAAGAGAGATACATCACAAAGCGCGAAGAAAACACAACGGAAACTTCATGTAACCAAAGTAAATCCACTAGGTAAGTATTTACAAAATTATAAGATAATGAAGAATAATACTTAGTTTTTTCCCTTTGAAAGAAAAACGAAGATCTCTCCCATAAAGTCTCCCGGCGATCCTTGCAATGCTAGCGAAATCCCTTACAAATTCTCTCAAAATCTCCTCTCCAATCTCTCCAAACGGGTAGAAATCTACATTTCTACTCTTAATCTAAGAATCCTAAACATTCCTCTCTTTTTTCTCTACTTTCCTCCTCTAAAATTCCTCTCTTAATTACGCCTTTTTCTCTTCAAATTCGTCTATATTTTAAAGAGGTAGAAAAATTCCCAAAGGTTGCTTAAGCATCTCTTCAAAAAGGCGTCCAGACTCGATGAATTTGTGCTTGAACCGACATTCTCGTCGTCGGCGGGCTCGATCTCGCCGTCGGCGGGCTTCTAGAAGAATGGATAACCGCTCATGCTCACTGTCGGCGAGCTCCTTTATAATATATTCAAAACTTTCTAGAAAATCTCACTGTCGGCGAGAATTATCTCGCCGTCAGCGGGATTTTTTAATTTTCATCTATTTTTAGTCTATTTTGTTCCAGATTTATTCCTTTTTGCTCTTTTTGCTCTCAGTACCTATAAATCTTCATTCCTGCAATAAAACATTAAAAATACGTTTCTTTAAAGTGTAATATCATAAAAAATGAGTAAAATGATATAGCAAAAAGCGTATATATTTTAGGCGTGTTAGGATCCCGTGGCTTTTGATCAGTGATGTCCGTTCCGAAACACGAGAACAGACGATTGTCATTTAATCTGGCTATTTTCAAGATTTTCTTAAGTTGTCCATCTTCTAGGCTCAATATCTTGCTCATTTCTCAACCAAATTGAGTGATTTTTGAGCTTATGAAATCATCTAAGGATGTAGATTACATTCATACGGTGATCATAAAGTTTTGAATTAACTTGGTGCATGATTTACAAAAAATTTGAAATATTTAAAAAAAAAATTTCATACCTTAGCCACAATAACTTTGAGCTTAATCAAACTAGTTTAGCAGCCTCTTGTGGTCCTGAAGAAGCTTTTCCACACTTCAATTTGGACTCAAATCGGGTCTATATAGGTGCAAGAATAAAGGTGGCTAATTTGTAATTTTGGCTCGGTTAGACTTAATTTTCTCCATCAGGTGGCTGGTTCGATCCAATTTCGATTTGGACTTATTAGTTAGGTCCTAAACTAAGTTTTTGATGTTGGGAGTCAGAGGAATTGGGCAAAGTTTGGGCATCTATGACTTTTTCTTTCTCTATGTCTTCTCCTCTCTTTTTTGCTTGGGTTTGCCTCTTTTTATAGCCATGGCAATGGTTATGGTTGAGTTAGGCTTATCTAGGAGAGTTGTTAACTTCCTCATTAATGCCTAGGGGTAGGTTTTAGGCTATGGTAATGATGGATTGTCAATTTTCAAACATAGGCATTATAGGTTTAACCATGGTGAAGGTTTTGAGTTTGGATTTTGTCTTGCCTTCATTGGATCCCTTGTGAGGTGGATTGGGCTTGGTGAATCTTGCTGAATTCACCTCCCTTAAGTAATTTCCAAATCCATTTACTCTATTTGAAGGAATGGTGACACCTTAGCCCCTTAGTCATTCCATGCATGCCTTAGCCATGATGGCTTTTAACCATTGTGTGGAATTAGGTTTGAATTTTGTTTCCCCTCCATTGGTTGATCTAGGAGGTGCATGGTGAGTCAAGAAGGCAAGCCCTCTTCCTTTCAACATGTCATTTAAACTTTGATGTGGGGATAACACGTAAACCTCTCATTTAAAATTTTTTATAATTTAGTCATGATGAAACATAACTTGAGTTAAGCATGGTAAAAAAGAGAGGTTAATCAGTGTTTTACTCCTTTTGGTGAGTTCATGACACACTTGAAGTCGTGAGCCACCTCATCTTAATGGAGAAGGTGAGTCATGCTTTAAGCTTGATAGAGGATGACACCTCATTTCCCTTCATGATGAACCTCTTTAACCAAGCTTAAAGTGGTGAATTATGGGTTATTTAATGTGTTAACCCATATCTAATAAATCCCATGGGTCATGGGTGACCCATTGATGATTTCATATGAAGTCATTTGTGATGTCATAAAAGGGATTGGAATTTTTGAAAACCATAGTGTCATGGGTTAAATTTTCATTTCGTACCCCTTTCTTAATTTAATTTCTAGTTTAATTAATTATTTCATTAATTAAAATGTTGGAAATTTTTTTATTAATCAATTAATTAATTAAAAATAATTTCAAATTAATTATTTGATTAATTTTTGTCATTTTTGATTTAAAATTAAATTTTGTCTTATTTTATTGGTTTTAATTATATTTTCATTTTAATTAATTATTTAATTAATTAAAATATTGAAATCTATATTATTGGCTAATTAATTAATCAAAATAATGTTGGAATAATTATTTGATTAATTCATATTATTTTTGGTTCAAAATTGAGTATTTTGACCAAATTTGATGAGTGTCAACTAAGGTTGACCAATATTGACCCAAGTTGACTCAAGTTGACCCGAGTTTATCAATCTTAGTCTAAGAATGTCTAATGTAACTTTCTCAACCTTGTGATGGTTGATATGGTCATAAAATTGGTGGATTTGTCATTTTGTGGTCTAAATTGGTCATGTTAACCAAATTTAGGGTTTTAGTCAACCCAAAGGTTAATGTGGTGACTTTTGGGTTGACTTTTGGTAATTTTGATCAATGTTAACCTGATTATGTCAATGTCTATTATTGAAGTTAATTTTGTGACCCAAGGGATATGAGTTAGGTATTTTAATCAACTTTTGACCTATGTGGGTCAAGGGTTGACCAAAGTTGTCTTAGTGGTCATTTAATGTCTTTAGGTGGTTAAATGGATCATATTTGACCATTTTAGTGTTTGATTTACTTGGTAGTCAATAGTTGATCTTTGAGTTAAAAATTGATTAATTTGTCCAAAGTTGTTTTCTAGGTAAAAAGTTGGCTTATTGGGTCAATGATTGGTCATTGGGTCAAAAATTGACTAATTTGACCAAAGTTGACTTTTTGGGTCATAGGTTGACCTGCTGGGTCAGTAGGGTTGTTCATTGGGTCAGGATTGACCATTTTGACCAGAGTTGACCTTTTGGGTCAGGGGTTGACCTGTTGGGTCAGTAGGGTTGGTCACTGGTCAGAATTGACCAGTTTGACCAAAGTGGAGTTTTTGGGGCAAATGTTGACCTGTTGGGTCAGTAGGTGATCAAATCAAGGTTTGTTATTACTGATTAGATCATTTAAGAATGTCATTAGGTTTAAAAGGTCTCATTAAGTTTTTACCTTAGCCGTTAGGAATTTATTAACTATCATTGAGATCTTTCACAAAAATGAGATCAACAATGTCTTCTCTCGGGAATTTAAGGATAACATGGATTTAAATAAACTCAAGTTAACTTTAATATAATCAAAATTTCATATCTTGCTATAGAAAATTCATAAAAATGAGATAAAAAAATCCCTAAACTCAGCATGAAGAGAAGAAAATTTTGAGGCTAAAATCATAATTTTATTTTTTGTAATTAATTTTTAATTAATTTATTATTACTCTCTAGAGTAATTTAATTATTAAAAATTAATTACAACTCCAAAAAGTTTGAAATTTTTACAAAATGGTCATTTTACATTTTGACATGTTCCCTGATTTTTCTAAGGACGGGAAAACTCTTTAGGATGGCATTTCCCAATTTCTAAATATCTTTGTAATTATTTCCAAAATAATTATAAAAATTAGAAAAATAAGGAAATAAAATTGAGAATTGATCAAGTAATTTAAATTGACTGACAAAAACTCTAAAATGACATAACTTAGCCTTTGAAAAATTAAAAGAATGACATTTTAAATCCTTAGGGTAAATAAATATAAATTATTTAATTTATATTCAATTAACCCTAAAAATCCTATAAACCCTAATTAAGTCTAATCACTTTAGACTTAGTTATTAATTTAAACCCTAATCATGTTAGGTTTAAGACAAAAAAAACATTAATTAGGTCTAAAACATCATTAGGCTTAGTTAACCATCATTAAACCTTAAAGACATTAGGTTTAATAATAATAAACAAATTTTAATTAGGTCTAAAACATCATTAGGCTTAATTAACAATCATTAAACCTTAAAGACATTAGGTTTAATAATAAACTAACTTTAATTAAGTCTAAAACATCAGTAGGCCTAATTAACCATCATTAAACCTATCAAACCTTAAAGACATTAGGTTTAATAATAATAAACAAACTTTAATTAGGTCTAAAACATAATTAGGCTTAATTAACCATCATTAAACCTTAAAGACATTAGGTTTAATAATAAACAAACTTTAATTAAGTCTGAAACATCATTAGGCTTAATTAACCATCATTAAACCTTAAAGATAATAAGTTTAATAATAAACAAACTTTAATTAAGTCTAAAACTCATTAGGCTTAATTAACCATCATTAAACCTTAAAGACATTAGGTTTAATAATAAACAAAATTTAGATAGGTCTAAGACATCATTAAATCTTAATGATATTAGGTTTAATACAAAAAACCCTGATTATAGCTAAAACATTAATAAGCTTAATTAATCATTAGGTTTAATATAAATCAAACTTTAATTAGGCTTAAGCTTAATCAAAACATTAAACCTTAATTAAATTATGTTTAATACAAATTATTCCTTAATTAAGTCTTAACTAATTTAGACTTAATCAATTCTAAACCCTAAACAGGTCTAACCCATCGAACCTAATTAATCCATTAAATCTTAATTAGACTTAATCAAACCCTAAACAAATTAGACTTAACCCTAATTAAGTCTAATAAATTAATTAAACCTTATCCAAATTAGGTTTAATTAACCTTAAACCAATTAGACTTAACCTTAATTAAGTCTAATTTATCCATTAAACTTTATCCAAATTAGGTTTAATTAACCTTAAACCAATTAGACTTAACCCTAATTAAGCCTAATTAATCAATTAAACCTTATCCAAATTAGGTTTAATTAAATTTAAACCAATTAGACTTAACCCTAATAAAGCCTAATTATCAATTAAACTTTATCCAAATTAGCTTTAATTAACCTTAAACCAATTAGATTTAACCCTAATTAAGCATAATTAATCAATTAAACCTTATCCAAATTAGGATTAATTAACCTTAAAACAATTAGGCATAACCTTGTTTAAGTCTAATTAATCAATTAAACCTTATCCAAATTAGATTTAATTAACCTTAAACCAATTAGACTTAACCCTAATTAAGTCTAACTAATCAATTAAATCTTACCCAAATTAGGTTTAATTAACTATAAACCAATCCTAATTAAGAACAATCAACCTTAAATAACCCAAAATTTAAATTTAGATTAACTTAACTTAACATAAATTCAAATCAAACTTAATTCAACATAAATTTTAAAGATTAATCTAATAAGAACTTAATTCGACATAAAAAGTTTGACATAAATCAAACTTAATCCAACATAAATTTTAAAGTTCTATTTAAATCAAACTTAATTCGACATAAATTTTAAATTCAACTTAACTCGGCATATCTAACCATGAAACCTAAGTTCGACCCAAATTAAACTTAACTCAACACAATCTCATGAAAAACATAAGATCAATTCAAATTGAAATCTAAAACAATATAAACCAACATAAAATAACATAATTTAACATAAATTAACATATCTGACCAAACTTAACACAATTTGACAAAAATCGACCCGACTTGACATAAATTAACAAATTAAACTTAAATTGACAAATTTAAATTTAAAAATTACAAGTAAAACTTAAATCAACATAAAATTCAGAAATTCTAGATTCAAATAATACTGAATCTAAATTTTCAAAGTCTAATTTCTATTAGACTCAACTCCAAACCTTTAGACTCCAAATGACATCGAGCCTAAAAAAAATCTTATTTAGATTCAAGTGACAACTGAATCTAAAAATCTAATATCTAAACCTCTAGACTCTAAATGACATTGAGTTTAAAAAAAATTTATTTAAATTCAGGTGACAATTGAATCTAAAAATCTAAAAATGAAACCTTTAGGGTCAAATAACATCGAGTCTAAAAATCTTATTCAAGTGATAATCTAAATCAACTCCAAAACCTTAGAATTAAACACATTAAGTCTAAAATTTCATTAGACTTATTAAGTTTAGATGATAACTGAACTTAAAACTCTAATTCTTAAATCTAAATTCTTATCAAGCCCAAACCAATATAAATTGAAATCAAAAATTCAATTTTCAATATTAAATCAACATTTCAACCAAAATTAGATATACGACAACTCTGAAACAACAGACATTTTTACCAGGTGGTCTAAATATTTTTACGACATTATTTCTGACGATATTTTCTTTTTAGGATGAAGACATGTTTCGTTTAGATTTTCTTTCCATGTTATAGGATGTGCTAACTCTGTTTTGCAGGATGTTCGATGACATTAAATATTAAAAAAATCAACAATAAAAAAAGAAAATAAAATAAAAATTACAAAACTTGAACTTTTATGTTAGCCATAAAACCTAAACAAACAACAAAAATGACATCACAACAAAAACAATAAAAATGGACTATTAGGATAGCCATTAATAAAACAAACTGAACTATTACGATAGCCATCAACAAAATAAAATTGGAACTCTTAGGATAGTCACCAAACTTAGAAAAGAAGAAATAACAAAATGACATTAAAATAATGACAAAACAAAAACATTGACATTGATATGACATTTGACATAACAAAATAAAAATCATAAACAAAATAATAAAATATCTATAGAAGATACCTTTTGACATAATATCTCGTGACAAAATGAGATAAACATTAGGAATAAAACATTCGTATGTTTATTTTCCTAAAATATACTCAGAAAAATGAGTTTTTAACATTAATCAAGGGTTTTCTTAGGCAAAACTAGAATTATCTAGGATGTAATTAACTATAGAAGCTTGCTTCTATATGAGAAGTAAAAAGAACTCAGAACATGTTAAATACCTAAAAATCTCTGGTTATCAAACTTGTGATTCTTTTTAGTATTATAAGAACATTCTAGAGTTCTCCCTATAAAGATATCACATTACCTTTTCCAATGATTGTCTATTTTGTTCCTTTTCTCTCACCCTTTTCAAAAGGGGATTAAAGATTGGGACAATATAAATAGACTAAAGACTCCTTAAGATTTGACACGATGCTCAGGAGTTGGTGACGATCGGATGCAACGAGTTTTCATCGCCGACAGTTAGTTGAGGACATATAACAGTTATGTTTGAAGGACTTGACAAGCCTAAAAATTGCTTGATTTTTATATGTATTTTATGCATAAATTTAATGATATTGTACTTTAAAGGAAAGTATTTTGTATATTTTTTTGGTTTTTGGTACAAGAAATGGACTATTGGAGAAAAAGAACAAAAAACGGTGTAATTTGTAGCAAAAACGAGCAATAAAGCAAATTCTAGCCTAACACATTTCAATAAATCTTTCTATGTTTAATCTCTTTTACAATTCTTATATAATGTGATTACACTTTAAAGAAAGTTTTTTTCATATTTATTTTGTAGGTCTATCTGTTATGAATGCAATGCAACTGAAACAGGGCAAAACAGAATCATACGGAGCAAAATGGTGGAGCTGCGCAGAATGGGCACCGGTGGCGCCTTGGCGACGCTAGAAACTTGAGAGCGACGAAAATATGAAGCCGACAGTGCTCAACACGGCTTCGAAGGCGCCACGAGCGATTGCTGGCTGTATACATTGAATTTGGATGCTTGTTTGAAGGTTTCTTAAAGCACCACTTGGGCAATTCATCCCTACACTATTTTAAAGTGAATTTTATATTAAAAAGAGTGATAGGAATATTAGGAGAAATGTGAAAAATTTTTAGAGATCATAGAATATGAGTAGAAATGTAGATTTCTACCTTTCTAGAGAGATTGTAGAGGGGATTTTAAGAGAATCTGTAAGGGTTTGTACTAGCATTACATGGATCAGCGAGAAACTTTGTGGGAGAGATTTTCATCTTTCTTTTAAGGGGAAAAAATATGTATTGTGTTCTTCATTATCTTATGATTTTGTAAACACTTATTTTTTAGATTTTCTTTGAAATGAAGTTTTCCGTTGTATTTTCTTCGTGTTTTATGATTTATTTCTCTTACTCTTTCTTCTTTCTACTTTTCATTTGCAATGAGTAGATTTATGTTTAGAATATTGGGATGCATGCTAGAAGAAGTTTTAATTAAAAATGTGATGATTTTTACTTGCACTTCATTACATGAAAATAAGAGCTCGTTGTAGTGTTAAAATTCATTGTAATTGCGCGATGATCCGAGGGCAGTGTAATTCTCAATAAAGTGGAACCACATTCAAATTATATTGAAGTTCATTGTTATTGAGGGCAAATAAATAGGAAAATTTACTTTGATGGGCGTAGAATTGGAGATTTTAGGGTGACAAACTAAAATCTCAAATTCGGTCCTAGTGTTTGGAAAGTAATGCGGGAGTTAGCCTTCAGGTGAAGGGATGTGAGAGCACTATATTGAGAGCCAATATCCTCCCATCTTAACCACAAATTTAGGGACTAAATCTAGGATTAGCCAATGTTCTTTATGCACTTGGATAAGGATAAAAAATATGATTTCTTCTTTTTGGCACATACAATATTTAATGCATCTCATTCATTTACATTATTCAATTCACTATATAAGAATATTAGATTTTATTATCTTAAAATTCACCAAACTAATTTATTCAGAAAGGGATATCTCAAGAATTAAAATTTTCATTTAGGAGTAGTTATTAGTTGTTTTAATCTTAAGACTTACATTTAGGAGTACTTGTTAGAAAAAACCACTTATATCGACATTCCAAAATAAAATCTGATAATAGTATACTAAAATTTGACTAAGGACCTCTTACCTTGCTTCCCTATGAGATGAACAAAGAGGACTCCATTAGAACCCTATATTTCTTGAACGATATGTATACTTGCGTAGAACCTCTAATGTGTGCACATACATACAAACATAAAAACACGCAGAAAAATAGCACACGCCGGAGCCGCATCACCTATATTTTTTACGATTGTGGCAGTGGGTTTTATATTTTTCTTTGTTTTAATTTTAATTTTGTTTTGTTTTTGCAGCTATCCTAAAATTTCTAGTTTTGACATGCAGAGTGACCTTGTTGTTTCGCATGCAATTTTACAAGTAGAAAATGTATGAAAAAGTAAATGAAAGTAAATTGTAGTGCAAAAAAATAAAAGTGTACTTGACATTTCTTCTCATTCCTTCACCTGAAATTTTAGTCTTACAATGAACATATATAGGTTTGCGGGAATTGAAGCATGCTTGTGAGAAATGCTGAGCAAGCTTATAGGTAGGTTCTTCATAAGCCTACCGAGTCCTATATCGTAACTTGGTGGGTCATATTTGTTTAAATGTGTGGATGACTTCTCAAGCAGGGTATAATAAGTTTAATTGTCCTTCAAGGTATCCAAAAGGTTATGAGAAGGGTTCGGGGACCGGGCCCTGGACATTTCACAGTCTCTTGAAAAGTCTCGAGTTCATTCAAACTTATTATGTTGTGTCGGCCGTTAAAATGTTGTTGTTGTGAGGTTTGATATTTTTTAAAAGGTTTAAAGTATAGTTTTATAAAAATAAAAATTTGACTTAATTTAATGTACATATATATGCATGGATTTTGAAAATAATATTTTAATTTTGGAGAATACTAGATCAAACTGATTTCATACAAAAGTTAGTTTAGATAATCAAGCACTTCATCACAAGACATGTGTCTATTCTGAAGAATATATATGGCGTAGGGTGAGGCTTGATCAAATAAACTAAAGAATTCATGACATCTGTTTGGTCTGTGAACCATTATTGACCAACAATTTCCCTTATATAATATGAAGGAATTAGATAGGGTTTATATTAATCTGGGGTCTTTAAGTTTCCTATAAGGGCAAGCCCCTATAATTAATTACATCTTAGATAACCGAAGTCACCTAAGAAAATTCTTGATATAGATCAGGAAATATTTATATTCATGACTTCCAAAGGTAAGGTTTTCAAAGAAAATGTGATAGTCGGACGTTCAATAGGTGAATGGCTCAAGTCTTGAACATTAAATTTTGTGGGAATCTAAGAGAGAGAGCAGGGGAGGACATAGATTCAAGGAAAATCTTGTTGTCATCCAAAACTATCCTATGGTTGGGCTATGATTTAGGATATTTATTTTGTGTTTCATCTTGTCAATTTTATTATTTAGGACTTATATTTACTTGATACCGATCATGTGAATGGCCTGGAAGATAGGAGGGTTTATGTCATACCCGATGACAACCTCGAAGTTTTAAGACGAGTTAGGGCTTAGGTTACAGAACATGGTTATGCAAGAGTCTAAAGAAAAGGTGAGGATTTATGCTGCACTAAACGGGCTAACTCGAAGTCCTATGGCTTATTTCTTTAATCCTAAGGATTTTTGTTGTTGAAGATGGCCGTGCTGCCCACTATGCATGCTCGAAGCTCCTCATTGCAGCAGGTTTAGTTTAAAGAAGTGTCAATTGTAAGTGAGAAGTGTCATATTTTGGAAATATTTAAATTGAAGTGTCTAAATATTTTTATTAGGGGAACATTAAAGTTGATTATAGCAACAATGATTAAGATCCCACTGTTTCATCATCCCGTCATCGTTATTTTCATAGGATTCATTTAGTCAAAATGAATTTACTAAACTCAACTTAATGAGTTCCATACTTTGATTTAGACAGTGGAAAACCCCATTAGCAACACGTAGGTTACCTACTTCGAGGGATTCCCGATCATCCAATGAGACACTTTAATTTAATTACAATTGTGATTTTTGTTTTGTTTGTGATTAAATTTTGGGTTGTTTTTTTATTTTGAATATTGTAGCGGTGATTTTTTTATCTTATTTTGATTTTTAATTTTTATTTTTGTTTTGGTTTTGTGGCTATCCTAAAAAGTTTCTGTTTCATGCAGGGTGACATTGTTGTTTAGTATGCAAATTTGTAAGGAAAGAATGTGCAGTAGAGTGCATGTAAGTAAATTTTAATAAAATAAAAGCATACCTGGTTTGTCATCCCATCATCTCCACCTGAAACTTTATTATTTTTGCAATAAAAATTTATAATTTTTTGGAAAGTAAAACCTATGGATATGTTTGTCACGAGCTTACAAATTCCTAGGTCATAACCCGGTGGGTCCTATTCATTTATTTGAGAGATAATTTTTCATTTAATAGATATAATAGGTCCAGTTGTCCTACAAAGTGTCCAAAAGACTTGTGAAAAAATCCAAGAGAAGCCCAGATATTTCATGATACTTTTGAGCTTCCTTGAGGTCCTTTTGGACTTATCATAGTTATTAATCTCTTTCATACCCTTATACTCAGTGAGCCAATGCTTTAGTCATCCCAAAAGGCGGGGTAGTTATTATTTGGTGCTTTACTTAGGAATTATGTGAATGAGCCTTTAGAGGCGAAATTTAACTTATGGAAGAATTTATCAAATTTTTATGGGCTTGTATTGTTTAAAAAAAAAGTTTAAATTTAACTATGTTCTCTTTTCTAATTCCTATTAATTAATTCCTTTGATTAAGCCTAGCTCACTACTAAACCCTTAAAATTTTAGTGGGTATTTTCATGTCCTAAAAGAAGGAAGTTAAATGACCTTCATGATTATGATTCTTATCAAAAAATTGATTTATCATTTAAACATCAAATGAAGGGTATTAAATTAGTGGGATATTAATTTCCAAAATCAACCCCTAACCTTAAAGTTCTTTTAATTTGATTTTCTTCCAAATTATGGTAATTAAGGAAATTTAAATATTTAATTTTGACGTGACAAAATTGCAATGAGTTTCTACGATTTGTCCCTTGATGTTTCAATCATCCAAACATAATGATTAATGTAATTTATTGCCCTTTCCCCATTTTAATCAAGCATGAATATTGATTAAGGCTAAATTTTCCAAAATTACAATTTTACCCCTAAAGGCCTTTATCATTTCATAATTCATTAAATCTAGCTCAAATGAATTTAAAACTTTTATGTGACCCTGCTTATGGGTTAATTAAAATATTAAAGGATAAAATGTGATTTTTCAAATTTTAATTTAATATATATATTTATTTTAATGCAAAAATAGGGGTTTTCAATAAAAATTCAATAACTTGTCCAAAACAAAACATTTGATATTGAAATTTTTATTAGAGGTAGAGCTAGACTAGACAATCACTTAGACCAAATTTCATGATTTTTTGAGTTTTAATTTAATTATTAGAATTATTTTAAGTTCTAGAGTTTTAATTAATTATAAAATATCTTAAAGGTTGAAAATTCAATTTGTATTTTTCTTAAGTCCCTCTAATGTCAGGGAACACAGAGAAACATAGTTTACATTTTATTTTTATTTTTATTTTAATTATTTGAATTATTTTAGTAGAAAATTAAGAAATTTCTTTTTTAGCCTTTTAAAAAATTGATTTAAGCATTTAAAAATTGATATTTAGAATTTGAAGCTTAGGAAAATTATGTGGAAGGTTCCTAAGTGATTAGGAGACCAAATTTGATATTTTGGTGATTTTTAATATTTTTAAATTTTTATTATTATTTAATTATTTAAATATTTAAAATATCGTAAAATGAAAATTTTTATTAAAATTCCAATTTTATTTTTAGAAAATTCATTTAATCACAGAGAACTCCTAAAATCAATTTGGTGAATTTTTGAGTTGTATTTTAATTACTAAAATTATTTAAATGTTCAAAATTATCATTTCACTTAGAAAATTCATTTGGATGACTAAATGAACTCCAAATACCATGAAATTTTTATGGGGAGTTATTTAACCTTTAAAATTTAGTGGAGAATTGTTTTTAAGCCATTTACATTTATATGTAATCCATTTTATTTTTATTTAATATTTAAGCCTTAGTTACCATTAGAGTCATTTTCAGTAACATAAATCAAGTATATATTTTTCCTATGGTCCTGTGGTCATAGAAAATCTACCATAATTTTTCTAGATTTTTCTGATTAACATGCTAATTATTAGAATTAAATTACCAAAACAGATGTAAAAACTTGGAAAATATAGAAATTTTCATAGAGGTCTCCTCTGACCTTGGACAAATCAGTGAAGATCCCCCATGAGAGAGGCTATAAAATGCTAAAATGGCAAGCCATGGTGAAATGTCCAAATGCATGGAGAATTAAGATACTATAGACAATATTAAATTAATTAAAAATCATACACGCATCAAATAAATTTCAAACCATTTATCCATTATTCTACTCTATTCATTGAGCAAGAGGATATTTTTATTTTATTTTTTTTATTTTTCTACAACAAGTTATGGATTTTTAAAGTTAAAGTGATTTAAATAATTCAGAAAATTCCTATTTTCCCACTTAACCAACTCAGCGCGTCGACCTAAGGCGGGCAAGTCCGCACGACGTGCTCCCATTTAATGACTGCCGATTGGCGGGGATGCCAGGCGACCCACGGTTATGTTCCATCTGCTCGTTTGGCACGATCAGAGCCGTCAAACAAAAACACGCATGATCTAACGGCTGCCCATCTTCGTCCCCGTATGGTGTGAGCCCGTGACCATCCACACTAAAATTCTAATTTCTCAGCCTAGACTCAACTAAATCAATTCGGGTTTGATCCTATGGACTCATCTAAGCATGGAGAACATATCCATACGGCTAGGCATGGTTTAAATTAACCCTAATTACATGCATAATTCAGAGAAGCTCAGGAGGAAGTAGAGGTCAATACCTTGGTTCTGAGAAGTGAAGCTTTGATCAGATATGCTTTACACCTTTGTTGGAGTACTAGGAGCTCAAGTATAAAGCCTCTTGCCCTGATGAATTCCCTATATATGAAAGTGACCAGACCTGATTTGGAGCTTTGATGGAAATCCTTGTTAAGAGTGGCCTGGTGATAGGGCTTTCAGTGGGAAACTTCTCCTCTTCTTTGTGGAGATGGTGTGGGTTAGTTTAATTTAACTTTGGTGGAGTTTAGGGAGATGTCTTATTTTGGGCTCAATTTTAAGCTAAAAAATTGAGCTCAGACAGAGGATTTCGGTGCTGGAAAATGGTGGCTATTAGCTTCTCTATGCAGTTGGAAGAATTTGGAGTGATTTTAGTAGAGTTTTGTTAAGGTCTGGTTCAACCAACCTTTTGGCCGTGAAGGGTGGTGGCTTAAATCGCCATGGCTATGGTGGCTGCCAGGGCTCTAATTCAAATGGGATGTACTTCCTAGGTGGAGTGCAGAGGAGCTCCATTGGCAATTTTGGGCTGAGTTAGCCATAGGGTGGAGTTTGGGTTTGGCCAATTGTAAGGTGGCTCTCGGTTTGGGCTCCTCCGGCAATTAGGCTGGCTGGCCAGGCTAGAGGGAGGTGGTCGATTAACGGGTCAGTGAGTCAGTGGGCAGGCCATCATGGGGTGAGCTTGGTGGTTCATGCATTATGCCACATCACAGGGCAATCATTTTAAAGGAGGAGATCCCCTAAATTGGGGACATTTGGTCCATGGCTCCACTAGGGTGGGCTAGGTGGGTCTAGACCAGTCTCGAGGGTCGACTTAATGGTTGTGGAAGGGTTGGCTTGGTCACATTTGGTTCAATTTGATTAAATTGGGTCATGGGTTCATTTGGGTCTCCTTGGGTTCAAATTGGGCTAAATTGTGTTTGAGCTTGCACTGAGCCTAAGTGATTAAGCAATATTTTGTATATGATTGCCATAAATGGTTTAGCGAAGGATTGGAGTGGTTTTGGATTGGTTTCGGGATCAATTTGGCTTGATTTATGATTTTGTTCAATTTGGGGCAACTTGGGTTAACTTGGGTTTAGGTTAGGCTAGAGTTGGGTCCAAGGATAATTGAAGGTTCCAAATGGTCAAGGGGGATGTCATGAAGAGTTTCCAACATCAATTGGGCAGAAGTTTTGGGAGTATGGCAATCAATTTGATGACATTTGGACAAATGTTTGATTTGGGTCAAAATTGGGGGTTTTGGACTTTAACTGGGTTTGGGCGAGACTTGGGCTAAAATTTTGGGCAATTGATGGTTCAATTTAGTTTATGTGAGTGACACGAAGAGTTTAGAATTCAAATTAGGGAGAAATTGATTGCTATTAGGTCAATTTGGGGGATTTGGGTCACTTAAGATAAATTGGGGATTTTAGATTTTAAGTGGAATTGAACTCAAATGTGGGTCAAATTTAGCTTGGATTTGGTTTATATTGACATTAGAGATGTTGAATTAAAGTTTGGAATTGAAATTAAGCAAGATTGGGGTCAATTGGATAGACATTGAGTTTAATTTGGGCACATTTTGGTTAAATGGGTCAAATTGGGGCTTTTGGTTGAATTGGGCTAAATTGACCAAATAGGGTCATGTGGTAGTTGAGAGAAATGAAATTAGGATTATTTGGAAGGTTTTGGGAATTTATTGAAATTTTTAAGAATTTTTGGAATTTCGAGCTAAGAGGGGCATTTTGGTCATTTTGGGGATTTTTTTGGAAATTTGGGAATTTTGGGTAATTTTGGTTAATTTGAGTGGTATGGAGTATTTTGGAATGATTTTTTTGGAGAATTATGGGTAATTTGGATGGTTTTTGGAAATTTTGGGGGATTTTAAGGTTTTCCGGGCATTTTAGGTATTTTGGGTATTTTAGGTATTTTAGAGCAAAGTGGTTCGAAATTTGGGATGTTTGGGAAAATTGGGACTGGTTGAGAGTGAGTAACATGGCATAATTTAGGATTGTGTGGACGATGATGCCCCTCATTTGATCCTCATGTCTTGGTACTAATCAAACCCTAAGCTGAGGCTAATGGGCTTGGGAAAACCACTTACATGAGTTTCCAAAGTATTAGGGGATCAAAGAAGATGTGCTTTGTTTAGGGTTTGTGAGTGTGTACTTTATGTGTGTGTAAGCTCCAGACCCCCACAAGGTAGACCCTAAGGTCTGACCACCTATAGGAGACTTCCCCTCGGCATCCTTCCGCTTGGTCTCTTCCTCCCGAAAGCTGGAGGTTTGGCCTTAAGCATATGAGAACTCCCATTGAAGTGAGAAAAGTTTGAATTTCTAAGTGAAAGGGTTCCATGACTAGTCCTTTAAGGAAGTCACCAAAAGAGTCTTATGGCTAGACCCTAGGTTATTCTATAGGCAGACTAGACCTCAACCAAAAATTAGGTCAACATGCCTAAACTACATTTTCTATTTATAAATTTTGACATTCTCATAAGCTTCATTTCTCAATTCATCAGGCTCATTTAACTGCAATAATCACTTTCTAATAGCTTCATATTCCAACTCAACGACCAAGTGACATGTTTTTCCATATATGAGCCTATATTGTTTCATTCTTATAGGTGTTTTAAAAGCAGTCCTATAGGCTTATAAAGCATTATCAAGTCTAGCTGACCAATCAGTACTTTTACAATTTACCATTTTCTTCCAATATTCTTTTGATCTCTCGATTGGATACTTCTGCTGAACTGCCGGTCTGAAGGTGATAAGCTGTGGAATTACAATGTTTAATTCCAAAATTTTGAGTTAATTATTTTATCATTCTATTTCTGAAATGACTTCCACCATCTGTAATGATAACTTGTGGCATTCCAAATATTGTAAGAATTTTATTTCTTAAAAATTTTGCTACACTTTTAGCATCACAGCGAGCTAAGGCAACTACTTCAATCCATTTAGAAAAATAATCCACATCTATCAAAATATAAATATTTCCGAAGGATGGTTCAAATGGTCTAATTAAATCTAATCCCTAAACACTAAATATTTCAAATGCAAGAGTAAAAATTAAGGTCATTTCATCACTTCTAAAAATAAGGCCTACTCTCTAACTTTGATCATATATTTTTATATATGTCTTAACATTCCTAGTTAAAGTAGGCCAATAAAATCCAGATTGTAAAATCTTAAATGCTATTTTATCCAGTCTAAATGTCCCCCAAAATCTAATTTATGACATTTTTAATAATCTCTTGAGTTTTTTTCTAATGGTATTAATCTTCAAATTATTAAGTCCTTACATTGTTTATATATATAAGGGTCTTCCCAAAAGTAAAATTTTGAATCATGAATGAACTTTTTAATTTTATGGTTATCTAGTCCATAAGGTAAAATATTACTAATCAAGTAGTTCACCTTATCAGCATACCACAAAATTTGTCATTTATTAATCCCATATAATTATTCATCAGAAACGTTCTCATTAATTTCATTATTTGAATCTTTTTTATCTTCATGTTCAAGCCTTGACAGATGATCAACTATTTGATTATGAGTACCCTTCATATCCACAACTTGAAAATCAAATTCTTGGAATAGAAGGACCCATCTAATTAATCATGGTTTTCCATCCTTCTTTATCATTAAATATTTTATAGCATAATGTTCATCATGCACAACCCATTTTATTCCAATAAGATAATATCTGAATTTATCAAAAGCAAACACTATAGCTAATATTTACTTTTTAGTGGTAGTGTAATTAATTTAAGCCTCATTAAGAGTTTTACTAGCACAATATATCACTGAACATTTGGTCATATCTCTATCCTAAATCAGCCCCTATAGTCTAATCACTAACATCACACATGAATTCGAAAGGTTTTGTCTAATCAGTTGAAATAATAACAGATGCAATGATTAATTTCTCTTTCAATAAGTTAAAGGCATTTAGGCATTCATCATTAAAACCAAAATTGGCATCTTTTTATAAAATTTTAATTAATGGCTTGAAAATTTTTCAAAAGTCTTTAATATAGCGCATGTAGAAACCAACATGTCCTATAAAACTCCTTATTTTCACTTTCGTAGGAGGTGGCAATTCAAAAATAACATAAATTTTTGCTGGATCAACTTCCATGACTTTCTCATAAATTTTATACCCTAACACAATTCCTCCTACAACCATAAATTGGTTTTTTTCTGATTCACGACAAAGTTTATTTCTTCATAGCATTTTAAGACTCTTGTTAATTGATCTAAACATAAATTAAATGAAGTACCAATGACTGAGAAATCATCCATAAAAATCTCAATTCCTTTTTTAATTAAATAAAATAAATTGACATCATAGATCTTTGAAAAGTTGCAGGTGCATTACATAATCGAAAGGGCATTTTTCTAAAAGCAAAAGTTTCATAAGGACTAATAAATGTTGTTTCTTTTGATCCATAGGAGCAATGTGTATTTAGTGGTATCCAAAATATCCATCCAAAAAACAAAAATAATGGTGCCCTGCTAATCTTTCCAACATTTGATCTAGAAAAGGTAAGGGAAAATGGTATTTTCTAGTGGCGGCATTTAATTTTTTATAATCAATATAGAATCGCCAACCAGTGACATGTCATATCAGAATTATTTCATTCATTTCATTTTTAACCACAGTCACTCATCCTTTCTTATGAACACAATGAATAAACTAACCCAAGAACTCTCTGAAATTAGATAAACAATCCCAGCATCCAACCACTTTAAAATCACTTTTTTAACCATTTCTTTCATTATGGGATTCAATCTCCTTTGAGGATCAGCCTTAGGCTTATAGTTATCTTCCATCAAGATTTGGTGCATACAGATTGAAAGACTGAATCCTTTAATATCAACTAATGTCCAACTAATGGCCTTTTTTATGATTCTTTAATATTTGCAATATTTTTTCTTCTTGTTCTGTAGTTAAATCTGAGGTAATAATAAGTGATAAGGTAGATGAGTTTCCCAGGAATGCATACTTAAGATAAGAAGGTAAAAATGTCATCTCAAGTTCAGGAGGGTTTTCAATGGATGGAATCAGAGGAGTACTACATTCAGTAGTATCTAAAGTTTTATAATTTTCCTAAACATAATTTGAATCCTCGGTAATTATCTTGTTTTCCTCATCTTCAAAATCTCTATCAGTCTCAGCTTCTTGTTCTTTATCTTCTGAAATGACTTCATCTGTTTAATCCATTATGACTTCACATCTATTTTAAAAATGATTAACAATCATATCATCAATGATATCCATTCTATATCATTTTCCATTAGGATACTTTATTTATTTAGCACATTAAATGTAACTTCTTGATCCTTCACTCTAATGGTCAATTCCCTTTTTTGAACATATTTCATTGCTCGTCAGTGTGATGCACCAGTATATTTGATTATTACGCTATACATTTTGTACTCCGGCTGGGTATATTGCACTTTAAAGGAATGTATTATTCATGTTTTGATGCAGGTTTGAAGATTTTAAGCAAATTGAGCAAAGAGAAGCGAAGGCAATTTAGGAGCGAAGAAGGTAAAGAGCCAAAATTTGAAGTTACGGCACCAGAAGCCAGTCAGTTAATTTTTCCGAAAGTCAGGGTAATCACGTTATAGGGCGCTGACGGTGCCATATTGGGCGCCGATGCACCCAATTTTTGTGGAGGCCAAATTTAATGTATTTGGACGACATTTGAATGGAATTCATGAGCCAACTCTTGGGAAATTCGTTCCAAGACTATTTTAACTTTGTTTGAGCGTAGAATTAGTGGTGTGGTGTGGTGTGTGGAAGTATGTTGGTGTAAGTGAAGTAAAATTGTGTGAGTTGAAAGGAAATTTTAGAGAGAGTTTAGAGTCTAGGGTTTGGTTTTTAGTGTTTTTTTTAGAGAGATTCTTCTCAAAAGAGTTGTAGGAGAAAGGGAAAGTGAGAGATTGCTTTTTCCCTACTATTCCAAGAGAGATTTGTGCTTTGTTGTTAAGAGAGAATGAGATTCAAAGGAACTTTAAGGCATTTTCTTGGGGAAGAAATTAACATAAGTTGTATTTACTTCTTAATGTTTGTATGACTTTGTTTTAATATATAAAATCTTTATTTTGTCATATCTTCCTCATGAATTCTGAGTAGATTTCTTTGTCTTTCTTCTTGCAATGATAAATGGTGATGTGATGGTTAGGATTAGATGTGTCATATAAATGCTTACAATTTATGATGATTTTTACTTCTTTCTTCATTTACTTTTTAATCTGGCAAATTGATCTGTAAAAATATGTTGTGAAACATATGATCCAAAAGGGCTATGGTTTCTCTGATAAAGTGGAGATTACATTCAATGTCCATCAATAGAGTGATGTAGTTCGCCAGAGGTTGGGTGCAAATAATAGGGAAATATATTTATTTGGCGTAGAATTGGAGATTTTAAAGTGTGTCGGCATATTTTTAGGTTATGTGTTTTGAAAAGGGGGTCGCCTACAGAAATTGTCGGCGAATTTTTTTTTATATTTTAAATTTAATTTAAATATATAGTTTAAAGATAACATTTGGGTACAGTAATTTTAAGTTTTAAAGGTTTTAAGATATGAAATCAAACGATCTCACATCTGATAAGTTTATGTAAACGAGCACCTTCCCTGAACCATGTGTATCCGAAGAATGAACACCTTTGTTTAGCGATGTGGCTCGATTAAATAAACTAGAAGATTCATGTTTATCCGTTTGGTGCAACGAACGATTTTATGAGCCGACAAGTTCCCTACACTTAATATAAATGAATTAGCGAGGATTTATATTACACAGGTTCATAAAGTTCCCTATAAGGGCAAGCCCTATAGTTAATTACATCTTAAATGACGGGAATCATTTAAGAAAACTCTCGATAATGATCGATGATTTTGCTCTCGAGAATTTCAAAGTTTAAGTCTTTAAAGGATTGAATTTTGGAATTGAGGGAATGGATCAAATTTGAACAGTTATTTGGTGAAAAGGAGAAGTAGGAGAAACTGAGGATCAAGAGAAATCTTGGCAACTTCCCAAACTATCCTATTGTTTGGCTTGATTGATTTATTTAATGTTGCAATCACGCAATTTTAATTAATTAGGACTTATATTTATATGACATGATCATATAAATAGCCTTGAAGATGTGAAGGTTTATGTATTTTCAAACAACTACCTCGGAATCCTAAAATCAGTTAGGGCTTAATTTACATAATATGATTATGCAAATGCCTATATGAAAAGTTGAGGATTTATTATGTTGCACTAGGCAAATCACCTGAAGTCCTATGGCTTGGTTATTTAATTCTAGAGAAGTTTTGCGTAGACTCGGAGTTTTGCGTGTGATGGCCGTCTTGTTCCCCTGTATACGACTCCTTCTTGTTGCAGAGGTTTAGTTTTAGAAGTCATAAATCAGGAGATGAGAGAAGTGTTTTGGTTTGAGAAATCTTAAAATCCGAAGTGTTTTTAATATTTTAATTAAAATAAATCTTAAGTTTGATTAAAAAGATCCCCGGTTCCGTCATCCCGGCACCGTTATTTTCATCAATTCACTTAATTAAGATGAATTTGCTTTAAACACAACTAAATGAGTTTCACACTTTCATTTAGACCGTGAAATCACATTATGCTGCATTAAGGTTACATCATCAAGTATTCCGTCATTCAACGAGACGTTTTAATTTAGTTGCAATTGTAGTTTTGTTGTTAAATAGGTGATTAAATTTTGAGTTACTTTATATTTTGAAATGTTGTGGCGGTGAATTTTATCTTGCAGTGATTTTTTTTAATTTAGTTTTGGTTTCAGTTTGGGACACCTAAAGGGTTTGGTTTTTTCATGCGGCAATTGTTTATCATGCAAGAAAAGTAAAGTGCATTTGCAATAAAGTAAATTGCAATAAAATAAAAGCGTGCAGAGGGTCTTCCGTCATCCCGAAGCTGCACTTAAAACACATGTTAAGGCATTTAAATATTTCAACAAGTACCTAGGTAAAGCTAAGGGAAAGGTTTTGGTTGTCTATCAAGTCACAATCTGGCAAGTCGTCTCTGTAATGATACAGGTTCTTGTATTTTAGTTTAAGGACGATTTTCATCGAAAGAACGATTAAGTTCAATTGTTCTTATAAACATCCTATCATATTGAGGATGTGCTTAAGACAAATCTTAAACATCTTTTTCAATATTGCTAGAATTGTTAAGTCAAATGGATTTAATTAATCGAGTAGAGTAATCATCAGAGGTTTAATTAAGTTTTGTTCTTTTGCTCGATGAACTAGGATGTTTGAATATCCTATGAATGAGTGACACTTCACACTATTACTCCATTTAGGAGTTATGATAACCAGAGCTTTTAAGGGCAAATTGATATTTTTGTGATTTAATTTAATTTTAATTAATGGATTTAAAGTTTGGAATAGTGTTCAGAGTTGTTTTAGATCTATTTTGAATTCTTTATATCTTAGGTGATGTTATATTTAATTTAATTTAATTTAATTTAATTTAATTTAATTTAATTTAATTTAATTTAATTTGGTTTATTTTTAATTTTAATTTAATTTTTATTTTTTTAATTTTAATTTAATTTAGACTTTATTTTAATTTGATTTTATTTTTATTTAATTTAATTTAATTCAATATGTTTTAATTTAATTTAATTTAATTTAATTGAATCTAATTTTAATTTTTATTTAATTTTAATTTAATTAATATTTTATTTTTATGTTTTAAAGATGATTTTATTTATATGTTAAAGTATTAATTTAATTGAAATTTTGGAAGGATTTAATTTAAATATTTTAATTTTAATTTAATTTAATGATTAAGTCTTTTAGTATTTTAAATTTTGAGTTTGAATTATCATTTTAATTAGGAATTAAGTATTATTGGAGTGATTAATTTAGGGACTCTTAAATCAAAGAATAAACATCTTCTAAATAATATCCACATATTTTAATAATTTCAATTTTGTATAATCATAAATTTCATTAATTAAATAATTAAGGTTTATTTATTTAAAAATGATTCGATGGGTTTCTACCCTTCAATTGTTTAAATTTCAATCATCCAAATCAGATTAGGATCAAATATTTCACTCTTTCATTTATTAAGCCTAAAGTTTTAATTAAGGGTTAAAATTTTAATTAAGTTTTGCCCTTCAAGCTTAATAATTCCATAACTCACTAAATTGAGCTTAAATAAATTTGAAATTTTTATGTGGCTTCACGCACATGTCAATTAAAAGACATTAGAGGAGAAAATGTGATTTTTCTGTATTTAATTTATTTATATAATTATTTTTTGTAGAAAATAGGGATTTCAAGGAAAATTCAATAAGATGACCAAAGAAATTTTTCTGTTCTTAAGAGAGTATGGGGCACTCAAATGACTAGAGGACCATTTAGACTAATTTTGGTGATTTTTTGAATTTTATTTTATTTATTATAATTATTTCTCGTTTTGGAGTATTAGTTAATTTAAAAATAAAATAAAGATTGAAAAATAAATTTTTATATTTTTCCAAAATCTCTCTGATATCAAAGAAACCAGAGACAATTTTCATAATTTTCGGATATTTATTTGTTTTATTAGAATTATTTTAGTGAAAAGGTTGAAAAATACAGTTTTAATATTAAAAATTACATTAAACCTTTAAAATTCAATATCTTATCCTAGGAACTTAAGAAAAATATTTGGTTTATTCCTAAGTGTTTAGAATTCAAAATATGACATTTTGGTGATTTTTAATATTTTTAAGATTTTTATTATTTTTTAATTATTAAAAAATATTAAAATAATGATAAAAATCAACTTTTTAGAAATTACAATTTTAATTTTCCTAAGTTTCTCGATATCAGAGAAGCTCCGAAACCATTTTGAGAATTTTTGAAAAGTATTTTTGTGAGTAATGAATTTTAAAGTTTAATTTCTGCATTTCTTAAGAACATGTCTGACCCATTTGGTGGAGTTAACTTAGTCAATTGGTTTCAAATTTTTATAAGGTGTTCTCCTATCCCTAGAGGGACAGTGAAATTGTTTTTAAGTTAATTTGATGAGTGGTTAACCCTAATTAATTAAAGTTCAATTTTGGGTATTTAGGCGATTAGGGTTGTTCGAAAGTGAATTAGCTGGTATTTTCCTAGGTCTCTCTGGTCATAAGAAACATCACCAAATTTTTCTAGAATTTATTTCTCAACATGCTAATTGTGGAATTAAAATATAAAACAGTAACATGAACTTGAGAAAATCAATAACTTCTCATAGGGATAGCCTCTGACCTTGGAAAATTCAGGGAATGTTTCGAGTTCGAGAGGCTTAACTACATGGTCTCATTCCATGGTGAATTTCCTATATGCATGGAGAATTGAAATAGTGCAGAGGGAAGTAAATAAATCATTACAAAATAAAATACTTAATGAAATTACTTGATTTCTTTTCCACATTATTCTCCTCTATTCACTGAGCAAGAGGGTTTTTTTATTTTTGTTTTTTTAGGATTTTTTTTTTACACGAAGTTATGAATTTTGAAGTTCGGTTATTTAATAAATAAGAAAAATCCCTATTTTCCTACTTATCCACGCGGCCGCCACTCCATCCTCGGCGGCTCAGATCGGCCCGCGGCCTCTGGTCGGCGCCGCCATCCGACTCACCACTCAGGGGCCGCCGTTCTTAAATTAAATTAAATTAAATTAAAATTAAAAGTTGAATTAAATTAAAGATTAAATTAAATTAAATTAAATAAACAAATTAAATTAAATTGAATGAATAAATTAAATTAAATTAAATTAAATAAATAAAATCAAATTAAATAAATTAAATTAAATTGAATTAAATTAAATTAAAGATTAAATTAAATTAAATTAAATTAAGTTGAATTAAATATGACATCACCTAAGGCATGAAGGAAATTAAATATGAAACAACTTGAACACTATTCCAAATTTAAACCCTTTAGCCGAAGTTAAATGAAATCACAAATCATTTGAACACCAATTTGCCCTCAAGAGCTTTGGTTATAATAACTCCTAAATAGAACATTAAATGAAATGTTACTTCACTCATAGGATATTCAAATGTCCAGTTCACCGAGCAAGATAACAAAACTTGAATTCCCGGACGATTGATTCATTTGTATAATTAAATTCATTTGGACTTAAAACAATTTTAGCAATATTGAAAAGATGTTTAAGATTATGCTTAAACACTTCCTCAATATGATAGGATGTTTATAAGAACAATTGAATTTAATTGTTCTTTGATGAAAAAAAATCGTCTTCAAACCAAAACACAAGGAACCTAGACGTTATAGGAAATGACTAGCTATAGGATTAGGAACTTGGTAGAAAACCATAACCCTCACCTTAGCTTTACCTAGGAACTTGCTTAAATATTCTAATTGTGTTTTAAGTGCAGCTTGGGATGACGGGAATACCCTCCAGATACGTTTTTATTTTATTGCAATTTACATTATTGCAATTTATTTAATCGCATCACACTTACTTTTCTTGCATGATAAACAACTGTTGCATGAAAACCCACACCTTTAGGATAGTCCCTAAAACCGAAACCAAAACTAAGTTAAAAGTCATTGCAAGATAAAATTCACCGCCACAACATTTCAAAATATAAAACAACTCAAAATTTAATCACAAACAGAACACAAAACTACAATTACAATTAAATTAAAACGTCCCGTTGGATGATCGGGAATACCTCGGATGATGTAACCTACGTGTTGCTAACGGGATTTCCCACGGTCCAAATGAAAGTGTGGAACTCATTCGATTGAGATTAGCAAATTCATACTGGACTAAGTGAATCCGATAAAAATAATGATGCCGAAGGATGGAACCAGTGGGATCTTAACCGGTGTCGTTATAATCAACTTTAAGATTTGTTTTAATTAAAATATTGAAAACACTTGGAAATTAAGATTTTCTCTAAACCAAAACACTTTTCTCATCCCCTGATTTATGACTTCTAAAATTGAACCTCTGCAACAACAAGGAGCTCGGAGCATGGTGGGCAGCACGGCCATCGTCATGAGCAAAACCTGAGTCTACTTCAGCAAAACTTTCCTAGAATTAAATAACCAATCCATAGGATTTCGAGGTAGTTTGCCTAGTGCAACATAAACCCTCAACCTTTGTTAGGCATTTGCATGATCACGTCATGTAAATTAAGCCCTAACCGGTCTTAGGATTCTGAGGTAGTCGTCCGATACGGCATAAACCCTCATATCTTCCAGGCTATTTGTATGATTCTATCATATAAATATAAGTCCTAATTAACTAAAATTGGCAAAATCAAAACATTTAAACAAACATTAGGACTTTCCTAAACTCAAGCCAAACAATAGGATAGTCGGGAAATTACCGAAGTTCGCTTCGAATCTGTGATTTCTCCTACTTTTCTTCCTTTGGATTCCCAAAACAAAATGTTCCAAATTTGATCCATTCCCTATTGAAATTCCAAAATTCAATCTCTTGAAAACTTAAACTTTGAAATCCTTGAGAGCAGAATTATTGATTATTATCGAGAGTTTTCTTAGGTGATTCTCGTCACTTAAGATGTAATTAACTATAGGGGCTTGCCCTTATAGGGAATTTTAAAGAACCCGAGTAATATAAACCCTGTTTAATACTTTCATATTAAGCGAGGGAATTTGTCGGCTTATAAAATTGGTTCGCGGACCAAACGGATGTCACAAATCTTCTAGTTTATTTAATCGAGCCCCACCATCAAGCGAGTGTGTCTCATCCTTAGGGATAGATACACGGTTCGTGGTGCGGTGCTCGTTTATATAAACTATTTGGGATGTGAGATCGGTTTAATCTCATATCTTAAAACCTTCAAATTTAAAATTATTTTCAAAATCAAATACTATTTTTCAAAATTATTTATTTAAATTAAATTAAAAATTCGCCGACAATTTCTGTAGGCGACCTCTTTTCAAAAATAAAACACACAACCTAAAAATATGCCGACAGAGAATCTCCTTCATAAACTTCACATAGCTTGGCATTTTTCTAAGGCTTCAGTAAATAGAATATTAATTTTAAGTTTCTTAAAAATCTCCAAAAATTTTGAAAATTACTTATCCATCTTTTATTGTAGAAGTCTCTGAGGAAATGTTGGTGGTAGATTTTCTAAATCAAATTTTGGTGAAGAAATAGGTCTTTCCAAACCTTCGGGTCGTCCAATTTTGGTTCTTCAATCTATTCTTTCTCTACTTCAATCTCTTTTTGAACTTTACCTTCCAAGTCTCTTCCACTTCTCAATTGAATGGCTTTTACTTGCTCTTTATTTTTATCTTTTGGATTTATCTTTGTTTTACTAGGAAGTGTTCCTTGGGATCTATTAATTAATGAATTGGCTATTTGTTCTAATTGATTCTCAATATTCTAATTATAGCTCCTTGACTTTGTAATTGATTTCCCATTTATAAAACCACTTCTTCTATAGACAACTTCTTCTCCTTAAATTGTGAAGCATTGTTAAAACCTGAAGGATAAGGTCTATAATTATCATTCCCTTGGTTGTTCCAGTTCCCTAATGGGTTTACTTGATTGTTCCCCCATTGTTGATTACAACCACCTTGATTATTGGTATTCCAGTTAAAGTTTTGATGGTTCTTTCAACATGAGTTATAATAATTAGAATATGGGTTATTAGGCTTGTTTATGGCATTCAAAGTTTCAAATGATGTTTGAGATTCTACCATTTGCCCTAATGAGTTCTTTTCAATCATTGAAATTAGTTGAGAAAAAGTCATTCCAAATTGGTCTATCTTCCTTGAAATTGCAGCAACTTGATTTGCTAGCATTGCAAAAGCATCAGATTCATGAATATTGGCTGCTTTTTTATGATTTAGCCTCTCATAAGGCCATTAAAAATTATTTGTAGTCATTTCTTCAATTAAAGCATAAGCGTCATTAAACTATTTAGACATCAATGAACCACCAGCAGCGGCATCGATAATAGATCTAAGAGATTCAACTAATCCATTATCAAAAGTTTGAATTATTAACCAATTTGGTATCATATGATGTGGACACTTTCTCATGAGATGTTTAAAATATTCGCATGCTTCATAAATAGATTCTCCTTCAAACGGAAAAAAAGATGTAATATCATTCAAATCTTTGCCGTCTTGGATGGTGGAAAATATTTAGCAAGAAATTTTTGCGATAAATCACCCTAAATTCTGATACATCCAGGTGCTAACAAATGTAACCATATCTTAGCTTTATCCCTTAATGAAAAAGGAAAAAGTCTAAGTCTAATAGCATCATCCAAAACACCATCATATTTAACTGTAACACACAATTCTAGAAAATTGGAAAGATGTAAATTTGGATCCTCAGTTAGTGCTCCCCCAAACTGATTAATAGATATCATTTGGATAATAGCAGGTTTAAGTTCAAAAGAATTAGCCACTATAGCAGGATTTTGAATACTATCATGAAATTCATCTACTGCAGGGTTAGCATAATCTCTTAAAGATCTAAATTCTTGATGGATTTCAGAATTTTGATTATTTTTATTTGTCATTTCTAGAATATTTTTGTCTTTTTCTGTATTTAAAATTTTTCTAATTTTTTTAATTTTTTTATAGTTCTTTCTAATTCAGAATTGTAAGGCACAAGTCCTTCAGAACCTAAACTATACATAAACAATTAAAAATCACAATTAAAACAACAAAAACAAAAACAACACAACAATTTCCTAAAATAAATCTAACAAGTTTCAATAAGACTTTAAAAAGTAAAAATTAATTTTTCTTAAAATTTTCTTTCTTTCCCCTGCAACTGCACCAAAAACTTTATCCTTAATATTTATGCTTACATTTTATATATGAATTACTACTTCTCTTTAATTATATCTCTTTCTTTACAATAACGTCAAAAACTTGATGCTAATATAAATAAGAGATTTAAATGATATTTTAAAATGGGATACTATGCAAGTATGTGTATTGTTATCAAGTAATATAGGACATTCTGATTGAGCCTCGAGATATCAAATCCATAGGGAAAGAGTTAGATATAGATTTATATTTTTAGCAAAGAAAACAAAAAAATAACTTTTTACCCAAACTAAAGACAATATTTTAGGAAATAAAATTTAATTCTTTTTATTAATTTTTATAATTTGAAATGAAAGTAAACAACTACTTTAACTTAATTTTTGTAAAATAAAAACTAATGCAAATGAAATATCTTTTTCTTTCTTATGAATGAGTAATAAGTCATGGAATTTTGTTGTGGAAGTATGCAAAATGTGTTATTCCAGATAGGAGCAATTATATTCTTTACCCTTACTATAGATGTTATAAAGAACATAGATTAATGTATTGTTTTATAAATCTTGAAGACGGGTTAGGCAGGAAAGATACTAGCTCTCACTCTAGAGTTTCTTCTTCTCCCTCCATATGGGGGCTAACATCTCGTATCAAAACATAAAACAATAAATCAAATTGAGGGTTTTAGCCCGTCACTCTAAAGTCCTCTAATTCTACACCCATTAAAGTATATCTCACTATTTATTTGCATTCAATCATATGAACTACTTTCTCACCTATATAATCTCATGTGATTCTTAACAATTGTTTACTGAGACAATACCACACCGGTTCTTACATGTTCTCACAATAAATTTTAACATCTTAATTGACCAAATCAAAAAGTAAATGAAGTGCAAGGTTTAAATCATCACAACTTCTTCCAACATTGATTTCCTATACTTCACACAACATTCTTCAATATCTTTGTTACTTCATCATTTTAAGGAAAAAGAAAAAGAAAACTACTCAAAATTCATGGAGAAAATACAATCACAACTTGGTTTAAAAGTAGAAATCATAGTGAAAACACAAGAAGTCTTAATTAAAAACCAAATGTAATAAAAAATATAAAGACTTATCTGAAAATCCTCTCCACCAAACTCTTGAAATTCCTTTGAAAACTTAGCTTTCCCTTACAAGACTCCTTAGAAGTTGGCGCCCAACTCAAAGGACTCTAATTCTCTACTTCTAATCCTAATACAAACTATATCAAAATAAAATGGTAAAGTGGAGTGAAGTGTTACTAAAATAACTCTTTAACATAAACCACACTCTTCAACAACCTAATAATAATAACCCTCTAAAATCTCTCTCACAACACTCCCTCTTTTACTGATCTTCAAGTCCTCTTTTTATAACTTTCCAACAAGTTTCTTCGTATCTCTTCAATTTGTGTCCAAATTCAATGAATCATCCAAGAGATGCATCCATTAAAGAGTATTTTGAATTGAATTTGGCGCCAATAGGAAATTACCCACATTCTTACCAAGAGATGCCTCAAATACCTCTACAAAATGGCACCTAAAATTAAATAAATTCTATTTAGTAACTTCCGAGCGTAAGCACGATGTCTCGGCGCTTAGCCACGGGGTTTCTGACACGTAAGCTCCAAATCTGAGCGCATAGTCGCGTGGCCTTGGCGCATAAGCGCTCGTTCCGACGCTTAGCCGCCAAAAATCAATTTTGCAATTTTTTTCATTTTGGCTCTAAATTTGATCATTTTTCACTTCTTTCATCACATTCATCCATTTAATCATACATGTAAGAAAATACACAAAAAAACCTTTCATTAAAGTGAAATATCATCAAAAATAGGTATAAAAATGTGCATAAAAATACTATATATTTTAGGTGTATCACCTAACAAAGCCCCAATATCATAATCACTCGCATCACACATTAATTCAAATGGTTTTTCCCAATCAGGTGAAACAATGATACGTGTAGTGATTAATTTTCTTTAATAAATTGAAGGCAATTAAACATTCTTAGTTAAAATCAAAGATTGCATTTTTTCTAAAAGATGACACAGAGACTTAGCAATTTTAGAAAATTCTATAATATAATGCTTGTAAATACCAACATGTCCTAGAAAACTTCTAACTCCTCTCACCATAATAGAAGGAGGTAGTTCAGCAATAACTTGTATTTTCGTTGGATCAACTTCCATGCCATTTTTAGAAATTTTGTGTCCCAATGTTATTCCTCTTACGACTATAAATTGGCATTTTTCCCAATTGAGAACTAAATTTGTTTCTTCATAGTATTTTAGAACTCTCGCTAAATGATCTAAGAATGACTCTTCATTCCTTTCTCAATTAGATAATGGAAAATAGACATCATGCATCATTAAAAATTGTAGGTGCATTGCATAAACCAAAGGGTTTTCTTCTAAAAGCAAAATCTCGTACGGACTTGTGAATGTTGTCTTTTCTTGACCTCAAGAGCTATGGGTATATGGTGGAATCCTAAATATCCATCCAAAAAGCAGAAATATTGGTGCCTAGCTAGCATATCCAACATTTGATCCATAAACAGATGAGGAAAGTGATCTTTCCTTATGACGAGATTTAATTTTCTATAATCAATACATATTTGCCACCAAGGGACTTATCTTGTTGGAATTAATACATTCGGTTCATTGACAGCTGTAGTCACTCCCCCTTTCTTAGGAACGCAGTGAATCGGACTAATCCAAACACTATCAGAAATAGAATAAATAATTCCAGCATCCAACCAATTTAAATTTCTTTCTTGGTAACATCTTTCATGATAAGGTTCAATCTTTTTTGAGAATCTACCCTAAGCTTATGATTATCTTCATCAAAATTTTATGCATACAAAATGAAGGGCTAATTTCTTTAATATCCACTAATGTCCATCCAAAGGCTTTCTTATAATTTCTCAAAGTTTCCATTAGTTTTTCTTCTTGATCTTCAGTTAAGTCTAAGGATATTGTAACATGTAAAGTTGATGAGTTCCCTAGAAAAACATACTTTAAAAGTATACGGGGCACCTTCATCTTAAGTTCAGGAGATTTTTCAATTGTAGGAATAAAAGGTTTATTATTTTCTGTAGTGTTCAAAATCTCAAAATTTTTCTTAACAAAATTTGAATCCTCAGTTTTTATCTCAATTGATTTATCTTGAAAATCAGCTTCATTTCATTCTTTAGTTCTTATTGTCCTGATTTAACTTCAAAATTTTATCAGAAATGGTTATAACTTAAATCACCGATAATCTATATTTTGTAACATTCGTCATTTTTTTTCCTTTTGTTGGATACTTTATTGACTTTAACACAATAAAAGTAACTTCCTGTCATTAACTCTCATTGTTAGCTCTCATTTTTGCACATCTATCATGGCTCGTACAGTGGCAAGAAAAGGTCTCCCTAAAATGATTAGTATTTTGTTATCTTCCTCCATATCTAAACAATGAAATCCACAGGGAAGATAAATTTATCAACCTTAATTAGTACTTCTTCTATAACCCCCTTAGGATAATTTATAGAGCAATCAGCTAACTGAAGGGTTACAATAATGAGAGAAATCTCCTCTTAAGCCTAACGTTTTGAATATAGAAAATGGCATAAGGTTAATGCTAGCTCCTAAATCTCATAAAGCTTTTCCACAAAATATTTCTCCTATCGTACATGAAATAGTAAAGCTACCAGGATCTTCAAGTATTTGAGGAAGTCATTTCTGAATTATTGCATTACATTCTTCACTAAGTGAAACAGTATTATAATCACTAAACTTCCTTTTCTTATTTATTATATATTTCATAAATTTAACATAACTTGGTATCTTCTCTAGTACTTTAGCAAAAGGAATATTGATTGTTAGCTTCTAAAATATCTCCAAAAACTTAGAAAATTGTTGATCGAGCTTCTATTATCCAAGTCTCTGAGGAAATGGCGGTGGTGATCTTTCTAAATTAATCTTAGTTGGAAATACATTTTTTCCATATTTTTAGGAACATTTTCTTCATGTTTTTCATTTTCTTTAGTTACCCTCTCAACTTCAAGCTGTCTTTGTACTTTAGTTTCCAATTCTATACTACTTCTCAACTTGACTTCTTTAGCTTGCTCCTGATCTTTGTTTTTATCTTAGGATTAATTTTGGTGGTACTAAGAAGTGTCGCATGAGGCCTATTGCTAAGTGAGTTAGCAATTTGTCCCAGTTGACTCTCAATATTTCTTATTGCAGCACTCTGACTTTGTAATTGATTTCCCACCTCTTCTATAGACAACTTCTTATCCTTAAATTGTTGGTTATTATTAAAGTCAGGAGGATAAGAAGGTCTAGAGTTAGTACTACCTTTGTTGTTCCAATTTCTCAATGGGTTCGCTTGATTGTTCTCCCATTGCTAATTTCCACTACCAGAAAATCACAATTCCAATTAATGTTAGGGTGGTTTTTTCAACTTAGATTGTAATAGTTAGAAAATGGGTTATTGGGTCTATTATTAATTATATTTAAAGTCTTAAATGATGGTTAGAAATCAATCAATAGTCCCAATGAAATTTCTTCACTCGCATGAAATGTTTGAGGCAAGTTGATTCTGAATTGATCTAACTTCTTATATATTGCAACAACCTGAGATGCATAGAAATCGCATCATTATCAGGAAAACTAGCTAGTTTCTTAGGATTTACCCTTTCAGAGGGCTATTAAAAATTGTTAGTAGTCATCTCTTCAATTAATTCATATGCTTAATCAAATAGTTTTGACAGTAATGAACCTCTAGCAGTAGCATCAATGATGGATCTAAGGGATCCTACTAACTCATTGTAAAAATGTTTGAATAATTAACTAGTCTAGTAAAGCAAGATGTGAACACTTCCTAAGAAGTTCTTTAAATCGTTCTCAAGCTTCGTATATTGACTCACCTTCATACTGAGTAAATGAGTTAATATCATTTCTAAGCTTATCAGCTTTTAAAGGTGAAAAATACTTAGCAAGGAATTTCTGTGTTAAATCTCCCCAAATTCTGATAGATCTAGGTGATAATGAGTATAACCACATCTTAGTTTTATCCCTTAAGAAAAAAGAGAAAAATTATAAGTCTATAAGTGTCAGTTGATACACCGTCATACTTAAATGTTGCACACAGTTCTAAAAAATAAGAAAGGTGTAAGTTTGGATCCTTATGTGGTGTTCCCCAAACTGATTGTTTTGTACCATCTTGATTATAACACGTTTCAGTTCAAATGAGTTAGCCTCTACAACAGAGATTTGTATGCTCAATTAAATTTCATCTTATGTAGGGTTTCAATAGTTCCTTAAAGGTCTTTACTCGTGATGATGATTATTTTCAATAGTTTAATTATGTGATGTGTTCGCCTTTTCTTGTAATTTTGGAAGTTCTTCTTGTTTTCAATTTTTTCTTATGGTTCATTCTAACTCAGAATCGTAAGGTATAAAACTTCAGGTCCTGAACTATGCAAACAAAGTAAATGTTCAAAAAATAATATAAATTGAAATTAAATAAAAACACTCAAAAAATACGTAAATATATATTTCTTTTGTTTTTGCATTTTTTCTTATTTTTTATATTTTTTTTTATTTTAATAATATTTTTAACACACAAACAAGCACTCTCCTAAAATAAGTCTATAGTTCAAATAAAATTTCGATATCAAAAGTTCTGTTACTTCCCAAGCAATGGCGCCGACACAATTACACAGTTAATTAGTTTCCTAACCAAAAACTTGACCCAATTTCTTTTAAGCTGCTAGTGTGCAAAATGGATATACTATAGATTTTTAGAATTTAATTTATAGTTCATACACTAGGGGTTCTACGGAAGTATTTGAATCGTTTCAAGTAATATATGATTTTCTTTTAAACCTCGGTATCTATCCCATAGGGAAAGTGAAATTCTTTTATCGACTTCGAAAACTCAACTTAAACTGCATATTTTAGGAAATAAGATCACAAATTAATGTGTAAAGAAAGTAAAAAATTCCTACTAATTCCGTTTAAAAACTTAAATAAAATGTAAAGTGTTTCTAAACTAGTTTAATGTAGAAGAGTTCAAATTATGTAAAAGTCTTTCTCCTTGCAAAGAGATCATAATCAGTATAGGAATCAAATGTTTAAACGTTTAAAGGCTGTTTTGTGACAAAGATGACCAATCCTATTCTTTATCCTCTTCCGAGTGCATAATGAACATTAACTAACATAGAGTTAAGTTCCTAAATATCAGGTTATGCTTGGTAGGTTCTAGTCTGTCACTCTAGATTACCTACTATGACCTCTCTTTAGGACTAACCGATTCTTAGGTTTCAAACTCTAAATCAAATTGGTTAAGGTTCAAGCTTGTCACCCAAAATCACCAATATTGACCCATCAAGACTTATCTCCCTATCTATTTGCACTAACCAATCAGCTACCTTATCACCCACCAGATTAATGTGATTCTTACTAGTTGAGGAATACATAGCCCTCCCGGGTCATTATGGACTCAAAACAAGAATTAACACACCAATTGGTCATATATAATACATAAATTAAGTATGAAGTAATGAATCATCACAACTATGGAATAAGACCAATCTTAATCAATTCAAATCCTCCACATGATTAAATCTTATTGCAAGGAGAAAGATAAATAAAAATACTCATATTTCATGTGGATAACAAAAAAAACATGATTTATATTTAACTTAAATTTTACACAGTTAAGTCGAACTAAAACAAAAACACAAAATACTTATCTCAAACTCTTTCCCAAACAAATCCTCTGAAGTTCCTTTAATGACTTCTTTTCTCCAATAGAATCACCAAAACACATACTAAAAAGACTCGCTCACAACACTCTAACACACACACACACAAAATGAAAGCCCTCAAAAGACTCGAAAATTCCTCTCCTAATTAGCATCTAATGACTCATTTTGAAATAACTCTCAAAATCCCCAAAAGTCACTTCAGGTGCCTCTTTAAAATTCATCTAAATTCAATGCATTTTTTAGAAAACTGATTTTGGCGCCTAGCGCTCAACTGTGGCGCCTAGGAGCCCCACTTTGCTCAATTTTTCCTAATTTTCCTCTTAAACCTCATCTCTTGTACCTGCAATCAAAAAAACACAAAATACCTTCCATTAAAGTGTATTATCCTTAAAAATGAACATAAAATGTATAAAAAAAACATTTTAAGGTGTATCACTCTCTATTGATGTCTTTTTTGTACTCATTATAGAAAATATGTCTACTTAACTCATTTTTACTTTTGGAAATGGAAGTAATTTGGCTTTTGAACCAAGCCATCTGAATAGTTTTTCCCCACTCAAGATTGGGATGGGTTTCAATAGTTTCATCTTTTGTATAGTTGACCTTCAAATCATTGACTAAATGGAATCATCGCGACACTTTGAAATTTGATCAGAAGAGGATTTTCCAAGATTGAAAAAGAGCTTTTATGATCAACACTCTTGTGACTGCCGCTGTTGTTCTCTAGCATCCTGAGACAGTTGAAATCAAAAAGATTCCTGGTTCAGTCTGTGAATTACTTAAGACACTAATAATCTTAAGGATTTTTCCATCCAATGAAATTACTCCAACAATAACTAACACTCAAAGAAGAAATCAGAATATGAGACTAAGTAATAGAGTTGCATGAATAACGAAAGAGATGGATGGTGTCAAGCCTGAAATATCTCCTTTCTTGAGTGGGAGTAGGGTTCATTCACTCTCTACTGCACAAGGAGGAAACATATGCAAGATAGCTGAAATACATCCACCTCTACTAAGTGTGAACCACCTAGGATGAAAAAGAGAAAACTTAGGTAACTCGACTCTACAGGATATTCTAAAATATCACAAAGCAAGAAGGATACCCTATTACAGAATTCCTCTGCATTATAGGTGGAAGTGTGTCCCATAAGGAGAAGAAGGATCCTGAAACTCGAATGGACCATGCCTGGGCAATCAAGGTATTTTTTCATATGATTTTTAGTATACGCGTCAAACCAATTATTACTCGAGCACCTCCTTCAGTCTTGAAGTACCTTCGAAAAACTTAGGCTCCAATTCGATCCCCACCTGATGCTCTTGCTTATATACCACAACATCTTCAAAATACCAAGGAACAAAAATATGAGGTTTCAAACAAAATAAAACCTAAACTTTAAGTATCACCTCTCTGAACTATTGTTATGGAAGTAAAATCCTCATTGCTTCTTGATTCAGAAAATGTGTCACAAATTCAAGACAAAGTGGACCCTGAGACAGAGTCGTTCTAAAAGACATGGAAATCAAAAAAAAGTCATTAATCAAATTGATATTTTGTTAGACTTGAGAGTCATGAAAATTTTTAAGTTGATACTAACCAAGAATCTTAATATGCCTTTGTTTATCCAAGGCATGTTAAGGGTTAATCAAAATTAATGAAGTGATGAGTGAACTGGAAGCTAATATCAAGCAACTTAGAAAAGAAGAAAAAGAAATCATATCAAGAAACACGGTTACTGTCATGATTGTTAGAACTAGGACATGAGTAATGGAATGTCAAGATGACAATGAATCCTAGAATGTCATCGTTGAGGAAGGTATCAATCTAGATACAACTCAAAATCTTTTAGATCAATTAATAAAAAGAGATGAGTAGAATGAAAAGAATGGAAGAAGTATTGGCGCCAGCGCCTCGATATACAAAAATAGAAAAACTCTAAGTTGTGAGTTTGGTTGAAAAACAAAAAATGATAACAGCTGAGGATGAATTCTTCAAGAATAAGTCATAGTTACCACCCAACCCCATGGAGGACTTGAATTCCTTAGTCAAGTGAGAAGTAAAAGTTATATTTTCCCAGGCTCAAGCTATTTCATCTGTACCCAAAAGAAGACTATAACCTAAGGAATTTGATATAGTAAAATATCCAAAAAAAAATTGTACATGCAACCCTTAAGGTATTTTATGGAACCAACATTCCAAGACAACACTTAGCTCATTTCCATGCGATTTGTTGTAACTGTAGGGGAAGCCACACCATACTCTTCCATTTATTTATCAATAGTATGTTTAGAGTGGTATTTGATTAGTATGCAGAACTAGTTAATATTTCAGTGTCACCGGCCGCAGTGCACGTGTCATGTTCGCGTCATTCGCGTCGTTGTCATCATTGTCATTATCTTAGTATATTGTGGAGTTGCCAGTTTGTCTTCTATTATATAGCCCTTTTTCTCTGAAGAACTATCTCTCTAAATATGTGGATGATCTGAAGAGGGAAGAAATCGAAGGGCTAAGACAAACAATGACGGGGACAAACAAAAGAAACATGTGGAGAAAAGCCTTCAGAAGGTGGACTTTGTGTAGAGAGCTTCAAGGAATTTTTCTTAGGCAACATCGGCTCAGAATACTCTTGAGATAAACGCATGAAGAAAACCATACAAAAATAAACCCCACCACCAGAGATTCAAGTTGTTATGTTTGTTTTGGTGTTCGCTTCTTCCGATAAGGGCAAGCCCCTGTAGTTAATTATATTTTAAGTAATTTGATAATTACTTAAGAAAACTTTTGATTAAGTTTGTTAATCTTCCCTAAAAAGTTTAAATGTCAGTGTTTTTTATGAAAGAGTTTCAAGGTCATATTCTAAGAGTAATGGATGATTGATGGTCCAAAGAAATCCTGTCAAGCTTTTAAACTATCATGTTCTTTGATACCGTTGTCAAAATTTCAGTTGAGGTTCATCCTCTAGTTTGAATTTTAAATTTTCATCCCTGTAAAACAGAATCAGCACACTCTAATAATATGCAATATAAATCTTGAATAATGTATGCCTTTTTTTTCAGCAACTCTTCAAAATAGAGTTAGCATAAAATATGTTTTTGTTTGATTTGTTGATTGTTCTTTTTATTTTAGACAACCTGGTTAAGATGCCCGTGACTTCAATCATCTCGAGGTTGTCAATTTCACTGATATATTAGCCTGAGAGGTAGTCAAACTTACTATGATCGAAAGATTCCTCTCAGCAACCATGAGTAGCGTCGTCCAAGAAATCTTCATACACTTGGGTAAATGAGTTCAAGTTGCATTCAGTGATCTTTACTCATTAGAGTTTCATTTAAGTTCTAATATCTTTTTTCAGATTTTAAGGATTGAATGTTTTAGGTTTTTTAAGATTTCTTAGTCGATTTTCTTTTTGTAATTTTTTTCTTTTATTTTGTTGTTTGCAATGGCCCAATCAAGATCCTATGGTTCCATCGTTCGTCATTGGGGTTTGTGATTTGATTAGTCACAAGCGACTGGAAAATATTAATTAAAAATCATGAGTTACCTCCTCCAAAATATATTCTCAAACCTGGTTGTATTCTCAAACCTGGTTGTATGTTTGTGGTTCCAAGTTTAATTTTTAGTGGCTTTTAGGGTGAATGTCACAAAAGAAAATGAATTCCCTAAAACCAGAGATATGTGCAAGATAAAAAAAAAATAATAAAAAAAAACCCCAAAACACCCAGCATAAGAGTTAAGTTCAAAACCAAAGTCAAGAAAATGATTGTTAGCATTCCAAGTGTGCCTGAAATGTCTCCATTATTGAAGAAGGCAATAAAATGTGACAGAAGTAATATGGTTGTTTAAGGAAATGTATAGAACTCTCTTGTTGTAGCATTTCCCAAAAATAAATTGAGGAAGTCTTCAAGATTCATAAACTAAAGCTGCAACAATTTTATATTTCTAGAATAGAATTTATAAAAGAAACTTTTCCTCCCAAATAATGAAAATTTTCAGATTTTCAAAGTCTAAAGCTATAGGGACTGAATGGCTTATGAGTAAACATATAATCTCTTTTATTTCAAAGTCCAAAGCTATAGGAGGCCCATTCAAAAAGAATAATATCACATAAACGTGCTACAAGGAAAACTTGCTTCACCAATTCAACTAAAAATGAAATAACTTCACATAGGCTGAATGCACAAGTAAATCTCTAGCAATTAACTGAATAATCCAACCAAGAACTACAATGTGGTAATGATTGAAACTATTCCAATAAGTTTTAGTAAAAACTATTATGATTGCCCATTCTAGCTAAAATATCATAAACAGTATCTTAATATGGGAAAAAATTTGCGTACGTAAGACGTACGCAGAGATGCGTACGTAAAAGAAGGTTACAAGCAAGTTACAACCCTCCTGTAACCTACTTATAACTCCCTTGTAACTCCCCTGTAACCTACCAATAAGTTTGTGCTTCTGTTTTCATGCATTGGTAGGTTACAGGAGAGTTACAAGGGGTTATAAGTAGATTACAGGGGATACAGAGAGGTTACAATGAAGTTATAAGTAGATTACATGAGGGTTGTAACTTGGATATAACCCCGTGTAACTCTTGTATATCATGTGTTTACGTACGCAACTCTGCGTACGTATGCGTACGTCTTACGTACGCATTTTTTTCCCTTAATATGAAAGAGATTTTCATGCATAACACTCAATTTCCACTTTTGTTCATATATAACACCTCAAACTCATCTTGTTTAAACTTATACAGCTCAAAATTATCACTCGGCATATATAAACGACTCATGAAATCTTTAACAGTGGAATATATATATTAAAAAGAAAATCGATATTTGGCAGAGGCCCAAATATCGATTTCTCATGTGTATTCTAGCCCCATGATGAGAGCCGCGCCATGTGCCTATACTTCTAGAGCTCCCGTGCCACGGTGGGATCGAACCCCTAACTTGAGGGGACTTACAATAACCCCACCACCAACAGGCTAAGGTATGCGGCATCTTGTTAATCCAATCAATATATATATATATATATATATATATATATATATATATATATATAGATAATGATGAATGTGATTTATAAGTAGAAGAAAGTTTAAGGATTATGTATGCATCCACATAAGAAGTATGTGAAATGCATGTAAATATTCTTAACATTCAAATTTCAAGAGGGTATGTGAGAGTAAAATTTATTTCTCAAGTCATCTTATCCATAAAAAAATAGGTATAACACGTAATCCCAGACTGTAGCCCGTGATCATCTTCTAAACATATAGGTAATAATTCTTGAAAATTTGAAACTGAAGGTCTGGCCAATTAACTTCTACAAGTTTAGATTTCACATATGCTTTATTTCCAATATCACTTATTTATAAAAATGACTCTTACCCATAAGAATATATATATGTACTATAAATTTCACCATGATTAGCTAAAGCAGGAAGCTATGATACATGCATCTCAAATTGGCCGTACAAGATTTCATAGTTGATGGCTTGAAATAATATCGTGTGAGTATTAATAGCAAGAGAACTCAGAATTTAACAGCTGATAGTTTGCAATATCCATTCTACAAGTAAATATATAGTTTCTTGCATATTTATACATCAAACAAACCATATGGCATAACCACTATATTTTCATTTAAATTTAAATCACAAGTTATATTGCAACCACCAATTCCAGGCATGAAATTCAGACGTTAGAGATGTGTAAGGGTGATAGCAATAACTGTGTGTAACAAAATAATAAAAAAGATCCTTAGGTTGACCCAAATATTTTTGAAATCTCTTAGGGTTTAACCAACAGAAAAGCAAAAAATTAGCACAGAATTTTGGGACAGCAGGTTTTAGGTGAGGAAGAAGCTTAACATCTCAAAGTTATTTAATAAGGTTCTCATGAATGCACCCACTGAAGCATAATACACATAACTGAACCAAGATTTCTGAAGTTTAAAGCAAATCCCAAATAACATGAAAACGAAACCCATTAAAGAAACTTATCACTAATCTGTAGTACTTGGGCTGATAATGATGTAACTCCACTATTATAAATGATCTTTCAAACTTCAACAGAGAAAAATAATCCCACAGTGAAACTAAAGGACCATATCTTCATGATGTGACAAAAACAGAACTGTGTAAAACAAAAGAATACTGAGGAGAGATGCTGTGTAAAACAAAAGAATACAGAGGAGAGATCCTAGATATAGATAGAATCCCTTAAATCCCTTGATCAAAAATAGAACTGTGTAAAACAACATCAGAGGAAAGATGCTTCTCTATAATTGAATCAACAAGAGCTATACTGAACATGATGTTTTATAATTCAACTAAATAAAGAATACTGAGGAGAAATTCGTACTCACAAATTATTGAAAAGGGGTGGAAAAAAGGGATGTGAACCTCAATGACCAGCAGGGAACTCAATTCCGTGAAAGTCAGGTTAAAAATGTGACCAGCAGGGAACTCAATTTCGATTCTCCATGTGTTTCCATGTGTTCATATTGTATTTCATGGTGTATTAGCCGTATATATAGGTTCGTCTCACCAAAATGAGTCCATAGGATCAAACCCCAAGTGATTTGTTTGAGTCTAGGCTGAGATCTTGAGGTTTTAGTGTGGACGGTTTACGGGTTAGGTCAGTTAGGGACGATGACCAGGAGCCGTTGGATGAAGCGCGTATCACTCCGACGACTGAGATCGCGTCGGACAGAACTGCAGGACATAAAGCGCGTGATGACCTGGAAGGCGACATTAAATGGGAGTGCGCCGTGTGTTGCTTCGGAACTGCCTAGGATTAAACGGCGCTGTGTGGAAAAGTAGAAAATTAGGGAATTTTCTGAATTATTTAAGTCAGTTCCTCTTTAAAAATTCATAACTTGATGTAGAAAAATCAAAAAAATAAAATAAAAATACATATTGCTCACTGAACATAGGAGAAAAATGTGAAAATTGTTTCAAGTTTATTTGATGTATAGTTTATTTTTAATTAATTAAATACTATTTTGAGTATTTCAATTCTCCATTTGCATGGACATTTCAACATGGCTTGAAATTTAATGCTTTTGTTCTCTCTGTCATGGGGGATCTTCCCTGATTTTCCTAAGGTCAGAGGAGATCCCTATGAGGAGATCTCTATTTTTCAAGTTGTAGGTGTCTGTTTTGGAATAAAAATTAAAATAATTAAAATATTTATCAGAAAAATCCAAAGTAAATTTTGGTAGGTTCACTGTGATCAGAGGAACATAAGAAAAATGTAAACTTGGTCTAACTCATTAATTATAATCCTAATTGTAATTAACCATAAGTTCTAAATAAAAATAAATCGGATTAAATGTAAATGAAAATAACCTAAAAATTATTCTCGATTGTAATTTAAGGTCAGTGAAACTTACCATAAAATTTTCAATTCAATTGGAGTTAATTTAGACACTTAAATGAATTTTCTAAGTTAAATATGAACTTTGGCATTAAAATAATTTTAATAATTAAAATACACTTTAAAAATCACCAAATTAATTTTGGGAGTTCTCTGTGATCAGAGGAGCCTTTGAAAAATAAAATTGTAATTAAAATAATTTTTTTATTTTTAATATTCTTTTAATAACATCTGCCGTTGCCGGTCCCGAAGCCGGATGTGAAAAGTGGAGGGTTGCGTTAGGTAGTCGACGACCGGCGTAAAACTTGTCGAAAAAAATCATGACATGAATCCTTTTGATCATTGTGTAAGTGCTAGGGCGTCCCCAGAGCGACGCGGCTAGTATGACTCGAATACGATGGAAAGTGTGCAAGGGCCGCTACACGGCGCCGGGTGTAGTGTCGAGTAAGCAAGGGTTCCCACATTACGGACGGATGCGGGTAAAGAGTTAGTCCATGATACTAGTATTAGGATAGGATCTCGGAATATAGGTACTCTCAATGGTAAACTAATGGAATTGGTTGATATTATGATCCATAGAAAGATAAATATCCTATGTATTCAAGAAACTAAATGGGTTGGAGAAAAAGCTAAGGAGATTGATAACTTAGGTTTTAAAGCTATGGTATTACAGTAAGAGTCGTACTTAGAAATGGTGTAGGTGTAATTATAGATAAGAGTTTGAAAGATAATGTTGTCAAAATTAATAGAGTTGGAGATAGAATTATAAGCACTTAAGATTATTATTGATACTAAGATTTTTAATATTATAAGTGCTATGCTCCTCAAGTTGGTTTAGATATAGACTCAAAGATAAATTCTGGAATGATTTAGAAGACTTAATACACTCGATACTCTCATGAAGAAAAAATTTTTATTGGAGGAGATTTAAATGGACATGTCGGTAGAGTGGTAGAAGATTTCGAAATATTCATGGTGGCTTACGGTTATGGAGCGATTAATGAAGAAGGTAGAACCATTTTAGATTTTGCTTTAGCGTATGATTTGATTATTACTAATACTTTATTCAAGAAAAGAGATGAACATCTTATTACTTATAAGAATGGATCTAATAAAACACAAATTGATTATTTTCTTATGAGAAGAAGAGATCGTCGAGATTGTAAGGATTGTAAGGTTATTCCAAGTGAGCAATTAAGTACCTAACATCGATTATTAGTTCTAGATTTTAAGATGAAGAGTTGTAAAATAAAGAATACTAGGAATCAACATCGTAGAATAAGATGGGGGCACCTAAAAGACACAAATAAAATTATTTTTATGAGTAAAATTCAAGATTTAAATATTTGGGATGTTCATGAAGACGTGAATGTTATGTGGGAAAATTTAACTAATACTATTAAACAAGTAGTTAAAGATGTACTTGGAGAATCAAAAGAAAAGTTTCTATAAATAAAAATAGTTGGTGATGGAATGATAATGTACAAGAAAAGATAAAATCTAAGAAGTTATGTTATAAAAATTTGTTTAAATGTAAAAGCTTACAGAACTAGGAAAAATATCAAACGGCCGCAGGAGTGTAAAAGAATAATCGATGACGCTAAAAATTTTGCTTTTAGTGATCTTTATAACATGTTAGATACTTAAGGAAGGTGAAAAATATATGTATAAACTAGCTAAACAAAGAGAAAAGAAAACTAAAGATTTAACTCGAGTAAAGCGTATTAAAGATGAAAATCAAAAATTGCTTTTCTTAAAAAAAGATATTCAACATAGGTGGGTGAGTTATTTTGATAAACTTTTTAATGATGATGCTGAAAGTACGATCGACCTTAGTGATCTTAATATCGTTAATAATAATTAAACTTTTCATTTTTACCGTCGCATTAGTAAAAAGAAGTTGATGAGGCTTTAAAGAAAACTAAGGGGCAAGTACGTAGGACTCGATGATATCCCAATTGAAGTGTGGAAATGTTTAGGTGATTTGGGGGTTTCTGGCTTACTAAACTTTTTAATATTATTTTAAAAACTAAAAGGATGCACGAGGAGTGGAGAAAGAGCATTTTGGTCCCCATTTTTAAGAATAAAGAAGATGCACAAGAGTGTGTAAATTATAGAGGAATTAAATTGATGTGTCATACTTTAAAATTATGGGAGAGGTAATTGAACATAGGTTAAGACGTATTACGAAGATTTCTCATAATCAATTTGGATTTATGCGGGCAGTGTCTACCATGGAAGCTATACATTTATTGAGAGGTTTGATGGAGAAGTATAGAGATAATAAGGAGGATCTACATTTGATTTTTATTGATTTAGAAAAAGCTTACGATAAGGTTCCTAGAGATGTTCTTTGGAGAGTCCTCGAGAAGAAAGGTGTTGATATAACTTATATTCAAGTCATTAAAGATATGTATGCTTAGAGTCGTTACATGTGTTCGAACCGAAGGAGGATTGACCAAGTATTTTACTATTTACGTTGGTTTACATCAAGGATCGGCTTTAAGCCCATATCTTTTGCTTTATTTATGGATGGTCTTACTTGGGCATTTACAAGAGGATGTACCTTGGTGTATGCTTTTTGCCGATGATATCCTCCTTGTGGATAAGACAAGAGAAAAAGTCCGGGAAAAACTTGAATTATGGAGGTCTACATTGGAGTCTAAAGGTCTTCGTTTGAGTAGAACTAAAGCTGAATACATGGAATGTAATTTTAGTAATAGTAGGTCTAGTGACGACGGTGTAACTTTGGGTGATCAAATTATTAAAAGGTGTGAACGATTTAGATATCTTGGGTCCATTGTTCAAAGCGATGGTGATATAGATGGGGATGTGAATAGTAGAATTCGGGTTGGTTGGTTGAAGTGGAGGAATGCGTCCGGCCTATTGTGTGATAAGAAAGTACCACTTAGGCCGAAAGGAAAATTTTACAAGATGGTGGTGAGACCTTCAATGCTCTATGGTGCTGAATGTTGGCCTTTAAAAGAGAAGCATAATGTTAAGTTAAGTGTTGCGAGATGAGAATGATTAGGTGGATGAGTGGCTTTACTCTTAGAGACAAAATGCGAAATGAATATATCCAGTAAAAGGGTTGGAGTTGCACTAGTGACGGATAAAATTAGAGAGAGTCGCCTTAGATGGTTTGGTCACATTAAACGTCGACCACTGATGATCCGATTAGGAGAGTAGATGTTTTAAATACTACTTATGTTAAGAAAGGCGAGAGCGAGACCTAGGAAAACTTGGGCTTATTGCATAAAAAATGATCTTAATTTATTAGAATTGAACGAAAATTTGACACTAAATCGGACACAATGGAGAAAAAGGATTCATGTAGCCGACCCCACTTAGTGGGATTAAGGCTTTGTTGTTGTTGTTGTTGTTGTAATATTCTTTTAATATTTAAATAATTAAAAATCAATAAAATTCACAAAATTAATAAAATTGATGGAAATGTTTCAAATTGCCTTCTAATCACTTGGGAACAATTGGAATAATTTTCCTAACTCTCTAAATAAAGATATTAAATTCTAAAGGGTTAAAATTATTTTTACAGGCTAAATATAGAATTTTCTTAATTTTTCACTAAAATAATTCTAATAGTTAAAATATAAATTGAAAAAAATATAAAAATTAGTTCTATGGGTTCCCTGACCTCAGAGAGATTTAAGAAAAATATAAAACACGTTTTTTCACTTAAATTATATTTTATATTTAATTAATACTCTGGAACTTAAAATAATTATAATAATTAAATTAAAATTCAAAAAATTATGAAATTTGGTCCAAATGGTCCTTTGGTCTATGTGAACCTCCAATAATTTTTCTAGGGACATAAACTTTATTTTGACTAAGTTATTGAATTTTTTTTTGAAAATTTCTATTTTGCATATAAACATTTATATAAATTAAATTAAATTAAATGAAGAAAATTTAAGTTTTCTAATCTGATGCTTTAATTGACTCATAAGTTGAGTAACATAAAAATTTTGAAGTCATTTGAGTTGAATTTGATTAATTATGAAGTATTAAGGCCTTAGGGGCAAAGTTGTAATTTTAAAGAATCTAGCCTTAATTAATATTTAGGCCTAATTAAAGTGGGAAATGGGTAATGAATGATCTTAACAAACATATTGGAATGATTGACACATAAGGAATAAGTGGTAGAAACCAATCTCACTTTTTTCACATTAAAGGATAAATTGACAATTTTCTTAATTACTTTAATTTGGAAGAAAATTAAACTAAAAGATTCTTAAGGTTAGGAGTTTGGTTTTAAAAGTTAATAATTCATCAATTAAATACCCCTACTTGATGTTTAAATGATAATTCGTTAATTTAACAAGAATCATAATTATATAACTTAACTTTTCTAAACATCACAAATATACTAACTAAAACCTTAAGAGCTTAGTAGTGAGCTAGACTTAATTAAATTTGACTAATGAAGTTTAGAAAAGCAAAACACAATTAATTTAAAAATACATTTGAAACACTACAAGCCCACCGAAATTGGTTGAATTCTTTCATAAATCAATTTACACCTAAGGGTCCCACTTACATAATTCTGAAATTAAATGTCAAGTAATATTTACTCCACCTTTTAGGATAATTAAAACATTAGCTCATTGAGCATAAGGGTATGAAATATATAAATCATTTTAGTGAGTATAATAAGTTCAGATGAACTCAAGAAAGTTCAAAAGGATTGTAAAATACCTAAGTATCTTCTGGATCTTTTCACAAGTCTTATGAACATTTTGTAGGACAACTGAGCCCATCATACTTATTAAAGGAAGACATCTCTCAAATGAAATAAATAGGACCCACCAAGTTGTGACATAGGATTTTACAGGCCTGTGATGAACCTATTTATAGGCTTTGACTTTCCTGCAAACTATAAATGTTTATTGCAAAAGATTCTAAAGTTTTAAGTAGAGGAACGAGAAGACCCGTCAGGTACGCTTTTATAAGTTTACAGTAACTTCTTTTCTGTAATTCTTTTACTATACTTTTATGAACTTGCATGCTAAATAATAATATCACACTGCATGAAAACCAGAACTTTTAGGATAGTCACAAAATCAAAACTAAAAAATCAAAATTAAAACAAAACAAGATAAAATTCACCGTCACAACAGCCAAAATATAAGACAACTAAAAATTTAATCACAAACAAAACAAAAGTACAATTACAACTAAAATTAAAACATCTCTATCGGATGATCAGGAATACTTTGGAGGAGGCAACTTATAGCTGCTAACGAGCTTTCCCACGGTCTAAATGAAAGTACAAAACTCATTAAGTTGAGTTTAGTAAATTTATTTGAACTAAGTGAATCTGAAGAAAATAGAGGTGCCGGAATAAGAGAACCGTGAGATCCTAACCGATGTCGCTATAATCAACTTAAATATTTCTCTAATAAGACATTAAGACACCTCAATTTAAACATTTTTTGAAATATGCTACTTCTCTTAACCTCCTACATTTGACAATTCTATAACTAAACTTGCTACGACGATGAGCTTGAAGCATGCACAGTGGGCAGCACGACCATCTTCAACAGCAAAACTCTTTAGAATTAAACAAAAGTCATAAGACTTCGAGGTGGCTTGCCTAGTGCAGCATAAACCCTCACTTGATCTCTTTAGGTCTTTGCACCTCGTGCAATATAAGCCCTAAATAGTCTTAGGATTCAGAGGTTGTCATCAGATATGACATAAATCCTCTCATCCTCCATACTATTCACATGATCGGTATCAAGTGAATGCAAAGCCCTAGATAATAAAATTGGCAGGATGGAACATCAAATAGTAATCTCAAATCGAATCCAACCCATAGGATAGTTGGGAAAACACCAAGATTTCTCTTGGATCTTTGTCTCCGCCCTAGCTTTCTCCTCCTTTGGATTCCGACAATAACTGTTCTGAAACTTGAGCTACTCACCTATTGAATTTCCCATTATCACATTTTCTTAAAGAATCCTACCATTTGGAGGTCATGAATACAATATTTTCTGATCTATATCAAGAGTTTTCTTAGGTGACTTCGGTTGTCTAAGATGTAATTAACTATAGGGGTTTGTCCTTATAGAAAACTTAAAGACCCCAGATTAATATTAACTTATATAGTTGTTTCATATTAGATATGGGAAATTGTTGGTCAACATAAATGCTTCGCAGACCAAACAGATGTCATGAATTCTTTAGTTTATTTAATCAAGCTTCACCACCAAGCAATGTGTTCATTCTTCAGGATAGATACATGTCTTGTGGTGAAGTACTCGATTATTTAAACTATTGATTATATGGGATCGGTTTGATTTCATATTTTTCAAAATGAAGTTAAAATGATATTTTCTAAAAATGCTATATATTTATATACAACAACAACAACAACAACAAAGCCTTAATCCCACTAAGTGGGGTCGGCTACATGAATCCTTTTTCTCCATTGTGTCCGATTTAGTGTCAAATTTTCGTTCAATTCTAATAAATTAAAATTTAAAAATCCTAAAATCCTTAAAATGACCGACACCTACATGAAACTACATTGAGTGTAGAAATGGCTCAAATTTCTAAATATTGCGGGTCTCAGTCTAGTCCTCTAGGAGAGTCAAGGCTAAATTCTAAGCTCTAAGGAGAGGGAAAGGAAGACCTCATAAAAATAAGGTCAACAACTAGTTGCATGGCTTTCACATCTGAATATGAAGATCGTGCAACTTATAAAGTATAATTTGGATCACTAGATTGACGTATGAATGAAAATTATAATTTTTAGGGTTTTTGACGATAATTGTCTAGCATGAAAATTTTAATGAAATAATTTCACATAAAAACCATTCTAATTTATAATCAAATTGATTTGTATGGTCTTTATTAGTTATAATAAGCACATGCGACTTTCAAAATGAGGTTCTGAATCTTACAATCATCTCGGGAGAGAAAACAATAATCTCAAGATTTCAGTGAAGTTCAAGCCCAAGTAAAGTCCGGTTAAACATAAACCAAGAAAATAACGTTGACTAAAAATGAGGTCAACAATCACCTATTTAGTGTTGTCCATATTTTCATTGATCACATAAAATAGAGTTCAATGTGTTTCTTCAAGGAAATAGAATCAATTTGCGACCTAGTTCAAGTTGCCAAAATTATACTACACAGTCACAATATTACTCCGAACTCTTATCTAATATAATATCACTTAAAATCATCAAGATTAATCACCAACATAACATACGTACATACCCCAGCCTTAAAACAATGTTCTAGAGCTCAAAATGAAGTTAATGAAGAATTCATCAGACTCATCCTCAATTTAAATTTTTTTATAGGTTCCTTATGTATTTTGATGTATTACAGACAAATTTGATTTTTTTTTATATATAGGGAAGATTTTAGCTTTGTTATGCTCTTGTAATTATATTGCACAAATATAGCTCTTTCTATAGTGTTGTGAATTGACCTTAATCTACAGAGGTTGGAGATGAGCCTGAGAATTTATCTGTTACATCATTATTAAAATTTTAAAGAAAAAATTGAGCTTCTTTCAAAGCTTTCATTTATATAATTTTTCTGGCATATGTGCATTCTTATTAGCAAGGTCATCAATTATATGTATATATATATCTGAGCGCGAGTGCACGTATATGTTAGTATAAAACTGGACATCTCAACAAAACAAAAACTGGTTTTATTCGAGTTGAAATAAGCTCAAATTTGACACTTAAATCATGGTTAGAAGATTTTGATGAGCTAATTAAAAGGTCCAATGATTTTGAATATTGCATACTATCAAATTGAGCATCTTAATAACAAGAATCCAACAAGTCCATCATTTAATCATATAAAGGCCCTTTCATTATCATGATAGACCATCAGTAATACTGATTTCATTATTATAAAACACGACAATATTTTGGCAGAATTACATACAAAACACAAAAATTTTTATTATTTATAAAACAAGCACGTCATTTTTGAACGATCAATTCTCAATATTTAAACATAATTTATTATAAATTTTTTAACAATGATAATGGCCTAACAGCACATACCAAGCTACAACAGAAGCTAATGATAAATTTCAAGTATGAGAAAATTATGAGCAAAGATTATTGAATCTCTAAGAAATTCAGATTTAATGAGCAGTAATTTGATATTTTACTTTCTGAAAAAGCAACATATGAACATGTAAGGCATCAAGAGAAGCCTTTCTAAACATATACAGGAATTTATTTTTCTTCCACAAGCAAGTCAGACAATTTTCTTCTGCAAAAATGATTTCAATCGATCAATTGAATGATAAACAATGGTTATTTACTATTTGCTTTTGGATTTGGAAAAAAAAAATCCAAAAAACTCACAAGTTCTTCTATATTAATCCTCCATTGTTCAAAAACTCTTTATGAATCGTCATCATCCATAACTCCGCTCGCCACAGCTTTGAATTTTTCATCTTTACAGCGCCTCTGATCCCTTATCATAGATTCAAACACTTCTAAAAGTTCATCCAAACCCTCCATGTCGTTTCCCAACCCCTTCAGAGCACAAACAATGCTCTCTATTGTGGATAAAAACCCAGCCTTTGGCTGATGCCTCACTTCACTATACAAGCTCTCCTTCCTCTGACTCAACTTCAGATGAGGCAAAAGCTTCAGCCAGGGATTCTCATAGTACATCCGCCTTGCCTTCGCCCAAGTACCATCCAACACAATCAGATGCTTCACCTCATGATCCAACTCTGTGAGCTCGATAGCGTTGGAGCTGGGGAAGAGGAGCACTGATCCCTGAGGAATGAGAAGATTATATTCTTCAAAGTCTTCGAACTCTTCACTGTTTTGAAACAACTTCTTTGTCTGCAACTTCTTAACCATGAAACCATTTGAAACAGCAGCTCTCCCAACTGGATAATTCAGAATCCAGCCAATATCAGGCTTTGCTGTTCTTTCTATCGCCACAATGATATATTTAGAAGAGTAGGTGACAGTATGCTTAGTGGAGCTCCTGGTAACCTCATCATCTATCGGAGTGTAGCGAATCTGATTATAACCGTTAGAAACGCTGGAAATATATTGTGAAGAATTGGAATTTTTCTCGGATTCTGGAACTATTGAGCAGAAAGGTGATCTTTCGGACTGACACTGATCAATAACAAAAGAGTTTGGAGTTGATGCATCTGAATTAAGACAAATGCCGGAAGTTCTCGAAGAAAGACCCAATATTTCATCCAAAACCAGCATCTCAAGGTGATTTCCGGCGACCTGAGAAGGAGTGTGATCTTGACTCGGTTCCAGAGGGCGAATGAGGAACTGGGCTCGGAAAACAACGTCGGTGACGGGTTTCACGCATAAGTTCTTAAGGCCGAGTCTAGCAACTCTGGAGGAATTCAGAGGATGGCTTTTCTCGAGGCTGTGCTGAAGGATTGTGACGGCGATGGAATTTTCGAGCGGCGGCGAGTTGAGGCGGTCGCAAAGGCAAGTGCGGGCTGGCTTCGAGCAGCGGTGGCAGAAGGGCCTTCGAGCAATACCCTCGCTTCCCATGGATTAAGAATGGGAAGATTGGAGCTATTGATTGGTTTGGGAAGATGAGAGGGAGAAGGCGGCAGAGGTTGAATGCTGTTGGAGAAGAGGACGACATTTGCTGGTTTTTATAAGTCTGGAGGATGTAAACCCTAAAGCCCTCGTTTCCCATTTTCAAGGCTTAACTAAAGGAAGGAGGAGCACGAGGTTGGACAATTACCGTTCAATTTGATTACTTATTTTCTTTGCGGCGATGACATGTCTGAAGTTTCTATCTAGCCTTTGATCAGAAACCGTTGGGTTGTGTTTTAGCTCTAGTTTATTTATAAAATTAGAGCTCCAATTAAATTTAGGGTATGTTTTAGTCAGTTGCAGCCTATTAAAAAATCTGCTGATAAGTTGTTGATCCTGATAATCCGGATAAGCTATTTTGTTGTTTGATTTATACTGTTTGAAAACAGCTGATTTGCAGTTATTTCTGGATAAATGATCATTATGCCCCTGTTAAGCAATGTTGTTTACAATAAAACTGTTATAGCAACATATTTGATAGTTGAAAAGCATAAAAGCAATACAAAACACTTAAAAAATAAGATACAACCCTCACTTAACAGTGTCTATCAAGATTGATAAAAAAAGAAAAAATTATTAAATTGACAATTAAAGTTACGATCATATTAATTTTAAAATCGAGACAACTATGTCATTCTCCAGGGATAACATCCAACCCCAATCACTATCGGCAGTGGACTCAGTTGGATTATTCTTTAACTAGAACAAGCACACTTCTCTGTGAGTCTCCGCGGCAACTGTAGAACTGTCTCCGATGCATGTGTCTGATGTGACATTAGTATGGAAGTCTGTAGTTCACAGTGACAGAGCACAAGTCAGGAGGTCCCTAAAGTCCTGAAGCTCTCTTTCCTTGAAAAATACATAGGAGAGCCTATTAGTCTTATCAAAAATTAAATTAAAAAAATGTGCAAAGAAATGAATAAGTGAAAAATGTATTGAATAAACAAGCATAAATTGATAAAAATAAAATAAAATATTGGTATGAGGTCTCAGAGAACTAACTACAACAACTAACAAGTTTGTCACTACAAGAAGATAGTAGACCTTGTAAAAAAATGAGTTATTGGTAACGGTGTATATTCTGGTAACGGTGTATATTCTGGCAACTCTGGAATTTCCTCCAGGAAGGCAATCTCGGCGGCTACGGCTTCCCCGGCGATCCTTCTATTTCTATTTCTTCTTTGGGTCTTTGTCGGCGAAGGAATCTTCGAACCGGACCCGATTTCGAAGACGAAGGTCTTACGAGAAGATCCGTACCCTCCACGGTAACGTGTTTATCATAGTTCGGATTCCTTTCCCCTTTGATTTGGCGAAGTCGGGGTAGGTGCGGAAACAACTAGACCGAGTGGGGGTAGTGAGAATGGTCCTCCCGCGGACGAGCAGATTCCTCCTAGTCGGGACCCTTTGCAGGGGAGGAAACTCTTGGGTCGACCTAAGGTCGAACTCAGCGGTGGTTCCTCGGCTTCGGATACCTTGTTCGTCGCTGCAAAGAGGAGACGTCGGTGACCTCGACGTTCGTGTTTTCAAATCCCCGTCCAAATCGGATGACCCCATTGTCGGGCAGCTCATCCTTATAGACAGCGAAGTCCAGTCCGTTGGTGAAGGAGAAAATCAGTTTCGGGGCTTCCATTTCTGCAAGGTAGATTCTGGTTGTCAGTCCCAAGTTATGCTTCTTTTCTTTAGGACGAAAAGAAAGGAAATGAAAAAAAATCCGAACTCATTCTTTGTTCATGTGTTTATAAAAAAGAATCATTTGTTAAAAGAATCACTTATTAGAGGGTTTGTTTATTTAGAACGGAATGTTCAAAGGTGTAGAGAATGTAAGGAATCCGGTTCGTAGTTGGAAAGGAAAAGAGAGTCTTAAACAAGACTTCCCGACTCGAAGGATCACACCTAAACTAACACCTATCGGGGGTCCACCCCACCTCGTAAATGAGGTAAAAGGATCTCGGAACCTCTCGTTTAGGGGTGTCTAAACAAGTGGCTCCTAAATCCGAGAGAATGTTGGCTATACTTGTTCAAGATAGAAATGAACATAGTATTCCAACGGAAAGAAGGGTAGTTTGATCCATTAGGGACATGGATACACTACCGATTTTTTGAAAGCAGAATTATTTGATTATAATGGAGAGAGGAATTGTCCCCAGCGGAGTCGCCAGAATTTTGTCGGCATATTTTAGGTTGTATTGTATTTTAAAAGGGGGGTCGCCTAACAGAAGTTGTCGGCGAATTTAAATTTTAAATTTGATTTAAATATATATATAATTTAGAAAGTAGTATTTGGCTTTGAAAATAATTTTTAAATTTGAAAGTTTTAAGATATGAGATTAAACCGATCTCACATCCCAAATAGTTTATATAAACGAGCACCGCACCACAAACCGTGTATCTATCCCTAAGGATAGACACACGCTTGATGGTGGGGCTCGATCAAATAAACTAGAAGTTTTGTGACATCCGTTTGGTCTGCGAACCAATTTTATAAGCCGACAAATTCCCTCGCTTAATATGAAAGTATCAAACAGGGGTTTATATTACACAGGTTCTTTAAAATTCTCTATAAGGGCAAGCCCTATAGTTAATTACATCTTAAGTGACGGGAATCACCTAAGAAAACTCTCGATAATAATCAATAATTCTGCTCTCAAGAATTTTCAAAGTTTAAGGTTTTCAAAGATTGAATTTTGGAATTTCAATAGGGAATGGATCAAATTTTGGAACATTTTGTTTTGTGAATCCAAAGGAAGAAAGGTAGGAGAAATCACTGATTCGAAGTGAACTTCGGTAATTTCCCGACTATCCTATCGTTTGGCTTGAGTTTAGGAAAGTCCTAATACTTATTTAAATGTTTTGATCTTGCCAATTTTAATTAATTAGGGCTTATATTTGTATGATAAAATCAAACAAATAGCACTAGAAGATGTGAGGGTTTCTTGTCGTATCGGACGACTACCTCGGAATCCTAAGACCGGTTAGGGCTTAATTTGCATAAAATGATTATGCAAGTGCCTAACGAAAAGGTTGAGGATTTATGTTGCACTAGGCAAACTACCTCGAAGTCCTATGGCTTGGTTATTTAATTCTAGGAAAGTTTTGCTGAAGTAGGTTCAAGTTTTGCTGACGACGATGGCCGTGCTGCCCACCATGCTCCAAGTTCCTTGTTGTTGCAGAGGTTTAGTTTTAGAAACCATAAATCGGGAGATGAGAAAAGTGTTTTGGTTTAGAGAAGATCTTAATTTCCAAGTGTTTTTTACGTTTTAATTAAAACAAATCTTAAAGTTGATTATAACGACACCAGGTTAAGATCCCACGGTTCCATCCTTCCGGCATCATTATTTTTATCGGATTCACTTAGTCCGGATGAATTTGCTAAACTCAACTGAATGAGTTCCACACTTTCATTTAGACCGTGGGAAATCCCGTTAGCAACACGTAGGTTACATCATCCGAGGTATTCCCGATCATCCAACAGGACGTTTTAATTTAGTTGTAATTGTAGTTTTGTGTTCTGTTTGTGATTAAATTTTGAGTTGTTTTATATTTTGAAATGTTGTGGCGGTGAGTTTTATCTTGCAATGACTTTTAACTTAATTTGGTTTCAGTTTCAGGGACTATCCTAAAGGTGTGGGTTTTCATGCAACTGTTGTTTTATCATGCAAGAAAAATAAAGTACATTTGCAAGAAAGTAAATTGCAGGAAAGTAAATTGCAAGAGAGCAAATTGCAATAAAAAAAATAAAAGCGTACCTGGAGGGTCTTCCCGTCATCCTAAGCTGCACTTAAAACACAATTTAGAATATTTAAGCAAGTTCCTAGGTAAAGCTAAGGGAAGGGTTATGGTTTTCTACCAAATTCCTAATCCTATAGCTAGTCAATTCCTATGACGTCTAGGTTCTTTGTGTTTTTGTTTGAGGACGATTTTCTTCATCAAAGGACAATTAAGTCCAATTGTTCTTATAAATATCCTATCATATTGAGGAAGTGCTTAAGAAGAATCTTAAACATCTTTTCAATATTTCTAGGATTGTTTTAAGTCCAAATGAATTTAATTATATAAATGAATCGATCGTCCGAGGTTTTGAAGTCTTGTTCACTCGCTCGATGAACTAGGACATTCGAATATCCTATGAGTGAGGTAACACTTCATTTGATGTTCCATTTAGGAGTTATAATAATCAAAGCTTTCAAGGGTAAATTAGTATTCAAATGATTTGATTTAAGTTAAAGGGTTTAAATTTGGAATAGTGTTCGAAGTTGCTTTACATTTATTTTGAATTCTTTATGTCTTAGGTGATGTTATATTTAATTCAACTTAATTTAATTGAGTTTTAATTTAGTTTAACATAGTTCAATTTAATTTGATTTGGTGTTTAATTAATTTGATTTGATTTAATTTAATTTAATTATTTAATTTAATTTAATTTAATTTAATTGTTTAATTTAATTTAATTTAATTTAATTTAATTTAATTTAATTTAATTTTAATTTAGTTTAATTTAATTTAATTTGTTTTAATTTAATTTAATTTAATTATTAAATTTAATTTAATTTTAATTTAATTTATCTTTAATTTACTTTATTTTTAATTTTAATTGAAATTTCAAAAGAGTTTAATAATTTAATTAAGTCTTTTAATATTTTAAATTTGAGTTATCATTTTAATTAAAAATTGAGTATTGATGATATAATTAGTTTAGGGATTTTTTAAATTAAAGAATAAATCTCTTCCTAATAAATATCCCTATTTTAATAATTCCAATTTATTATTCCTCCAAATTTAATCTATTATTTAATTAAAGTTTAATCATTTTAAAATTATTTAATGGGTTTCTACCCTTTAATTATTTAAATTTCAATCATCCAAATCAGATTAAGATCAAATATTTTACTTGTTGATTTTTTATTAAACCTAAAGTTTTAATTAAGTATTAAAGATTTTAATTACCATTTTACCCTTTAAGCTTAATAATTTCATAACTCACTAAATTGAACCCAAATGAACTTGAAATTTTTATGTGACTTCACTCATATGTCAATAAAGACATGAGAGGAAAAATGTGATTTTTCTGTATTTAATTTATTTATATAATTATTTTTGGTGGAAAATAGAGATTTTCAAGGAAAATTTAATAACATGACCAAGGGAAAGTTTCTGTCCTTAAGAAAATTAGGTGACATTCCTAATGACCAGAGAAGCACTTGGACCAATTTTGGTGATTTTTTGAATTATATTATTTTTATTATAATTATTTTAAGTTTTGGAGTGTTAATTAATTTAAAAATAAAATAAATGTTGAAAAATGGGTTTTATATTTTTCAAAAATCTCTCTGATATCAAGGAAACCAGAGAAACAAATTTTGCAATTTTTTGATTTTTCTATGATTTATTATAATTATTTTAGTGAAAATGCTAGAAAATACATTTTTTTAATTTTAAAATTACCCTAGGGTTTTAAAATTCAATATCTCACTAAATAGACCTAGGAAAAATGTGGGATTTGTTCCTAAGTGATTAAAATTCAAAATGTGACATTTTGGTGAATTTTATTATTTTTGTAATTTTTATTATTTTTTAATTATTAAAAATATTAAAATATTATTAAAAATCAACTTTTTTAGAAAATTGAAATTTTAATTTTCTTAGGTTTCCCTGATATCAGAGAGGCTCCAAAACCAATTTGGTGAATTTTTTAAAAGTATTTTAAAAGTTATGAATTTTTAAAGTTTAAAATGGCTAAGTGACTTAATCAACCCAATTAGTAGGGCTAACCAAGTCCAATTGACCTCAAATTTTTATGATGGGTTCCTCTGATCCTAAAGGTCAGTGGAGAAATGATTTCAAGTCAATTTGATACCTGGTTAACTCTAATTAATTAAAGACATATTTTGGGTGTTTAAGCCAATTAGGGTTAATCTGAGTGAATTAACTCAAGTCCCATTTTTCCTAGAGTTCTCTGGTCATAAGGAACATCACCAAATTTTCCTAGAATTTATTTCACAACATGCTATTTACTGGAATTAAAATACTCAAAACAGTGACCTGAACTTGAAAAATCAAGAACTCCTCATAGGGATGGCCTCGACTTTGGAAAATTCAGGGAATGTTCCCAAATTCAGAGGCTTCAAAAGCCCTATGGTCTCATGCCATGGTGAATTGTATGCATGCATGGAGAATTAAAACAATGCGAGAGAGTAAATAAATTATAAAAAATAAAATACTTGATGAAATTAAATGATTTCTTTTCCACATTATTCTCCTCTCGTTCACCGAGCAAGAGGGTATTTTTATTTTATTTTTGTGATTTTTCTACACGGAGATATGAATTTTTGAAGTTTAGGGAATTAAATAAATAAGAAAATACCCTAATTTTCTATTTATCCACGCGGCGCCGGCGCATCCTCGGCAGCCTCCGAAAGGCCACGCGGCGCGCTCCCATTCGACGCCGCCACTCGAGTCGGCGGCCGGGCCCCGCGGTTCTCGCACCGTCTCCCGGTCCGACGCGATCCTGACCATCCGTGCGCGCGTGTATTGAATGGACGGCATCCGTTCATCGTCCCCAAGTGTTCTCACCCGAGAGCCGTCCACACTAAATCCCTAAGATCTCACTCGATTCTCAATGGATTTTTACGTTCTTATACTCTATGGATTCGTCTTGAAGAGACGAACGCATCTATACGGTTAACATGCATTGAAACTAAGGCATTTGAAATAGAGGATCTTCAGAAGCTCGGGATGAAGAGTTAGCTCATACCTTGGCTCAGAGAAGTGTGGCTTCAATGCGAGAGTTGTTGCACCTTCGATTGGGTCCTAGCAAGCTCCGGATGAAGTCTCCCGGTCCAGTGAATTGTCCGGATATGATTTCGACCAAGCCCGATCACAAAGCTTGGAGGCTGGAGCAACTCGGGTGGCTCGGAGATGGGGCTTTTGCTGGTGGACACCTTCTCTTGGTCCAGTGAAGGTGTAGAGCCAATCAATTTGGGAATTGGCTCACTCGTGGAGAAGTGTCCTGGTTTTGGGTGGAATTTCAACTACGAAATTGAGCTTACAGAGGAGAAATGGCAGGGGAATTTCACTGGGGATCAAGTGCTTTAAGGGTGAAGGAGGGTCTGGAACAATTTTGGCAGAGTTTTGGCAAGGTTTATGCTTCTCTCCTCTCATGGCCGAGAGGGGTGGAGTTTAAATAGAGCTGGCTGGGAGGCCTCCGTGGGGAGTTAGGGCTTGGGATCGACCGTGCTGCGGTGAGGAGAAGAACAACCATGGTGACCACTAGGCGAGGGGCGGCTCGGCAAGTGAGAATTTCAATGTTGGCTCACATGTGAGCTCTCGGCCATGGTGTTTTCCGGCGGCCTGGTGGCCGGCCGGCCAGGCATGGGTCACCCTCAAGGTCAGGTGGGTCAGGGCTGGAGGTTTGTGCAATCAATTGGCCATGGACATGTGTAAAGGCTTTGATCCAAAGTGGAATGGGGGCATGGCTAAATTTGAACCTAAATGGGTCAACCCACCCATTTGGGCTAGGTGCACCACCCAAGGCCTGGTTTTGGCTGAGGGAAAAGTGATTTGGCTCAGCATAATCGGTAGGGTCAAGTCACCATCCAAGCACGATTAGAGCTTAAGCATGGTTTAGTGGAATCATGGAAGTGGTTAATCACCTTTAGGAATTAAGGAAAGAGCCTCCTCCTTTTGCCCAAAATGGCATGGTGACATGTAAAGAGGCTCTCATGGCTTGCCTATGGCTTGTGCATGGCTCCATGGCTCCATTTGGCTTGGGAAAAGGTTTGGTCAATTTCATAAAAAAGGATTTTAAGGATTTTGGATAATTTGGTGGAAATTTGGATGAAGCTTCATTTAGAATTATTTGATGATTGGTTTAGGACTTAGGGATTATTTTAATTGAAAATATGATGAGGGGAAATGTCATATGGGCTTTGGAAGAATTTTTTTTTTTGGGCTTTGGATTTGGTGGAAGTGGGCTTTTAAAATGGTTTAAGGAATGGGCCTTTTAAGTTTTGAAAATGAATTTATGGATGGGAATTTTGTAAAGAGGTTGGGCCAAATAATTGTTGGGTTTAGCTCATGGATGTGTCATGAGTGATTTGAAACAAATTGGGGGTGATTTGGATTTGAATTGGGTTGAATTTGGGTTAGGTTTGGGTTTAGGTCGAAAAATGGGCCTTTTGACCTTGGATTGAGTTTGAGTGGGATTTGGGTCTAAATTTTGGGCAAATCATGTTAGGGTTTTGTTTGTGGGAATGTTAAGGAAGATTTAGAAAAGATTTGAGGTTAATTGGAGTTGAATTGGGTGAGTTTGGGTTAAGTTTGGGTCATGGGTCCAAATTTGGGCTTTAAGGCCCAAAAGTGAGATTGGATCCAAATGTCAATCAAATTGGACTTGGATTTGGTTTAAATTAGTATTGGGAATGTTGAATTGAAGTTTAGAATTGAATTGGACCAAAATTGGGGTCAATTGGGTAGGTTTGGTTTGACATTGGGTTCACTTTGGGTTAAAATGGGTCAATTTGGGGGTTTTGACAAAAGTAGGGTAAATTGACAAAATTGGCCCATGGTGTAGTTGGACAAAATGAAATTGGGAATATTTGGGATTTTCTGGAATTTTTTGGGAATTTTCTGAATTTTTGGATTTTTAGGCCAAGAAGGGTATTTTGGGTATTTGGAGGGTATTGGGGGGTATTTTTGGAATCTTTGGCATTTTTGGGTATGGATGATCAATTTGAGTGATTTGGAGATGTTTGGGATTGATTTTGGAAAATTTTGGGTAATTTGGAAATTTTGCAAAAATTTGGGTAATTTCAAGGGTTTTGGGTAGGTTTAGTAGGTGTAGGGTCCCGGGGGTCAAAAATTGAAAATTTTGGGAAATTGGAGATTGGGTGAATTTAGGTGGAAAGAAATCATTTTGGTTGAGCCATGAAACCATTTCAAGCCCATATGAGCCATGAAAGGACTCATTTGAGGCATTCATTATGTTGTTCCTAACCCTCTTAGCCGAGGGCTTAGGGGTTAAGGACCATCCATGTGAATCACCCACATGAGTCAGGAGGTTAAGTTGGGTATGGGTGTGGTTTTAGGAAGTGTGTGGAAATGCGAGTGTGTAAGTGTAGTGTAAGTCGGCCCCTTCACTAGACTCGGGCCACCTGGGGCGGTCCTAAGGCCAAAGAGTCCTATAGGAACTCATCCTTTAAACTTCCACATTTGATTTCAACCCTCTAGGTGATTAGGGGTCTATAGTCAAGTTTGTGGAGTTTGCAGGGAGTTTAGAAGTGGTTTGAATTTCTAAAAGGTGGGTCTCAATTCTAGTCCTCTAAGATAGTCAAAGGAAAAGCCTAAGGCTAGATCCTAAATACTAAAGAGAAGAAGGGAAGACCTCATCAAAAATGAGGTCAACAAGGAACTTCAAGGAGTCTGCTTGGGGAGAAGAATTGAGATAAGTATATTTGTTATTTGTTTGTTAACTTTAATGAAATCCATGCTTTGTGTTACTTTTCTCATGCATTCTGAGTAGTTTCCTTTGTCTTTCTCCTTGTTATCGAGATTTCGTGAAATGATAAATTAAAATAGTTGTGTCTAAAAATATGAAAATAGAAATTGTGCTAATCGTTTACTTAAATCTTAATTTACTTTCAATCTGGCCAATTGATTTGTTAACATATGTTGAATTGTCAACTATAGTAAAAATTACATCCAAGATTCAGGGAAGTCAAAAGCCTTGGAAGGAGGGTGCAAATAAATAGGGAAATATTAACTATCAGGCGTAGAATTAGACATTTTAGTGTGACAGACTAAAATATTCAATTTGGTTTTATTGTTTGAGAGCTGAAGTGTAGATGTTAGCCCTCAGGTGAGGGGAACGTGTGAGCTCTGAAGTAGCAGTCAGTATCCTCCCAGCCTAGCCGCAGATTCAGTAATCAAACATAAGACTAGTCAATGTTCTTTGCACCTGGACCAAAGGGTAAAGAATAGGAGTGCTCCTGTTTGACACAATACAATTAAAAACTTATTTAATTCTTCATTCACTTAATTCTCTAAAAGAAGAAGAAAGATACTTTTCTAAAATCTTATATTCAACCTTTAAGCATTAGTTTATTTTAGTATTCTTAATTTCCATATACTAGATTAGTAAGTAAGTTTACTTTAATTTGTCTTTGAAATTTTCTAACTTCCCTGTGGGATCAATATCTAGGACTCCATTAGAGCCCTATATTACTTGATAATGATACATATACTTACGTAGTATCCACAATATAAATTATAAAATCCATAACAGAATCATCAGTATATATTCAGTGCGGATCAAGTTTTTGGTGTCGTTGCTAACTTTTTATATCATAATTGTAAGTATAAATATCGAAAAGTGGATCAATGATTGATTGGAAGGTAATGCACATGATAGTCGTATCTTTGCTTTTACGACAAGAAACCGAAGACACTGCTTCCCTAACCCACCTCTAGTTTTGTTAAGCTATCAAACATACTCATTTTTTAAGTATTTTATTAATTATTGTATTTGGGACAAGTAAATATTACTTGGTCGATAGTGATATCCCCTATAGAGGGGGTATCTGAAGGTGGGTTAGGGGTGTTGCTTAGGGCAGAAAAGGAGATGTTCAACAAAAAAATATTTCTCCTTACACGATGTAATTGAAAGAACGTTCGGAGTATGGAAAAAAGTGGGTCATACCGCGTGATATGCCGACGTATCCTTTTCTGAAACCGATGCATATTGTTATGGCTATAATTGTGCTCCACAACTACATTCGACGACACGATTCACAAGCTGATGTAGACTTCATCACAGCCGACGATGGCCACTTACAGGTCTCGCCATAAGCTTTTGAATATCATGTATGACAATCTATACCACATTCAGAAGTGGAATCACATGCAGGTTATACATAGAACAACGATGGTGTCGCATAAATGGTTGAATTGAGAGAGCGGATTACAGACACCATTGTTGGATGTTGACTGGATGACTGTTGTTTATTTTAAAAAGTCTATGTTCTTTATGTTACTTGTGTTATTCACATTCTGTTGATTTTGCAATTTTCACGGTGCTTGTTATTGTTATTTTTTTTCATTTGCATTTCATTTATTTATTTATTTTTGTGGGTTTGAGAGATCTATGATAAGACATTTGACCTTATGGGTTCTTCTAGGTGATCTATTGGTCACTATTGATTAGTGTCACATGTGAAGTCCTAATGAAGACAACCAATTTCCTCTTTTTTTTGATGCAGCAGTTTATGAGGACCTTTTGGATGGCCTATTTTGGTTATATGCAGATGTAACACACAAAAGTTTGGTTTTGCGTGGGTTAAAGGCAACCAAGAACTCACTTTTTTATAAGATCAACAGTCTTCTTGTAATGACAGATTTATTGGTTGTTGTAGTGAGTTCTCTAAGACCTCTCTGCACAAAAATGTAATTAATTATGTTTTTTTTTTGCTTGTTTATTCAATACAGTTTTTGTATATTTTCATTTCCTTGTATATTTTTTATGAATTTCATCTTCTGTCATGACTAATGGTTTCTCCTTTAAAGCATGCAGGAAGATAAGCTATTGGATTTCAAGGACCTCCGATGATTGCTCTGCCACACTGTGGATTTTAGTTTTTCCTACTGACGTCACGTCAAAAACATAAATACGAGAGATAACTCTAAATGTGCCAACGGAGAATTGCAGAGAAGAGTGACTTCTTCAAGTGGCAGACAGTCTGACAGATTCCACTGCCGAGAGTGAACGAGGTTGGATGGTATCCTTGGAGGACGATATAGCTTGTGCCATACCCCGTCTGCATTTTGAAATAACATTATCATATTTTTAATTATAATTTTAATATATATTTTTTCCTTTTAGTTAATCTTGATACTCTCTTTTTAAGTGAGGTGTATATCTTTTTTGTACTGTTATGAAGTGATTTTTTTGCTTCTCAAGTATCAAATATATTGTATGGTAGTTTCGTTGCAAAAAACACTACTGCACAAGAGCAGAATGGTCATTTATCCAAAACCTGTTGCAAAACAATTGTTTTCCTACAGCACAAACCACATAGTCAGCCAGCTTATCTGGATCAGCTGCTGTTCAGCAACTTATCTGCGTCAGCTGCATATCAGTTGCTTATTAATAAATTGTTGTTGCCCCAAACATATTCTAAAATGATAAACTCTCATACCTGGCCATTATAGCTTTTCTAGCACATAACACTAACAATTCAAACATTATCATATTTTAAAAATATAAAAAAACTTTGACTATGCTAAAAATAAATTTTATCATGATACTCTTGTTATAAGGGCACAAGATAAAAAAATATACTTGATATAAATATATGTAAGAACAACAAAGTTTTCATTTTCCTCTCTCCTTGTATCGCGCCTCCTTTCTCATAAATCATAGATGTAACCACAAAAGTATTTCCATTTCTTCCCTCCCACTATCACACATCATCTCCCCCAAATCGTAGGAATTCCTTGATCCTCATTCCTTTTTAATTTTCCGCAACTCAATGTCGAGTCGTGATCTTATAGACCACACGATCTATTTCTGCACCGACTTTCCAATTCAAGCTTCCTGTATTGCCTTCAACTTTTGTCACGTGAATTTCAAGATTTCATTCAACATTATCTTCCCTTTTTTTCTCTCCCTCAATCAACGATCCCATCCCCTAAAATCCTAAGCTTCTATGTGATTACTTATTTCCTTCTTCTGCCCATTTGATAATATTTTTTTTCATTTTTTTATTCTAGTATGTTTGACATTGACATTGTGTCGTATTTGCTTCTTATACGAGGCTAAGTGTTAGGGTATAGCCTTCATCTCATTCACATTCACCTATAATCATCGATCCTCGTAATGCTCTCTCTCTCTCTCTCTCTCTCTCTCTCTCTCTCTCTCTCTCTCTCTCTCTCTCTCTCTCTCTCTCTCTCTCTCTCTCTCTCTCTCTCTCTCTCTCTCTCTCTCTCTCTCTCTCTCTCTCTCTCTCTCTCTCTCTCTCTCTCTCTCTCTCTCTCTCTCTCTCTCTCTCTCTCTCGTCTCGAGCATACTCCTTCCTCCTTCATTGTGAAAGTTATAAGTCACATCCACTATAGTTTCTCCCCATATTGTAATTTTATTATTTTAATTTACAGCGACAAACACACGCACGTGTTTGTGTGCATGTGTTAGAGTAATTTTTATTTTCAATTATTTGATCGTAATGAGAAAGTAGATTAGAGTTAACTTCAATTTGATTTTTACTTTCTTTCATATAAGATTATGATATATAAATACTTATACAGAAGTGCATGCATTTAAATTATTCATATTTATGATCATAAAAATTTGATATGTTTTTATAAATTATATTATGTATATATTAAATTGTTCATTTTATTTTTAATACTACATGATTCAAATCATTTTCTTTTTGTTTTGATAAATTGTAGTTATTTATTAAGTTTAACTTGTCAAACTCATTCATTAATATTTTATATAATAAGTTCCACCAAGATTAAGGCTCAGCTTCATAGGAGCAAATATAATAATTTTAGATTTTTTAGTTTATTTTATATTTGTTTCATTAGTATTGTTTTTCCTTTTTTGGTTTGGATAAATATTTATTGATATTTTAGTTTTTTTATTTATTTTTTTATATTTTATTTTTGTTGTATTTGTTGTTGAACTCTTATGGAACGAAATGAGAATCCTTCACCAAACCGGTTCGGCCGATTTCGAGGAAACGGCGAGGTCGTGACTCGTGACGATTCACTCAAGCCCTTAAACCGGTTTAGACGTGTAATAAAATGACGAAAATAACCCTAGACTTCAAATTCATTGCCCGCCCATTTGAATTCAAAACGCATTTCCAAGAGTCTCATTTTCACAAACTACCCACTGGATCAGTCCGATCCATGGATCGCCGTCGGCTGTCAGAGCGCGGCGGCGCTCCCGCCTCCCCTCAGCCACCTTCCTCAACTCCTTCTCACTTACTTCGGGACACCACCAATGTGAAAACACCTAGGCCACACTCAAGAAATCCTAACTCTAACCCAAGTTTTACCTCTCCTTCCCCGCTCTTCTTCACCGCTTCCAAGAAGACGCTATATTTATCTTGCTCCACCCCCGCTTCTTCCACATCTCACTCCATCTTTCGGCACCATAAATCTTCAGCTGCAGCCCCTTCATCGCGTTCAAAAACGTTGCACCGGCTAAAGGTTCTCGAGCTCGAGCAGTCCCGGTCTGCTCGTAAGGCGCTTGTCCGCCGTGAGAAGTCTTTGGAAAGATGCGCGAGGTCCCTCACAGCCTGGATTAACTTCCTCCTACAGAACCCCAAGGACTGTGGCTGTAAGATCGGATCCTGTGCGGGTGATGGCCAGCCATTGGGGTCGTTTTCAAAAGGAAAAGGAAAGCGCGAGAGCTTGGATGGCGGGGTTATTGAAACTGGAAGAAATTGGAGAAGCCCGAAACGTCAGCGGGTGCAAACTGATGCGGGGGGTGATATCAGCTTGTCCATGGTGAAGCAGCTGCCTTTGCTGAAGAAGTCGCTTGACAAGGTATGCAGCTTGGAGGACATGGTGGAGAGGATGATGTGTCATATGAGCTCGAAAAGCTGCAATGAAGTTCTGTTGATGATGACCCAGGTTTGCAAGGTAAATTGCTAGTTGGAATTATTATAGGATCTTGTTTCGTTAAGGTTAGGGGGCTGTTTGATATCAGGATGCATGCTTCATTCGTGGTTGCTGTTATGTTTCTCCAAAAGATCATTTTCTTCCTGACAGAATGCCTTTTAACGACCTTAGCTCGTGACTTTTCTCTTCTTTTATCTGCCCTTTGGCTCACAATCACCAGCATTTTATTGTGGTTTGTTTTGACAAGCATATTACAATTGTTGGATTGCATCAAGGCACTGGTTTGTGAATTAGTTTTCATTGGTTGATGATAATAGATAAGATTGGATGTAATTTTAATCTCTGTACTTTCTACAGAATATTGATGAAGGGAGATTGAAGATGAAGTCACATTGTCCTCTAGTTACTGATCTAGCTATCAGGGAGAGGGCAATCAAAGTACTTCTGTGCTATAACTCTTTGTGGCTGCAGATAGGCTTGCATATTCTTTTTGGAGGCGACTCACTGTTGGTTCATGATGGAGATCAAGATGAACACTTTCTCAAAGAATTCATTGAGAAACACTTCCTTACTCATGCGGGTATTGCTAAAACGCATGCTTTGAATAAGTTGGTTGACGGCCTTTACAGGCCAGGTTACTATGAAGCTTTAGGAAGTGTAATTTTGAAAAGATTCTTGTTACTTGTAATTGCACTTGATAAATCAAAATGTGAGAGCAGTCTTCCGATTAAACATGGAATTGATAGCATTGATGGAGGTTCTCCACTTTTATTTGCTCGTCACTCTCACATTAAATCAAGCCGGCAAATTATCCATGGTAAGCTTCAGGAAGTGTAATCTTTGATTTATTTTTTTTGGAATTTTACATGCACACCACTTAATTCTTATGTTTTCAAATATCTAGCTACTAACTTCAATTTTGACATACATACCCACCTTACATATGCATGAAAAGGTGTATTTCACTATATAAAAGTTAAGATAGTGCTATTTTTTATGTGATGTGAAGGATTTGAGTGGTATAAATGTATAAAGCAAAGTTCTACTGTTGGATTTGTAAATAAGTTGGAGTTGAGTGGTATGTAGTAAATATTCCTTTTTTTTAACCATTTAAGCAATTGCTCTTCCTATTGCTTCTAATTCATTCTTTCAGAGTTCTTGGCCGATTCAATGCATGGAGAAGGTGATCTTCTTGCCCATCTTGTAATTTTGGGATGTAAGGTTAATCATCAACAGGTAATTCTAGCTACTTGTTCTCTAGAATATTACTAATATAACTATTTTGCATTTAATAAACTATTATGTTGGCTTACTTTGCATGAAATTTTATTTATTTTTTGCAATTTTAATGTTTGTTTTTTGAGGGATGATAAAAGTTTGTATTCCTCTTTTTATAGTCCCCGCTCTGTGAATTTGAATTCAAAGTCAAAAATATATTTGAAGATCTTCAAGACGGCATATTGCTGTGTAGAATGGTTCAACTTTTACAGTGCAATCAAACAATTCTCTCAGTAAGGATCTATAACTTTTTATTTTTTTGAAGATTTACGCAGTAAGGATCTATAATTATACCAATCAATTCTTATGTATTTAGATAACTAATCATGCATGCCAGCTTACACATGCATGAAAAGGTGTATTTATTTTTTTAAAATGTTAAAATGTTCTTTTTGCTGTAGTATGAAAGATTTGGGCCGTATAAATGTAATACAAAGCAAGATTCGGTGTTCGATATGTAAATATATAAGAATTGGGGATGGTATTCCACTTTTTTTTGTCCTGCTTGCTTATTTGCACTTCCTCCTGCTGTTCTAATTGTTTAAATATGTTTTATGCAGAAATTAGTTTCTCCTGATACCCCAAAAAAGAAGCTGCAAAATTGTAGTACAGCCATGCAATACCTCAAAGATTCTGGCGTCCAGATGTTGGATTCAGTTGGTGTTATGGTTACTGCAACTGATATTGTTGATGGGGATAAGGAGCTTACTTGTTCCATCCTATGGAACGTGTTTGTCAACTTGCAGGTTTCTTTGTGGCATTTCTTTTTCTTCTTTTTTTTTTGGTCTGGTATGTGTTTTTAGCTGTGCATTCTATGTATGTATACCCATATGATCTGTGTTTATTAGGTTCGTAAATTAATTTGCTAAAATAAATTACAAAATCGTTTGGCTGCAAGTACCATTTAGTAAATCCACTCAACGTTGCATTTAGTAAATCTTGATTTAAGCCTAATCAAAGGTAAAACTGAGGCTACTAAATCCAAAAATTTACAAATCCAAGAAACCTGCATTTTATCGTTTAGCTGGATTTAACATGTTCAGTGATAAATCCTATTAACTGTCAAACAGCCCCAACCCCGTAGTTTTAATTGCCTTACGTTGTATGTATACCTTATATTGAACTTGAATGCTCTCTACAAATTTTCCAAAATCAATCCTCACATTGTTGTGCTTTTATTTATCACATTTGTAATATCTTGATAAAAGGTTTTAATCATTCAGGGCTTCTTATGAAAATTGTACTTTTTCTTTCATTTTGGACATATGAGTGATTAATGCACATTAATCATTTTCAAACTCCAATGATGATTTTTTTTGTTTTATTTTTTTATTTTTTATAAGTTGATTTTTTTTATTTGGTTGACAAATGACATAAACGTCTCCTTATTCAACCAATTATGCTGGATATCATTAATTTCATTTGCTTTATTGTTCATCTATGTTTGCTTTAATTATATATACTTTTTTCCATTATGCCCGATACGTATATTCTTAGATCATTATATACTTGTAGGTACCGTTACTTATCAACAAAACTATCTTGATCAAGGAGATTTTAAAGATTAAGGGTTCTGATGCGGTAATTCTCTCTTCTTCAAATAAGTCAATTAATATGTTTTTTAGCTATTGTTTCAACCACTTTTTTTTTTTTTTTTTTGTAAATTGAAATCTACAAATTTTCAGTGTAATAAGATCACTTCAACACTTTGCACGAAGTTCTTGAGCTGCGACCCTTCTTGATTTATTCTTCTTTTATTGGATATTTACCTATTTTCTCTTAGGGGCTCTTTGGTAACAACTTTAGTAAATGCTGTAAATCTGGATTTACTAAACCTGACAAGACTAGGCTTTAGTAAATTCGAGATTTAAGATAAATTTGAGGAGAAATTGAATTTTACTATTTTACTAAATCCAAGGTTTAAAATTTATTAACTCTTTTTGTTTCGCAGATTTAAGTTAAATCCCACATAAACCAGTCACTAGCCTTTTTTATTCCAATAAAATTTCAATATTTAATATATATATATATATATAATCTTTTTTGAGCTTTTCCTAAACTAATATTTTCTCACGAGCACTCACTTCTCTATACTTGTGGTCAGGAATTTTTGAAGTACAACTCTATCAATGAAATGAACCTGCTTCTTCATTGGATCCAGGTATTTCACTCATTATCAATTTTGACCAATAGTTTTCCACACGACTCCTTGCATATTCTCCTATTACTTCGTATGATTACTTGTGTTAATCTTTCTTTTACTCGTAGCATACCTTGAATGCTTCGGAGCTAACGGATGGTCCATGTGGCTCTCAAGAATTTTTACAAAAAAAGGCAGACTTAGAAGGACAAATTCACAAATATAAATTGAGGAGAGAGTTAATTGAAAAATTGCAAATTTAAATTGTAAGAATGATGGTGATGGCCAAGAAAGGATAAAGAAGTTGGAAAGAATTATTGAAACTACTCATGTTCTTCCCTATAATTTCTTCTTCTCATTTTAAGGGGATTCCACTTTTTAAGGAGAAAGGAGAAATTATATAACTACTCTTTTAGGATCATAGTAGTTAATACTGTGGATTTGGATATGCTATTATTGTCAATTGTCTTATAACAGTCAATAGATCCATGCGAGTAGAACACATCATTACGACCCAAACATTAACAAAAATTGTGTTTAAGTCTTAGATACGGGTTGACCAAATCCTACGTATGATAGTCAAGTAGAGAACCAATTTTGTCATATATAGCATGCTTCTAATTAGATTTAAGTAGGCCCTTTTCTTATGTCCTAGGAATAGAGACAATATTAAAAAAATAAGATAAATTGATTAAGAGAAGAAAGATCAGCAAAGAACACAGTAGAATGTTGTAGATGGCTAAAATATCGGTGTCTACCTTGACAGAGAACACTATGAAAATGTAGACTTTGAAACTAAGTGGCAGTTGGATTCTTAATTGTAGCATAACAGATGGAGGAAAATGCTTAGATGGAGACAAATAATGGCAATAAGTATATACGTGTAAAGAGAGAATAAATGAGTACTGGGGATAAAGGTGGTAGGGATACAAACAAAGAGTTATCATGATGAAATGGAACACAGGCAAAAAAAAAAGGGAGTGATTTCATGAAATGTAACATCAACAAAGACATAATTTTTTGTGAAAGGACACCTTTTTTTTTTTTTTTGAATACTATAATAATCTGATATTAAGAAAGGCAGAGGTAGACCTAGGAAAACTTGGGCTTATTGCATAAAAAATGATCTTAATTTATTAGAATTAAACGAAAATTTGACACTAAATAGGACGCAGTGGAGAAAAAGGATTCATGTAGCCGACCCCACTTAGTGGGATTAAGGCTTTGTTGTTGTTGTTGTACTATAATAATCTGATGCACTTAATAGCTCAAGAGGAGAGTCTATCATAACTTAGACGAATAATCGATAAGAAACATGTTTGAGGACACAAGGTGTCAAGTGAAAGACATAACATCTGGGGTAAATAATGAAGAATATAGTAGTATTGTTTAGAAAAGTAGAGAACACATGATCAATTATGTGATGGGCTATAAAAAAAAAAGCGCAACCTTGATTCAATTACCCAAAAATATGGTAAAGAATATATATGTGAATCATTAATGTTTTAGCAACTACAATAAGATTTCTATGCTTACATTCATTCAATTTCTTTTTGCCAAGATGATTATGGATATAAGGGTTGATGTATAAGACTATTATTGACATCGTAATTTGACAAAAAAATTGGAAAGTTTAATGAGATTATTATTGCTACGATTTTTTGATATAATAGCTTTGAATACATATAAGACTTTAGATAGATGTTCCAACAAATAAACCTAAATAACTTAATATAGTTTTTAATGCATAAGGTGAAATGGAAAACCCCATATGGCAATTATGGTGCTTGGTCTCTAAATCTTAGAGTGAGTAGAGTCAAATTGTGCATCATTATGTGAGGATGTTGACAAGGGAAAAGTTATATGATTAAGTCTGTAAAGCTCATATGCATCACAATTGTATTTTAAATAAAGAGAGGCTCTTGTGTTAAGCTTTGAATATGGCGAGGAGAGCAGTCTAGGCCACAATACCACTGAAAGAGAAATCAATGATAAGGTAATAAGATCGACAACATTTAGGGATTAAATGTTGCTAACTTCAACATTTCTACCCATCATCTTCTTGTATTGAGTCATTGAAAATACATTAAGAATAGAATATTAATGAAAAATTTAGAGTCTTAAATGAATAATGCAAAATCAAAATATTGAAAAGCAATTTTATGGGAGATAAACATTATTTGTAGTAAACAGAGGGGAATTATTGACAAATTCTTAGAGGTGTGAGAACAAGTGGGAGAAAGATTATGGTTAGGGATAAACATAACTGTTTGTGGATTGTCATATGGTGGAATCATCCTAATCTAAAATCGATACATATGAGTTTCAAAAGAAACGACATACCTCAAGGAAAATATGTTATTGGATGTTTAGATAATGTATGTGATTTTTGAAGCATTCAGTCATAATCTTATTAAGAGACAATTATTAATTTAGAAGGTGGCACTATAAGGAATTAATAGGCTTTTATTGATTATGGAAGCATATTTTGTTATTTTGGAATAATTGAATTTCTCCTAATAACATAAGAGGATTACTGCGACTAGAATGAGGGTAGGTCGGAATGGTATTATTGCTATGATGGTTTTTGACAGTAGTTGAGGTTTTTCATCCATGGTTCTGTCACTCACCATCAGAAGGAGCTACTAAGGCTGATTGATCAAGTGGAGGTTGGTGAGTAGAGTTTTGTGAGGTGAAGAATTCGGGAGAGAGTGGTCATAATATGGTTGATTCAACAATCAATTGAGATTACATATCTTTTATAGAAGCATGCATGTTGAAGATAAAATTGATATCAATAAGTTCTTCACTTTATCTATACTAGAGAATTGAATAAGTAGTGAAGTGGCATAATTGAACTTCTCTTTCTTGTTACCGTGCAATCATATTCTTCATATGCATATCGTTTTACTAAAGGAAGAAAATATTAAAATAATGAGTGTAGACACAAGTGATAAATATATGGAGCGAAGAAAATTCCAAATCATTTATATAATCCTAAACATGGCAATCAAGCAATTAAAGTTTGAAGACTGCTTAAGAATAAAATTGTTAATTGTTTGCCATTTTGAAAATTTGATAATCTTAGTGACATATGAAAGAGAGGCATTTTGATGTTGGAAGTTATTGTGTGCATCAACTAGAAAGGGAAGTACTTTCAGTCAAGGGCGGAATTAGCTTAAACTTTAGGGGGAAAACTTATTATAAAAATAAATTAAATACATAATAAAAGTAAAGCACTAAATAAGAGTGAGAACACCCAATATAAATTTTAACTAAAAATATAATTTATTTAAAAAAATTGATTATTAAAAACTAATTTAACATTAATTTATTTTTATATTATCAACTACAAATAATAAATGACTAAAAATATAATTTCATTTAAATAAAATAAGATAAAACTTAATTTAAAATTAAACTCGTTTTTATATTATTAACTTAAAAATACTTAAATTCTCTAAATTCTCAAAAAAAAAAAAAAAAGTGTTTTTATTTAATACAAATATAGCACAACTAAAATGTAAAAAAAATTTGTAAAATACAAAATTTAGGATGATTTACATAGATACCACTGAATTCTTATATATTTACAAATCTAACACTTAAACTTCAATTTTAAAAAAAATATGCCACTTTCCAATTTATGATAAGGTGTATTTAAATTTTTAAAAATTCAAATGGTGGTATTTTTATTCTAATATGAAACATTTGGGTTATATAAATAAAAAATTAGAATTTAGGTGTTATATATGTAAATACATAGGAATTGGGCTATATATATGTAAATGGCCCTATTGTTGTTTAATGTGAAGTATTCGCGTGAGAGATCTGTTAGCTTGCCCTTTTAGTCCCACAACTGGGATCTATCAATTGTTGCAGGTATTTAAATTAAAAAGTATCAGGAAGTAAATTGAGAAAGTTGAGTGATACTTGGCCTTGTGGTTAGATAGCCGTGCTTGTGATATGCGCATGTTTGAAAAATAATATTTGATATTAAAGTTATATTATTTTTATAGTTTAAATATGCTCATGAAAAAATCGAGTTTGAATTTTAACTTAAAAGCCTCAATGAATCAAGTTGAGTCAAGGGCTATAAACGAGCCGAGCTTGAGCGAGCTCGGGTAGGCTCGTGTTCGGCTCGTTCGAAATTGGCTCGGCTCGTGAACAGAGTGTTCGTGTTCGGCTCGAAATTGGCTCGTTAGAATATAAAATTATTATAATAATTAATTTTTTAAAATAAAATAAATTCAACATTTTTTTAAGAAACTGTTTAAATTTATAATTTAATTTGAGACAAATTTCACAAATAAATTTCAACAATAAATTTCAAACAAAATTTTGGTACATAAAAAAAGTTTATTTTTTTATACAAAATTTTACACAATAATAACAACTTTATTCAAATTAAATTTTACAATTTACAAATCAAACAAAAATACAAAAAATATAAATAAAAATCAAGATTTCATGAATATTTTAATAAAAATTACATTAAATTTTTACCTAAAAAAATAAAAAATACATGAAATTTTAAATGAGAATGACGCCCTCAGCCTCAGTCTTTATCTGCAAGACTGTAACTCTTCTCCTTTTGCATCTCCTCGACCCCTAGCTTGATGACGTCTTCTAGGGCTACGCACATAAACACATCATGTTAAAATAATTTAATATGTATGAATGATTTAATAAAATGAAATCATACTAAAGGAGAGTTTTCCACTTATCTTTCTTCAGGCTCATTCTTCAATTCATCTAGCACCATCAAGGATTCTAATAAATCATAATCTGTACATCTTTAATACATATAACAACATAAAAGTAGACCACAATCAAGATTGAACAACTGGCATTAAGATCTTTATCAAGAACCCATAAAAATATCTTAAAAAATATCTATATTATCTTAAAAAATGAACTTATATATAAAGGTGGCACTTGTGAAAGGATCATTGACATTGCAACTCTAGCATGGATAAAGTTCCATTTTAAATTCAGATCATGCGTCACAATCAAGCAGAAGCAAGCCATACGGCCCAAACCTGAAGGAGCACAATTTTAATAGCATTGAAAGCCCTACGGCCCCAAGGCCCCCAACTTGTTTCTTGCATCGACACAATTTTAATAGCATTGAAAGTCCTACGACCCCAAAGTTTGAAGCAGCTAGAATGCTTGTTTTTTACTGCTAACAACCATATAAAGCATATAGAGGAACAATGCACCAACAAGATAACTGCATTATATAAGAACAGTACCCCAACAAGATGCATAAATAACCAAAGAGATATTGAAAATACCGAGATACATGAATTAAGAATATGGAATAACATTTTAGATACTCAGGAAGGAAAATCCATATGTTGAAGATGTAGTACATAAAAGGATAGAAACCATGACATTGGTAAACCTAGATCACCATAAATCATGTCAATCACGATTAATTAAATTGGTGATGTTATAACTTAATCACAAAAGGTCTCACCATTTTCTTAAGCACTTCTAAGTGCTAGAACGACAGAAAGCAGGCTACACATGTATTAGTCTCTCTTCCAACCTCTAAAGGGAAAATACAACTTAGAGTGGTCACGATCGTAGCACCATGTCAGAAGATGAAAGCAGATGAAAGTTCACCAAGGCTTCCTATCATCTGCTGTAGGTCTTATGAAGATAACTTGGTAAAAGGCAATCTATAAATTATTATTTCCAGTTTGAGCTGCTAGATATGATATAATTAGTGATATATGAGCAACTATTAACAAATTATTTTGATCATTATTATTAAAATTTCTTTATTCCCTTTAAAGGATTACTTACATATTACAAAAAATGCAAAAGCTTAACTGAGACTAACAAATTGAATTAAATGCTTCCCTTGTGAGTGATTTCAATTATTCCCTCGAATGGCCTCGACATTCTTTGAGCGATGATGCTCATTCATGATGCAAGGAGTAAGAATCGAGGCATTTTAACGAATAAGCCCCACTATTTGAAAATTGCAGAGCCAATATTAAAGGTAAAAGTTAATAAATTAACAACATAACTTGTAAACAAATTAACATTCTAACATAGTACGAAGTGTTAAATTACAAATTAACATTTTAACATAGTACGAAGTGTTAAATTGCATCAATATCAAATCATAAATTGTGTAAACCATAAAATCTTGGTTTTAACTGAACCATCATATAAACTTAAAAAATCTTGGTAATCGCTCTACAACAGCATGAGTTTTCATTTTAGAGCCTCTAGAATGAAAATCAAGTGATACGAAAAATAAGATTTATCAAGCAAATGGATTCTTAAGAAAAAGTTCAAACTAAATACTTATGTTCATAAAGCTGTACAAGTTGATAAGGAAGAATAAGCCTTATAAGTTGATAGAGCTGTACAAGTTGATAAATATTATTAAGAATTCATAAGAGAGACAATTAAAAGAACTATCAAATAAATGAATTGAGCAATTGCAGAGTATGCAATTATCAGAATGTAAATGACCCCATCAAATGAACTCATCTGTAAATGAAATTTAAAGTTAAGAAGGCCAAAAACCCACCAAAGACCAATTGTTATATATAGTGAAGAAGGCCACAACACAGCAAGAGGCAGTAACCATGAAGGCGACTATATATATTGTTATCTCAAATTGGTTGCAAACAGATGTTGCCTTCCAAAATTTAAGATTAACAATAATCACCTTAGATAACTTTATGTACTCTTATCTTAAAATGGTTGCAAGCTTTTGCTGCCTTCCAAAATTAAGATTAAGAGTAATCATCTTATGTGAAAAGGTTTAAAGAAAATGAATGAATTTTATTAAGGCACTAAATTAAGATAAGAGTACTTGAAGAAAATGAAAGCATGTCTGAAGGAAATAAATAACCTTAAGGCACTAAATTAAGAAAATGAATGCATTCAAATAAGACTAAAACATATTCCAATGCATAAAATTAAGAAAATGACTTTAAAGAAAATTAATGCATTCAAATGACTTTAAAGAAAAGTGACCTTAAAGAAAATTGATAACCTTAAGGCACTAAATTAATGTTTAGCAATAAAAGATCACTTAAAAGAATCACATTAACAAAGCATGTCTGAAGGAGTTCCTCTTCTATCAATTTACTCGGGTAAAGTCACTTGAAGATGTTCATCTTCCATTAATTCTTGCTGTCACAAAAAGATATGTAAATAATAAGTGAAAAGAACATTACATGAAAAGGTTCACATAGTCTAACTACTAATTCTTGAGAGAAATTACCAATGAAGTTTTTAAATTAGTGGTGGAAGATCTAATCCAACTGGAGGAGCATATTAAGGCGTTCACAGTTTTTGCCGATAGTGAACTTCTGTAATCATTAAGAACTCTTCCACCGGTACTAAATGCTGACTACGAAGCAATCGTTGTAATTGGAATTGACAATATATCCCGGGCCATTTTAGACAGGCAAGGATACTTCAGAGTGTTCGACCTCCACCACTCAAGAATATCAAATGTTTCATTATTAGGCAAATAAAGACCCTTCTCAAGATAGACTTGTAGATCTGATTTTGTTGGTTGAATTGAACCAGAAGTAACAACAAAATCAGTAAATGCAAGCATGCAATCAAAAGTTTCTGAGGTACCATAAGCACTTGACAACTTTGATGAACCATTGTCACTTGTACCACTGGAACTAGCAACATTGCTAGCATAACTATTGTAAATTTCCCATAGAACATCTTCAAATTGTTTAATTTTAGTGCCTGATTCAACAGATGTGTACATATTGAAGAAACTAAAATGAATGAATTTTATTTTCAAGCGAGGGTCCAAAACAGCTACGACAGACATTAGAAGATTGCACTCACCTCAATATTTATCAAATTTACCTCTCATGGCAAGAGCCATGTTTCTGCTAAATTCATCAGAGGAGGTCGGTTCATCTATCAACAACTTCTTTATATGCAATACAGCAGGTAGAAAAATATTTGAAGTTGGGTAGGCAGAACCCGAAATCATTTTCGTCACATTGTTAAAAACAGAAAGAAATTTTCTGATTTTATCATATTTCTGCCAATCTAAATCTGAAGGTAACCAACAAAAATTGTTGTCTCGATTTGCAAAGTGAGGGAACACAGTCCGAAAAATAAGAGCAGATTCAATCATAAAGAATGTTGAGTTCCATCTTGTTGGAACATCAATGCACAAACCCTTTGTTGTTGATATCCCTAATTGCTTGGATATCTCAACAAACTTGTGTAACCTTGCTGGTGACTTCTTTATATACTTGATCGCCTCTCTAATATTATAGATGATGTCTTGAATCTCTTTTAAGCCAACTTGCACCATAATATTTAAAATGTGAGCACAACAACGAACATGAAAGAAATGCCCATTAAAATGTAGTTTCCCTCTTGCCATAAAATTTGATTGGAGTAAGCTAGCAACAACATCATTATTACTAGCATTATCTAAAGTGATTGTAGATACTTTGTCATGTATCTTCCAATCCAATAAGCATTGACAAATGGCATCACAAATGAATGTACCGGCATGAGGTGGTTCTAGTTCAATGAAATTAATGATTCGTTTTTGAATCTTCCAAGATTGATCAATGTAGTGAACAGTTATGCACATATATCCGATAGTTCGATTTGAAGTCCAACAATCAGAGGTTAGTGAAAACATGTGAATATCCTTAAATTGTTTTTTCAACTTCTTTTTCTCAAAGTCATAAACCTTAAGGCAGTCATTTTTTATTGTATTTCTTGAAACTTTTTCATAATTTGGGTTCAAGGATTTCAAGAGAATGTTAAACCATGTATGTTCAACAATACTAAATGGATACTCATGCACTATAATCATTTTAGAGATTATCTCTCTAACTTTATGATGATCGTAGCTTTTTGAGTCATGAAATATAGGGATTTCAACATCTGCAGCAACATCTAGTGGCATAAAATTTAGCATTTTTTGCCTTTTTTCAGAATCGATGGCTTGCTTACTTTGCGCTTTGATTTGCCCACATTCCCTAATATGACGTAGAAGTTACGAAGTAGTTCCTGTTTTAGACTTTTGAAATTTAGAACGACAGCATGTGCATTGCCAAAAAGAAGTAGGGACACCCTTAATCGAAACTGTTGTATCCATAAAATAATCCCACACTGCTGACTCTCTTCCTATCCTTCTTAGTTAAGGTTTCTTCACTGCTATTGTCAATGACAACTTGAGGTACTTCTTCTACCCCTGTGTTTGGTAAAGTGAGATCAACAATTTCGTTGCTAGTATGAGCTTCTGCTATCATTTTATTACTGGATGATTCTGATTGAGAGGGATTTATTTCAGACATACTTGCACACTAAATGAAATCAAAACAACGAAATTAGTATCATGAGATATGAATTAATATCATGTAAGCACAACCAAAACATCATCATCAACAACAATGAGATATGAATCATATCTAGCAGGCCCATAAAAATAGAAAGTAAAGAAGAGATGTTATGAACCAAACACAATACTATAGATATCATACCGAGCCAAACACATCCAAAAACTGCAGCCCCTCATGAGGTAAAACCGAGAAATCCCAATTCGCATTACCCCCCCCCAATGCTTCTTCACTCTCCAATAAGCCAAACTCTCACATATGCAATAATGTAACGGAAAGAGAGTATAACAAATATGTGTAAAATGAATGGCTCCCGAAAAATTCCAATCATACTACAAGAGCCTCTTGAAACTCTCCCAAACCCTCGAGCTCCAATTCAAACCAACAACATTTGGAAACATGTTATAACGATTGAAGTTGTGTCAAAATAGCAAATAAGCATAGGGTCTTGAGGCATGCTTTCAACCTTCCAATTACACTAAAAACATGAGTAAAAGAGGAGCACCCACACCCCTCCAAACAATGCATGTGATGTTTAGCACTTCAAACCACCACATTCCTTTCCTTATCCATTTTATGTAAATAGCATTTTAAAAGGAGGGAAGCATAGACATCAAAGACCGAGGGGCTAGCCACATGAAAACAACCAAGCAAGAGGCACTTAGCAAATCCCTCCAAGCTTCCAAACTTCACAAAGACCCTTCCATTTTTTCGATTTTCAAAAAATAAAAAAAAGACACCCCCAACCACTTCAAATTTTAAAATAGGCCCTTCAAACATTTCGGGTTTTGTAAAACAATGACCCAAACATCTCATATTTTGTAAAATAAATACCCCACATGTTTCAGATTTTTGAAGAAGTGAGGCCACCGTACCTCAAGCATAGGTAGCATAAGTAAGAGGAGCAACATATTTATAAGGCCTACACATGAAGCTCAAGCCCTCCAAACAAACATGCTTTCCCCACCCTCCTTTTCATGCTAAAACATCACTATGAGCATCAAATACAACAATAGAGATTGAGGCATGCATGAACTTTCCAAGTGAATCACATTGACGTAAATAAACATTAATAGAACATATCTATTAAAACACCATAATTTTCCAACTTATGATAAATTATGTTTATCTAGCGGAACCATAAAAATAGAACATATCTACGGCAATATGGGATAGCATATGCATAAATCTCGCAAACTTTTGTGCATCAAAAGATTCAAAACCCACAACATTTTCTAAAAAAAAAATCTTCTCCTCAAATGTAAACAATGTATGTGATTTTGAACAAGTTCTTTTTTGTACCATATACATCAGTACATGCACTTGATAAGGATTAAAAAAACTTTGGGAAACTAAGTATTGTTGTTCACAAAGCCTTCCATAAAAAAAAATCAGATCTACAGGCAATAGTTTGTACCTGTATGAATCACCGCACAAATGCACAATCACCGAGCTAAATGTCACAATAAAACCCTTATATATGTTATAAAGCAAGAATACTCAGCAACTAAGTAGGAAGATAAGACCTCGGTAGCAAAACAAGCAAGCCGAGCAAGAAAATCGAGCCACCAAGCAAGATTACCGAGCAAACGACTAGACGAGGAGAAATAGAAGAAGAGATTGGAAGACGAACACAAACGCGATTACGCAAACCCTAATTTCTCGCTGTCGAAGAGGACTCGGAGTCTCGGATGCGGGAGAGGCGAAGTGCGAACTGCGAAGAGCCCGAGACCGAGAGGCGAGAAAAGAGAAGAGAGCGGCGGGTTAGGGGCTTAGGCTTAGGGTTTTCTAAATTCCAACATATAAGTATATATATATTATATTAATTTTATAATTTATATTATATAAATATAATTATATAAGTAATAATGAATTAATAATATTATTAATTAATTGTTATATATTGTAATTTATAGGATTTAATTTTTTAAATTTAATATATTTTTTTATTTTAAAAGTTTTAATTAATTATAATTTATTTATTTATTTATTTCTTTTCGAGCCAATTCGAGCCGAACACGAGCGAACAAACTTTTGTTCGTGTTCGGCTCGTTTACATTTCGAGCTTAAAAATTTGTTCGTGTTCGGCTCGTTAGGCTTAACGAACGAGCCGAACACGAGCTGCTTAACGAGCCGAACACGAGCTGCTCGCGAACAACGAGCCAGATTGACAGCCCTAGTTGAGTCGCTCAATTCAGACTTCAAAAGGTCGAATTCTGCTGAGCTTGCCCCGTATCCTGATTAATCAGAGCTGGGCTTGGCTAATGGTTTATTTGTAGCGACTTGCAGAAGAATTAGAGTGGGGGCAAAATGCACTTGTGATGGGGCGAATCATCAAATTGCTCGTCATATTGCACTAAAATATGAAATTCAGGGTGGAAAATTGACTTAAGCATAGGTCTGCCATTGCTCTCAGTCATAGTAGATATTGGTAGGTTGTAATCTGACGTTTGTATCTATGGTGGATGAGACATGTTGACTCTTTAAGATAAAAAGGAGAAGCTATGACATCCTTTAGATCATAAAAATTGTTTATCACGTTTTTCTTGAAATCTATAGCCTAGCTAATTATAGCAAGTTGCTAGTGATTGCGCAAACGAGTGCAAGGATCAAGCATATTGCGTGCAAATGTTAAGATGTTTGGGCAAGCATGGTGAGAGTCCTTCATTGTTGAGTGCAGTTACACGTGGAGTGGGTGTGACAAATGAGTGATTGAAAGATCTTAATCATCACAAGAACAACGAGCTGCATGGGAGCGCAATTAAAGTATAAGTGCTCCAAGCAGCATGCCAAGCACGTGTTGAGCATATGGATGGAGAGGGAGGGCTCGAGGAGTTTAGGATTTATTAGGAGAGTAAAGGGGAATAAAGAGAGAGGGAAAGCGGGCAGTGTATTGTGGCTCTAATACAATGTTGGAAGAGAAAATTCTTGTGCCGTTGACAAAATGTTGGTGTTGATATAGAGACTTTTAAAAAGGGTACGAAGATACTAAAAAAAATGATAAATTAAAGGAATATAAAACAGTAATAAAAATTTATCTTTATAATCGTGTACTTTCCAATGATAACTATTTCTAATCTAGTGTTTCTTTCAATAACAAATTGTATATGAAGATAATTATGAGTTCATCTATATAAATTTTCAATTGGTTTGGAATTTAGTATATTGATTGGTGACTATATTTAGAAATACTCGTTTGTTTGTATTGGTGAAATAAATTTCTAAGTTATTTTCAAAATTGATGGAGTTCGATTCATGAGTAATTTTCTCTTTGTAGATCAACAAAATCAGCTACATGAACTTGATTGTGATTATTATTTCCAACTCTGATTGGGGTTCAATTTTAAAATGCTTGGTGAATAGATTGTATTGAAACATGGAGAGAAACATATTTAATATGTAGTAATTCTAGCCTAGGATTATCTACCATTGGTCTATTTTATTCTTTTACACGCATACTTTTCAACTTCTGTTGTTTTTCTACGTCTTTTCACATCAAATCATAAAAATATATATTGTTTCTATGTTTAAAGTACTAGCTCTCATTTTTCAATCATGGAAAGGTGCTCACCTTTTATTAATATAAAGTGCTTTCACAGTTCCTTCACTATAACTTTCAGTAAAAGATTGATAATTGCAAGTTGTAATCGTATGTGAGAACAATGTACCACTGTTTAAAATTTTAGTTTTCTCTGTTTTTGCAGGCAATTTGTGCTCCACAAAACATAGAAGTCCATAGCTTTTCTTCTCTGACTGATGGAAGGGCTTTGATCTGTTTCATCAAATCTTATTTTGGAAATGATATTCATCAATTACTTTTTGAAAAGGTTGGAGCGTTACTATCTCTTGTACCTAGGCGAACCCTTCAGCAAAAATTTTCCTTCCTTTTGAAACCGTTTGATTATTATTTTAAATTTTATAGGAAAATGAAGATGAATACAATGATGATAGGATCAGGAAGCTTGAATGTCTCTCTCCCACTCTAGTTGATTTTGCTATTGTCCAAAGTGTTACTACGATGTTGGGAAAATCTCCTGAGGTTCTAATAAAAGCTTCACTTCCAAAATTATTCATTTGTTTTACATTTTTCTTCTTTGCGTTTCTGCTGATTTTCTTTATGTGCTCAGTAGATTTTGCATTTGTGCGATATATTTGATGAAGATGCCTACTTTGATGAAAGAAGTGCAATGATTCTTCTTGTTTTCCTCGCTTCTAGATTGATAAACACTGATAAATTGGTAATGCATTATCTTAACTTACAATTGTCTTTCATCTGGAAATACATTGCTGATTTTATATATAATGTTCTGTAGGATATAGTGAATTCATTTAGATTTTCACAGCAAGCCTGTCAGAGTCCACTGCGTAAATGCTCCTCCATTTCTCAGTTGTTCCATTTGCAAAGTGACCCTCATAGACCTAAAAATAATTTGGAAGAGTTATTTTGTCTGCCTAATAGTGAAGGTTTTCACACATATACAGTTAAAGGTGATTTTGCACTCTTTAATTCAGATTTTCAATTATTTTTTTGTTGATAGTATTCTTTTCTGCAAACTCTTTTTTCTTTAAAATTCTGCTCTATGCAAGGATATGATAATATCAAATGTGCAGTTAAATTTTGTTTCACTTCCTTTTTTTTGTGCTTTTCTTACAATTTTGGTTTGCAATGCTTACTATTTTGTGGTTTAAAAATCTACTTTAAGTTTCTATCTACACCATCCCAACCAACTTGGAGTAAACGATAGTCTGCCTTTTTTATGTTGGGGGGAAATTGGGTAGATCAGATGAGTGCTCACTTTGCACCTTCTTACAATTTTATGTGCGTCCATGTTGGTTTCCTGGATTACTAAGTGATTTTAACAATGAAGTAAAAAGTTGGCATCTCAACATATGATTTCTTGGCTGCTACTGCTGTTACTATATTTAAGAGCTTGTTTGGAGTCACTTTTGACTTCTGTTTTTTATTTTTGTTTTTGTTTTTCCTTTTGTTTTTAAAAATACTTTTGTTTAGTGTATTTTTTTATGTTTTAATTCGTTGTTTCTAAAATAAATTAACATATTTTTAAAAACACTCAAAATAACATTCTAAGTATTTTGAGTATATTTAAAAATAATTGTACTTTTAATCAAATTGTCAAATTTGTTATGTCTCAAATCAAATTATAAATAAAACAAAACAAAAAAAAATCATAAAAAATAAAAATAAAAGTGATCCCAAATGGTTCCTAAGTGTTTATGGTCACATGGGTTTTGGCTTGTGGAGTATCAATTTGTTTGTGAATGGTGGGTTCTGCCAGCAAAATTGGATAACTATACGAACGCCAAATCAGTACTCTATGGGCCCTTGAGAAACTCAGAGGAAAATAAAAAAGCTTATTGACTTCAAACATATTTTTTAGGTCGGAAGGAATAATGCCAAATAAATCAAGTATTTTTTATTTTATTTTTATTTTTAAGAGTAAAAGGAGAGCCATTATATTTTCTTTTATTTTTGAAGATGGTAGATCTTGGTTAGGATATTAGGCTTATTCTTAATGCAAACCTGCCAAAATTTTCAATTGGATGGTCAAGTCCCTTTTTTTATGATGACATGGAAACCATATGTGCATAGTTTTTTAGCATAAATTTATTAGCTTGTATTGAATATATAATTGTTTTTGAGCTTTTAGTCACCGTTTTTAAGATATCAGGAAAGTGATTGTTAATCAGGAAAGTGTATTAGTATCAGTTCCAGTGAAATTTTCAGTTAATCAGCAGTGAAAATCATATCTCATTTTAGTTCTTTGATAGTATTATTTTGCTCCAGAGATCCTTCATCAGGCTAAGTGAATTCAAATATGGTCGATTGGTTTGATGGAAAGAAGAAAATACCTCCAGCTGAAATGTGCCGCATCAAAATTACAAGCACTTATACGTTCAATTTTTTACCAGAAAGCATATATTAGGCATGCGATTAATCAAACAAAAATTTGAATTTTATATCCTCTTTTATGTATGTCTTAGATATGTAAATACTTAGGAATAGAGTGATACGTATGTAAATTTTCCATGATGGAAATAAAGAAGCCATTTTGAACTTTCAAGTGTATTCATTGTTATGACGCCATATTTTTCTTTGCTTGTTTCCCGCACAATCACAAATGTGATGTTTTGGGTTTTTGAAAAGCGTAGTTGTTGGAAAGTATTAACAAACAAGATATATAGGTCTACCTTTCTCGGTGAATCCCTACTCGAAGATTTAGGCATCTGGACGAGGGTACAAATATGCCGTGCCACTTATCGGACTTATTTTTCTTTATACTTTTCTCAGTGGACATGAAAAGGTCGAAAAACCTGCATATTTTTGTCAAATGAGCTGCTTCCTCTAGATATTAAGTATAGGCATTATTTTTTATTTTGCAAAAATTTTAGAACGGGTTTTAAATTTGTCCTAATTTTATGAGATATCATCCATCTAAACTATTTTGGATGTATAAATGGTATATTTGATTGGGAGAACCGGGTCTGGGTCACTTCGGAATTTTGTTGTCATAATTTTAAACAATGAAACCACACCTTTGTAAAAATATATGTGGGAGAAGAATGCTATTGATGAAGACAACCAAATTTGCTTATTAAATTTTTTTTTAAATAAAGTAAATGAGATTATCTTGGAGAATTTACTTCGTTATTATTCTATCTTATGATTTTATTAACAATTAATTCTATCCTCGCTGTCTAACCGACGATAAACTGTGGCGCTTTTACAGAAAGTTCTGCAAGAGTTATACAAACTCGATTCAGAGGATTTATTGAAAGAAGAAATTACTTGAAAATGAAGATGTCGACAATTCTCCTCCAATCTGTTGTGAAGGCATGGCTGACTGCCAGAATTGAAAGTTATTCAGAATATGGCACATTGGCCTGTTCTGCTCTGCCTTCAACAAATGGTATTACGGATTCTGCAATATTTTTCCTATTTTTTGAGCAACTTTTTGCACTTAACTATATGCGAGTGATGTATATGTAAAACATTCAGGAATATATGACAGATATCTCACGTTCTTCAAAGAGAGGCAGAGATTTTATAGAACAAGAAAAGCAGTCATTCTAATTCAAAGATTTGTGAGGGCATGGATCCGAAGGAAGCTCCATACTGTGAATTTTATGAATTCAGAAAATAATGCAACAAAAATCCCTGGAGAAATAATTTTTTCATGCTCCTGTTGCCGCATTATTAGGCCTAAACATTTCACTGCGTTTGAAAATATTGAAAAACGATCTACAATTAGTGAAGGAAACAAAACTTCTGAGCTACAATTGTGGGCAGCTACTAGGATACAGGAAGTTTGGAAAAATTTTGTGCCTTATATGCACTTGAAAAGAAGCTCTTCTGCGATAAAAATTCAGTCTCGGTGGCGTTGCTGGTCAAACAGAAAAAATTACCTTCGCCAAGTTGAAGCAATCCAAATAATTCAGTCAGCCTTCGTATGTATGATGAATCGTAAGGCGTTTCGACAGAAATACATTGCTGCCATTGAAATTCAAAGATTTATTAGGGGGCAAAGTGCACGAACCAAGCTATTAGGTATCAGATACCAACTGAATCATAGAGACAAATTTTACAGTGTTAGAAGTTTTCATTTTGAACAACTTGTCTTCAATGCTTTGCTTGTTATTTCAATTTTCCATTGGGAATTTTAGGTGCTTCTAACCTTCGAGTCAGAATGTTACATCAAAGATCTTATGGTGTGATTACTCACGGTTTTGTGAACAATGTTGAGCTGAGAATCGTTATCGGTTCCGTTATAAAACTGCAAAAATGGTGGAAGCGAATTTTGATGCATAGGTCCATGATGCATGCAGCCATCTCAATTCAATCTTCTGTTCGTGGTTGGATTGCTCGGAGTGCTGCTGCTAAGAGGATGCAAAGCATTTCTATAATTCAGGTTATTAATTGTTTTAATTATTTCATTTAGTTTTTTGTGTTTTAGTTTTTAAGTATCTATATATTTTTGTTTAAGATTATGTCGAGATAGTCTGATTTTTTGCAGGGTTTCATTTAAGTCCCAGAGCTTATAAGAGTGACAATTTAGTCCCCACACTTTCTTAATGTGTGAGGACTAGTTTTGCTCATATTAAAAAAGTATGGGGCCCAAATTATCACTTTTATAGACTCTAAGATTAAAATTGTTCCATCTAAACCATCAGGGATTTAACAATTTAATCATTTTTGGTTTAATGTTTGATTGCAGAGATTATGGAGAAATATCCTACTTAGTAGACTGAAGAAGAGTTCTGTTATTGTCATTCAGGCTTGTATTCGTGGTTGGATTACTGGCCTGGCTGTTGCTCACAAAAAATATTGTATTCTCAAGATCCAAGTAAGTTCTAGGTTTATTTTCTCTTTGTCCTTGCGCTCCCTACATCACATTTCTTTATCAAGATATTAAATTATGTATATAAATCTTTTTCCATTTACGCCTTTTTATTGCAGTTACGTTTTGTATGTTTAAACTGTGTATGTGCTTGATTTGTTTTGCCGCAGAGATGGTGGAGAAATATCTTATTTCTAAAAACAAGAAAAGCATCTGTGTTAATTATTCAGGCTCATGTACGTGGCTGGATAGCTCGTCAAAAAGCTGCTCGAAACAAACATGATATTGTATTAATTCAAGTAAGTTTAGGTTTTAATTCTCCTTTTCTATTAGCTATATTTCTTCTACGGAACTGAATTATTCTGGTTGTTTGCTGATTGAACTTGAGCTCTGATTCGCGGGAGCAGAGTAATGTCGGATGCATAACACATCTACATGATTTTGGCATTTATCCCACACGACATAAAAGTCCTGATTTAAATAATGTAAAAAAGAGTATGCGTCATAAATTAATAAATTAAATTTTCTAAAAATATTTATAAAATTAATATTTTATAAAATATACTCTATTTCTTATTTAAAACTTAAACTTATGTTGAAGTAATACAAGAAAGTTAGTGCGTACTTTTCCATGTCATAAAGTAAACAATATCTATGGGTCTTTAGCTTTTAAAAAATAATGTTATTAAGTTTCTTATTCTCTTTTCTTTATTGTTCTTATTGTTCTGTTTATAAAAATTTTATCTATTTTCAATAATTTATATTAAAAATATTTATATACATACCAGTCAAGTCTTATTTATTTATATATCTAACATTTAAACTTCAATTTTTACATATATGTTACCTTATCTATGCCTGAAATATGTATTTCACTTTTTAAAAGTTAAAAATAATGATATTTTTGATGTGCTACTAAAGATTTGAGTGGTAAAAATGTCAAAAAGCAAAATTTGAGTGTTAGATATGTAAATAGATAAGGATTGGATGCTTTGTATGTAAATGGCATTTATATTATAATGTCGTGTCTGAATCATATCTTATATTTTACGACTTTAGTGTCTCGTGTCCATATCTTTGTATCTGTTTTCTTGCATCATAGAACTTCAATTGTTTTTTTTGCACTTTTGTTACTTGAAAGGTTTGGTTTTCAATCAACCAGAATAGTGTTAAAATGGTTCCTTGACTCTTTGTAGGGCCATTTTAGTCTCAGTCTATAGAAGTGTTGATTTAATCCCTTGACTCTTGTAATAGGGGGCTAAAATAATCTTCTTATGAGGACTATTTCACTAGATGTTTTTACTCCTAGAATCCATAAAACTGCTAAATTAGTCCTCTGAACTTTAGATAGTCAGAAAATTATTTTGATGCTTACTCTCCTGAAATATATATCAAATTTCTTCTATCCATCTATTTTCATAACAATATTATTTTTGTCTTGTTTGTCTTTCAGTCTTATTGGAAGGGCTTTCTAGTAAGAAAACAGTCAAGGCCTCAGTTGCTTAACCTTCGACACAGAATGAAACTGTCTGCTGCTAATGTGAATGATGAGATGCGACTTATTAATAGATTAGTCATCGCACTTTCAGAGCTACTTGGCCACAGAAGTATCAGTAATATCCGCCACACTTGTGCGACTCTTGGTGAGCTTTTCTTTATTCACTGAGTGGCCATTTGGGGTCGTTTTTTTATTTTATATTTTTATTTTTATTTTATTTTGTTTATACTTTGATTTAAACATGACTATTTGATTAAGTTATGGTTGTTTTTAAGAACATCCAAAATACATAAAAGTCATTTTGAGTATTTTTAAAAATATGTTCTCTTGTTTTCAGAAAAAAAAATAAAATATGTAAGAAAACACAAAAAAATGGTCCCAAACAAACCATACATTTCTATGTCCTCTATTGCTCCTTAGTCATTTTCTATTATTTGCTTCTTGATTGTATTCCATAACAGATTTTACAAACTATCTAGCTCTACAGTAATCTAAAATATTCTATTTTGTTATAGTAGTATATCTTTATTCCTGCAAGAAGTCTCCTTTGGCTATGTATTTGGGGTCACATTTTTGTTTTTTATTTAAAAGTTTGAACAAAAAAAGGTTTGGCTAGTATGATATATATATATATATATATATATCTATATATAGCCAAAATAAATTTTTTCATATTTTCATTATTCTAAAATATGAATTTCTATGTCTGAGATACCACACTAGCCTACCGCGGCAACCTCATATACGTTACCAAACCTGTTCTAAATCTTTAAATACATCAACTTATTTGATATTCAATAAAAATAAAGAAGATTTATATACTTACCACTTATATATATATTTATATGCCACCTTATGTGTGCATGGAAAGATGTATTTCACTTTTTAAAGATTTGTGTCGTATAAATATGAAAACTAGAGTTTAGGTGTTAGATATGTAAATACATTGGAATTGGGTGGTAAGTATATAAATGCCCCCAAAAAACCACTTCATCATTGTCCTGTAAAAGTGCAACTTTTCTTATTTATGATCATATCCACCTTTTCTACCCTTTTTCTCCCCTTTTTTGCAGACATTGCAACCGAACTCTCTCAAAAGTGCTGTGAAACACTAGTGGATGCTGGCGCAATTGACATTTTACTAAGGCAAATTCAGTTGCTTAACCGGGGAATTCCAGATCAAGTGGTTTTAAAGCATGTGCTCTCCACACTCAGAAATATTGTCCGCTATAAACATCTTTCCCTGCTTCTCATATACACCCCTCGTTCCATCGAGATAATCTTCCAAGAAATGTTGAGGTAACTCTTAAAAAATGCTATTTAAGCTTTATTATTCAGGTGGATTACCTATGGTTAACTGCCATTATTATGATGCGAGTTTAGTTGATGAATGGTTTTAATATTTTTTTTTATTTTAGGAAGATTTACATACATGGCACTTAATTCTTATGTATTTACATATCTAACACTTAAACTTCAATTTTTACATATATGCCACATTACGTAATACATTATGTAAAATATTGATATTTTTTATATGATATGAAACCAGAGGCATACATGCGAAAGGTAAAATTTTGGTGTTAGATATGTAAATACAATGTTGGGTAGTATGTAAGTAAATTTCTTTTTATTTTATTATATGCTATGTGCCAATTACACACACACACACACAGATATATATATATATATATATATATATATATATATATATATATATATATATATATATATATAATTTATATTTATAATTAGAATTAAATGATATATACGTAATTTTTGGCTTTTTTTTTTCTACAGGAACAAAAATGAAGGATTTCTGATAAGTTGCGAACTCCTGAGGAGATTATGCACGATTCCAGGAGGCCTTGAAGCTGTCCGCATGCTGCGAGGCTGCGTAAGAAGCCTGAACAAAGTTATAGCAGGACTGCAAAGAAAAGCCAAATTTCTTGAAAGGTGATTTTACGAGTTTTTTTTTTTCCCATTAATTATTATACCACGCGAGCAGCAAGGCCTTTTATTTTTATTTTTAATTGCTTTTTTTTCTTCTTTTCACACACACTTCATATACAAGATCTTAAACGTAGGACGAACCCAAGATCTCTTATTTGAAAGACTAGCTTTCCTCTCTTGCATTGCTATTCTTGTTTGACGTATTTACATAACACTCCAATTCAATGTATTTACATATGTAACATTTAAACTTTATTTTTTTACATTTATATCTGTTGAACACAGATCTGTCCTTAAATCACACCTAAGGAGAATAGAGCATATAGAAAGAGATGGCAAAACTTAAAGGAATGAAAAATAGGGAACTTGATAAGAGAGAGATTAGTGAAAATGTTTCTTTTATTGAGGATTCTTCCTTGGTAAAAAGATCCTCCAAAAGAGGGAAAAAAAAAAAGATCTCGATTACATTTAACTTTATATATAACGGTTACGACTTTCGTGAAAGGATGTATTTGGGTCTATCTCGTCCAAAATTTTTAGGTTTGGGTCCTGCGGATTCTAGTTGCGCTCATCATCATGACCAAAAAGAGTAGACCCTAGTTGGGCTGTTGAGATGTGAAGGCGAGTCATCGGGCGACCAATAATCCGGTTCCAGTTACTCGGTCATGGGCACTCAACTTTAGTAGATTGGTTTTAGGTCTCAAATCACTAGGCCCGAAGAACTTAGCATCGGTCGGTCAGCCTATGCATCGCTTTCTCGGCCCATATCTCCATCCAAGAACTCAATCAATTTTTTCCACTCATCTGGGATGGCTTTCATTGATTGACGTGTTCTAAGCTATCTAATTCTCAATTATCTAGATCGTTTGACATGATGACATAGATAGTTGTTTTATGGTTATACAATACCACTCAAATCTATTGTAACACATCAAAAATATCATTATTTTAACTTTTAAATAGTGAAACTCGCATTTTCTATATATAGGAAAGATGATTACCGTTCAGAGTAGACATGTAAATACATAAGAATCGGGTGGTATTTATGTCAATATTCATTCTGCTATTTTCTTCCTGTCAGTCTTTTATGCTAATTTTTAAAACAAAATTAATTGAAGTTTCATTTTTTTTTTCTCACACAGGAATGCTCACCAAACCAAAGGAAGGAATCTTACCGTTAGAATGCTCAGAGAGGCTACCAGCCTTCTGTCATTGATTGTGGAGGATGGTCATTGCTTATGACCGACCTTGGAAATATGGTTTCCAATTAACCTGACAACAAGGGTACTGTGAAATTTTGTATTTGCTAACTGTCCGAAACATGAACCGAAATGTTCTATATCATGATAATATAGTTCTAAGCAGAGGAAATTTCAATTGGCTCAACAAATTAATCTACTTTGGATAATTAGCTGATTATCACTAAGCAGTAAAACTTAATTCTTTCTAGTAGGTCTGTGGAAAAGTTCGTAATCTTTTAATGATTTATTAAAAAGCTCATGCCATATTAATTCGTTAAATAAACTAATTGAATGTATGTTATGAGCTTGATTCTGTCAATTGCATTTGCTACAATGTAAAACTTAGCCGTTTGATTTTATATTTTTGTAACACATGTATATTTTGGAAGTTAGCAGGTTAAATTAAAATTTTATTTTTAAGCTCAACAAAACACATTTGTATAGAATTTTAATGAGCCAGGCGGAAGAAACTATTGAAAATTAATTTGGAACAGTAAGGTGAGATTTTAAATAAGCTTTGCTTTGCCCTTTCTAGTAAATTGTAAAATTCTCATACTGAACATCCGACGGATTCAATATCTTACATTGAAAGAGTTAAAAAGATAAAATTAGGTTTAAAACAAATAAATATAATGAATATTAAAATTATTCAGAGAATGACTATAATTTAAACCAATTAACATATTTATATCAAAATTATTTAAAATATTAAAAATTGTTTGATACTGATCAGTTCTGGTCAAACTCGTTGTACCGCTCAGTCCAGCCCAAATTTGAAAATAATGCATTAAATGCTTTTATATTTATAATTAGGGCTGTCAAAAAAGCTCGTTGTTCGCGAATAGTTCGTGTTTAGTTCACCAAGAAATTTGTGTTCGATTCGTTCGATAAGTAAACGAGACGAACATGAACAATTTTTTTCGTTCAGTTTGTTAAACGAATCAAACACGAACAGTGATGTGTTCGTTCGTGTTTGATACATTATTGTTCAAAATATAAAATAATTTAAAATAATTATATATAAAAAATTTATGATATTTTAAAAATAATTATAGATTATAAAAATTTATCATATTTTTAAATAATTAAACTTTTATAAATTATAATATATAATAAATTATTAAAAACAATAATAATATTATAATATTAATTATATTAATATAAATATTATAATATTATAATTAATATACTATAGTATATATTAAAATAAAACCTTAAACACCTTATTTGGTTGCTTTATTTTGAGGAAGTATGAATTACCACGTGTATGGAATACCTGATCAATTTACTTCAATTTGAGAAAGTATGCTATGAAAGCTAGGGCTATCAAAAAAACTCGTTCGCGAACAGTTCGTGTTTGGTTCGCCAGGAAGTTTGTGTTCTATTCGTTCGATAAGCAAACAAGATGAACACTAACAAATTTTTTTCGTTTGATTTGTTAAATGTACCAAACACGAAGAGTGATGTGTTCGAACATTTCAAACACGAACACTAACTCTGTTGGCTCGTGTTCGATTCGTTTACACCCCTATTTATAATCATGAATCTAAAACCCTCCATTTTTTCAACGGAACTGACAGAAATTTAATTATAGATAATTAAAAATAAAATACAAAATTTTTAATATTTCATAAAAATATATTTAAAAAATAAAAAAAAAATTAAAAAAAATATTTAAAATCAATATTTTTTATTGTAAATAACATATATGAACATATACAAAAATGAATCCAAGATAACAAGCTTCAACAGAAGGCAAATAACAACCTAAACAAGATGAATATAGATCTTTTATTTTTTTTAAAAAGGAGAATTAACTGTTGCAAAATAAGGTGAGAAAGACTAGCAAAACTTTTTCAAGTAAAAAATATTTCAAAAGGCATAAAGCTAGTAATGCATTTCATACATTTTATTTGGAAATCATATATATGACAAGTTGAAATAAATAACTTTATAATATGATATAATCAAATCATATCATATTATTATTGTCAGTGTGAATTTACAAGGCAACTTACAATGCAACTTACCGTTAGCTTCAACAAAATAAGACCGACCTTTCGCCCAGCAAATATGAGTATGATTCAAACTTCAGTGCATTAGCTCTATTTTACTAAAGTAAACCAATAACAGTAAAAATATACATTTATGAGAACATTTCCTAGACAACAAAAAAAAGGAAAACCAAAATCCGCATCTTCGTAATAAAATTTCTTAAAAATCTTTAGACATTACCTGTCCATCATCTAAACCGAAGAGGCAAAATCAGATGGCTCAAAAATAACAGCTTTAAGTTTTTATGAACATTTCTAGATAACCCTGCAAGGAAAAAAGAAACTGCCATCAAATTTTAAATTAAAAAGAAAGAAAAGTTTACATACATGCCACTCAATTCCAATGCATTTACATATCTAACATCCAAACTTGAATTTTTACATATACACTACTACCTCATCTATGCATGAAAGTTGTGTATTTCACTTATTAAAAACTTGAAATGGATGTATTTTTTATATGATTTGAATGATTTGGGTGGTATAAATGCTTAAAAAAGAAAAGCTCGACTGTTACATAGAAATTGGGTGGCGTGTATATATAAATGTCCCTCAAAGAAATTGGTAAAAATATTTACCTGCACAAGTTTGTGGAGCTTGTCCTTGTCGTAAGAGAAATAAAGATCAATTCTCTCTTGAGTCTGAGGAATATTAGCGCCCAGAACAGCGACAACTTTGTCGACCACGCTCTTCACCACAGCCTTATGAGCTTCCTTACTCAAGCGACCTTCTTTCCAAACTGGCTTTATTATCTCCTTCACAAACTCTGCTAAAGCAAATTTGAACCTTCGAAGTCCTTTATCATCTATGCTGCTGCCCTTCAATTCCTCCGCATTAGCTCTTGCTTCTTCTTTCTCGGACTTGCCACCATTACTCCCCCAATTAGCTCCGACACCCACAGGTTCAGATTGATTAGTATTCAATCTTGTACTGTTTGGGCAGTTCATTGTTTTAGTAGAGTTCCTAGAGATATCATGGATTTGGCTAGTCCTGTTAGCCTCCAGTTTTACAAAATGGGAGGGTACTGCTGGTGCGAGTTTCTCAGAACTCGTTCTCAAAGCGTGAGGAGAATTCATTACATTATGATCGACATTCTGCTCAAGAGTTGTAGCAGTGGCTGTGGCCGTGATAGCGTTGTCTCTAAAGCCTTCATCATCTCTCCTTAAATGCGGCTGAATGGGTGAATTGTCAATAGTCTTTGAAACCTTGTGAATGTTCCATGGTGATGATGCCTTGTCCATATTCTTCTGATCGAATTTATCATCAGAAGCTTGGACATCTTGAAGGCTGCATCTTTCTCTAAGAAATCTATCAGAAGATGGTTCCTTTTGAAACAATTTAGTTTGCTTTGCTCCATCGTTGTGACTCCTATGTCTAAAAGAAACCATATCTTCTAGATGATCTCCATGTTTCCGTGGATCTTTGAAATTTATCCTCCTGTCATGTCCGAGGTATCGAGCTTTTTTGCTGTCCCAAAACTCATCTGTATCCCTGTTAGGATGATTTGGAAAAGCATTACCACCAATCTGATATCCAGCTAGATTAGTTCTTTCGCTTCTCGCTGATGGAGAATCTCCATAATATGCAGAAAAATCTGCTTGTTTTTTATATGTATCATCTGATTGATAACGTTCCTGATCACAGGGATGGCAACGGGTTTTGTTTCTGCTCTTGTTCGACAACAAAAATAAATAAATAAATAAGAAAAAGAAGTTTATTTTTTCAAAACAATGAAGGAGAAACATAATCTCAACGGGAACAATAAAAATGTGTAATTAGGAAAATTTGTTGTGCTCATAATATTTTTGAAATGTGGCAGAAGAAATAAACCTGAATGGCCTTTTGCCGCCAAAGTTTGGCAAAAATGTGTGCACGTTCTGGTTCAGTGCATTGGCATCGTCAAAATCAGGAGCGCCACTCATTTTACTTTTTTCTCTAATGGAATAATCAAATTTGGGCACTTCGGTAGGCCTAAGCTGCTTCCATGGATCGCGAGCAGTTTGATCTGAATCTGGACTCCATCTCCTGTGATCTGCCTCAAAATCATTACGCCCAGGTTTCTTCCATCCTGCAGATTTCTTCCAATCACATTTTTGCAACATCATAGGTCTATGCTTCATCCACGAATCATCACTTCGATCAAGATCTGTACTCCTGCCATTATTCTGCTTCGGTAAAGTGCCATCGTCTGATGCAATCCCTCCCCAAGACTGGTTCCAGCCAGGTCCGTTTTGATTGCTGGGACATTGCTCGCCTGTGGAATGCATCATAGATGCAGCCCATCTCAATCTGTGCTGCTTCGATCTAAAACCAGAACCATCACTCCATTTAGATTTCATTCCAATGGAATCTTCACCTTGAGCAAAAGCCCCACATCCAAATTTACTCCTATTTGCTTTAGGTGGTCCAGCGGGATGGATCTGCTTCCATGGATCACCACCAGTTCGATCTAAACCAGGATCCCATTTTCTCTTTTCTCTGTCAAGATTATCACCATTCAATCCATTCCAGCCTTTAGATGTGTTCCAATCACATTTTTTAGACATCGTTGAGCCATGCTGCTGCATCCATGGATCATCACATTGAACAAGGTCTGGATTTCTGCCACTAGATTCCTTCTGTGAGTCACCATGATCCGCTTGGGTCCATCCCTGAGATTGCCAGCCAAGTTTTTTATTTTGATGGCTAGGAATTTGTCCGATTGTCTTTGATAAAGCACCAGGCCATCTAGAGAATCCATCATTCTTGATCTTCATATTATCATCATTTGCAAGGTCCCAGGATGCAGGTTTGCTCAAACTGCGCTTATCCACTGTGTGAATGTTAGAACTGGATGGCCTCGGTCCATCACGACCATCATGATCAAAGGTATCACCTCCATCGGCAGGTTCTCTCCTTTCTTTTCCATCTCCAGAAACATTCCAACCTCTTGCGCCTGCCATGGTACATCCATCTTCAGTGGTCCATCCACATTGCTGAATTGTCTTAGACATAACCCCAGGCCATCCACGCCATCCATCATTCTCTGTCTTTGCATTTTCATCTTGTGTTAGATCCCAGGATGCAGATTTGCTCAATCTGCCTTTCTCCATTACGTGTATGTTAGCGCCTGATTGCCTCCATCCATCACTATTATCATGATCAAAGGCATCACCACCATTTTCCCTCTTTTGCTTTCCATCCCCAGACTCATTCCAACCTCTTTTGCATGCCCTGGTAGAGATGTTTTCTGATGTGGTCCATCTCTCAGATTCATTCCAGCAATCTTTTATGGTTTGATGGCCAGCGTAATGTTTAGTGGTCTTAGACATAGCTCCAGGCCATCTATGCCATCCATCATTCCCTCTCTTCACGTTCTCATGTTTTCCTAGGTCCCAGGATGCAGACTTGCTCAAACTACCTTTCTCGACAGAGTGATTGTTAGAGAGGGATCGCCTGCTTCCATCACAACCATTATGATCGAAGCCACGACCATCATTCCAACCTCCTTTGCATGCCATGGTAGATTCATCTTCCGATGCAGTCCTGACCTCAGATTGATTTGATTGCCGAGTGGTTGTCTTAGACGTAGATGCAGGCCATCCAGACCATCCACCAGTTTCTCGCTTTACATTGCCCTTACCTGGTCCGCCCCAGCATGCTGACTTGCTCGAACTGCCTTTCTCCATCATGCAAATCTTAGGCGTGGATTGCCTCCATCCATCAAGTCCATCATGACAAATGGCATCACCACCTTTGCCAGTTAACCTGTTTGCTTTGCCATTTGGTTCCCAACTAGGCCATCCAGCAGCCTCCCCTTCAGCACTGTCATCCACTTTTTGAGCCCAAATCACAGAATTGTTCTGACCATTTATGCGTGAAGAGGAAGAGTTAAAGCTATCACCATTACAAACTTTTGGCATGCATCCCTTCACAGCACCAGTTTCCCTTATTTCCCTTCCATCATGACCCTCAATCCAACCTCTTTTGGATGCCATGTTAAATCCATCTTCTGAGGCAGTCCTGCCCTCAGATTGATTTGTTTGCCGGGTGGTTGTCTTGGATGTAGCTGCAGGCCATCTAGACCATCCACCGGATTCTCTCTTTACATTGCAATCACCTGGTGCGTCCCAGCATGCTGACTTGCTCAAACTGCCTTTCTCCACCATGTGAATCTTCCAGCTGGACTGTCTCCATTCATCAATTCCATCATGATGAATGGCATCACCGCCTTCTCCAGTTACCTTTTTTGCTTTCCCATTTGTTTCCCAGCTAGGCCATCCAGCAGCCTCCCCTTCAGCATCATCATCCACTTTTTGAGCCCAACACACATTCTTGTTCCGACCATTTATGTGTGACGAGGAAGAGTAACAAACTTTTGGCATGCATCCCTTCACATCACTTCCATCCATTCATCTGTTCTTTTTCGACTAGAACCTACAGGGGCAGGTTTCGGGCATGAACTCTTGAGCATATATTTAAGGTACTATTTCAACAAAGAGCTCTGTCGCTTGAGCCCTGTAAAAATTACAAGCCAATCCAGATTAGTAAATGACTTGATTGGTTAAAAAACCATAACCACAATTCCTGCATTATTTTCAAAATTTGCTTCTTTTATACAAATTGGGATGCCAACAAAACTAGTTATTAACACGTCTTAAAAATTGGATACCTGAGTTTTAAGTTTTAAGGTGATGAACCTTCCCTGCTTTTCTGGTTTCAGGATATCATTATCAAACCGTCATGTATGACGACATGCTCAACACGGACTTCTCTTTGGACCTAGAAGTTCAAAGAACACACTAAGTTATCATGTTAAATACAGCACACAGAAAAATAAAAAAATTAATACTGATTTTGAAAATGAAGAATCAAACTACAAATTAAAAATTGCAGATGAATGTTCAAGAACATGGCTTTGTTTTTTATGCTTCGAACTTGTTCTGTTTCATCTATGGTGATTCACTTCCTTGGATATAGGGCTCTCAAAAAAGCTCGTTGTTCACGAACAGTTCGTGTTCGGCCCGCCAGATAATTCGTGCTCTATTCGTTCGATAAGCAAACGAGATGAACACAAACAATTTTTTTCGTTTGGTTTATAAACAAACCAAACATGAATAGTCATGTGTTCGATCGTGTTCGAATCGTTATTGTTCGAAATATAAAATAATTTGAAATAATTATATATAAAAAATTATCATATTTTAAAAATAATTATACAGTCTAAAAATTTATCATATTTTAAAATTAAATCCTATAAAGTTTATCTAGAAATTTATTATCATTTTAACAATTCAAATAATTCAAACAATACAAACAAATTTGAAAGATTTCAAACAATTCAAATAATTCGAATAATTCAAACAATTCAAACATTTCAAACTAATTTCAAACAAATCAAACCAAACACGAACAGTAGCTTCACGAACAATTTCAAACAAGCATATTTTAAACATACTTAATTTCAAATGAACCGAACACGAACACGAGCTTTGTTCGTTCGTGTTCAGTTCGTTTACACCACTACTTGGAAGGTATTCTGAAATGTAAAGAACATTTTAGAGCAGAGACAAACATTTAGAAAAATTGAAACTACATAGAAGATTATATTCATCATTGTAGAAGACATGATATATTCAAAATTAGTTGAAGACTTGAGGAAAATCAAGTGTGCTTCAGCTTACTAATAATGAGAAATTATATCACATTACCAAAATATGAACAAAGTTTTTAGTCACCAAAAAATGACACATTGAACTAATAGTCAAAGTTGCAGTCCAACACGCCTCAAAGGCCAGTTCAAAACATATTCTTTAGGGTGCCCAAACAAGCCAAATCTGGACTAATTTGGATAGGTGGAAGCTGTGTAATGATGTATCTAGCCACTATAGGTACTCTTATCAAACCAGTGCTGATGTATCTAGCCACCCAAAGACAACTGAAAGGAACAAGGGGGGCACAGCACTGAGTAACCATCACTAGGAAAAAACAACATTAACACAAAATCTAAATGCTAAACTACAAGATTGCATTTGGACGGGTTTTATGCTTAAGAATCCAGGTTGTGCATGGCTTTAATGAAATCAATTTCAATAAATTAAAGTTTTACATGCTTTTTCATCCAGTGATTTTGATTTTTGATTTATTTTTATTATTATTATTATTTTTATTTATTTTTTTTTTGTGGGACATCTTTGTCTTCCTTCCACAGAAATTTGCATCAATCCAAAAAGATCTTCAAAGTTTTTACTCAAATGTGATATGCTGACCTTGGTTTAAATTTCAAACCACTAGCATGTGTTATAGGTTACAAATGATGCCCATTTGCACAATTATGGGAGGTATGGTAGATGAATCATTTAGAATGGACTGCCGAATAGAAATTGGAGGAGCCTAGAAACTTTGCAATTGTTTTTGAGATAGACAGTGGTATGTGTAGTTGTTCTTTCCAAGGAGGAAAAGTCAAGAGATTAATCATCTTAGTGTGGATGGCGTGCTCCCACCATATCAATGATTAAATGCATCGACACAGTTGGTGGCGAGGTCGACAGTGTGCATCGGCCTGATAAATAATGAGTTGCATGGTGTGCATCAAACTTAAAAGTGTGAAGGGCCCATAGGCATTACATGTGATGGTGAGCATTAAGAGTGTGCATCAACCATAAAGGCAATAACATGCATCGATGGTATGCATCAGTCTTAGAGATGAAAGTGTGATTCAATGACGTGCATCAACCTTATAAGCGATGGCATATATCAACAATTTGCAATTGCTTTAGAAGCGAAGGCAAGTGTTAATGACATACATTGGTTTCATAGGCAATGATGATCAATGACATCAATGAGCGATAATGATTGAATGATTCTACTCATACGATAATTGTCGAGTAATCATAATTGGGTGACGAAGGCTGAATAATAATAGATGGCCAACCATAATCTGGTGACAAAGGTCAAGCAATTGCATACGCACAGCTATGATCTAGCTAATGTAGATGGGCAACTGTGGTTGTGTGACCGTAACTAGGTGACGGTGATCGAAAACTTATAGTCGGGCAATAGAGGTCAGGCAGCCGTAGTTAAGGACTATGGTAGAGCAACCATAGTAGGAAGACTGTAGTAGGCGACAAAGGTTGAACTAAGAAAAGCAGTGATTATTGGATAACAATAGTCAGGTGATGGTGGTTAGAAGAAACTAGTTAAGAATTATGCTAAGGATTGCAACTAGGCTAAAATGATCGAGCAACAATAAAAGGTTGAATGTGGTCAGGCAATAGTAGTTGGCAATAGTAGTCAAATCAACATAAATGGGCAATACTAATCAAAAGATGATAATAGGGTCATAAACGATCTTGCGATCTATTGTTGGGGATTGCAGTACCACATCAGGAAACAAGTTGGTCGACTGTCTATAATGCACAGACACTTAAGATTAAGGAGTCGTGCAGTGTTGAACACGGATGCACACCCGATACACGTCCAACATACCCTGTTCACAACCCCATGTTGATTTAAATTATATTAAAAAAAAGTTGTATCTAACAAGTGTTATCTTTTTTTTTTAATGAATTAAATTTAAAAAAAAACATTTTGAAACAATTAACATATTTTACATATATTTTATAATTAAAATTAAAAAAATTAATTTATTTTTAATTTAAAGATTAAACATAAATAGATCAATCTTGTTATTTATTAAATCAAAAGTTTATGTTTACCAAATTTTTTTTATAATTAATGTTATTAAATTTCTTATTTTCTCTTTTGTGTTATTCTAAATAAATTTTTATTTAGATTTTAATATATTTTTTAATAATTATTATTATAATGACGTGTCAGTGTCCTATATTTTCAATAATGGAAGTTTATCATGTCATCTCATGGTCGTATGCCTATATCCATATCCGTGCACAAGAGCTGGTACATGGGCAATTGTGGTTGAGCGATTATAGTCAAGCAAAAACGGTCATAAGGTTGTTGGCAAATGACAATGATTGGAAGACCACAATGGAGTAATAAATTTGACAATTCTGCTCTTGTGTTGGCGGTTGAGTAACTTTAGTTGAGATACATAATTAGCAACAGAGGTCTGACAACCATAACTAAGTATGTGTGATAATTCGATGGTAATGGTTTGATGATGATAACTCAATAATAGTGGCGATTTGATGGAGAAAATTAAAGAGAATGGACAAAAAGTAAACTACGATGACAATGATTAGTTGACAATAGTAGTTGGCAACAATAGTCAAATCAACATAAATGGGCAATCCTAATCAAAAGATGATAATAGAGTGATAAACGATCTTGCAATATATTTTTAGGGATTGCAGTGCCCAATCAGGCAACAAGTTGGTCGACCGTCTATAATGCACAGACACTTCAAATTAAGGAGTCGTACAGTGTTGAACACGGATGCGCGCCCGCTACACGTTCAACATGCCTCGTTCATAACCTAATATTGATTTGAATTATATTAAAAAAAATTGTATCTAACAAGCATTGTCCCTTTTTTTAGTAAATTAATTTTTTTTTTAAAAAACTTTTTGAAACATTTAACATATGTTACATATATTTTATAATTAAAATTTAAAAATTTATTTATTTTTAATTTAAAGATTAAACATAAATAGATCAATTAAATCAAAAGTGTATTTTTACTAATTTTTTTATAATTAGTGTTATTAAATTTCTTATTTTCTTTTTTGTATTATTCTAAATAACTTTTTTTATTTAAATTTTAATATATTTTTTAATAATTATTATTATAATGGCGTGTTGGTGTCCTATATTTTCAATAATGGAAGTTTCGCATGTCATCTCATAGTCTTATGCCTATATCAATATCTGTGCAACACAATAGCCGGTACATGAGCAATTGTGGTTGAGAGACTATATTCAAACAACAATGGTCAGAAGATTGTTGGCAAATGACAATTATTAGAAGACCACAATTGGGCCATAAATTTGACAATTCTGCTCCAGCGTTGGCGGTTGAGTAACTTTAGTTGAGATACATAATTAGATAACAGAGGTCTGGCAACCATAGTTGAGTATGAGTGATAATGCAATGGTAAAGGCTGGATGATGATGGCTCAATAATAGTGGCGATTTGATGGTGAAAACTAAAGATAATGGACAAAAAGTGAAATTACGATGACAATGATTGGGTGACAATAGTAGTTGGCAACAGTAGTCAAATCAACATAAATGGGTAATACTAATCAAAAGATGATAATAGGGTGATAAACGATCTCGCAATCTATTGTAAGGGATTGCAGTACCCAATCAGGAAACAAGTTGGCCGACCATCTATAATGCACACACTTCAAATTAAGGAGTCGTGCAGTGTTGAACATGGATGCACGCCCAATACACGTTCAACATGCCCCGTTCACAACCTAATGTTGATTTGAATTATATTAAAAAAAGTTGTATCTAACAAGCGTTATCTCTTTTCTTAGTGAATTAATTTTTTTTTAAAAAAACTTATTGAAAAACATATGTTACATATATTTTATAAGTAAAATTAAAAAATTAATTTATTTTGAATTTAAAGATTAAACATAAATAAATCAATCTTATTATTTATTAAATCAAAAGTTTATGTTTACTAAAATTTTTTTATAATTAATGTTATTAAATTTCTTATTTTCTCTTTTGTATTATTCTTAATAAATTTTTTATTTAAATTTTAATATATTTTTAATAATTATTATTATAATGGCGTGTCGGTGTCCTATATTTTCAATAATGGAAGTTTCACATGTCATCTCATTGTCCTATGCCTATATCCATATCCGTGCAACAAGAGCCGGTACATGGGCAATGGTGGTTAAGCAACAACGGTCAGAAAATTGTTGGCAAATGATAATGATTGAAAGACCATAATGGGGCCATAAATTTGACAATACAGCTCCGACGTTGGCGACTGAGTAACTTTAGTTGAGACACATAATTAGACAACAGAGATCTGACAACTATAGTTGAGTATGAGTGATAATTCAATGGTAATGGTTGGATGATGCTAGCTCAATTTGATGGTGAAAACTAAAGAGAATGGACAAAATTTGAATTTATGACGCCAATGATTGGGTGACAATAGCACAATGCTTAGAAGTAGTGGTTGGATGGCAATGATAGTGGACAGACAATGGCAATCCAATGATAGTGATCTAATTATGACATCCTGATGATGATAGTAAAGCAGCGACAACAATCTAATGGTACTAGATGAGTATTGGCGACCCAAAACCAACGGCGAGCGACAACAATTTAAGAGTGGTGGTCTAATAGATTCAGCAATGCAACAACTAAGGATGTGAAGCAGTTATCAATTGGCAGAGGCCTAAGAATGACAATTTGGTAAGAGTAACTCAACAAGGACACTTACAAGCAATAGCTCAAATTGCAATGGAGGAGAAAAAACGATCCAACAGTCAACAACAATGGACAGTCGAAGGCAATAGACGAGCATTTGTCGATGGGAAGCAACATCTTGACAACAAGGATGGTCGGACGATGGTGATTCAAGGAAGGTGCTTGGGTAGAAAGCAATTCAATGGTGGTGGATGGTAGGTGGTGGATGGTAGACGGTGGATGGTGGATGGTGGATGGTGGACGGTGGATGGTGGTTCAAAGGTGGTGGACAGGTGACATTAGTTTGACGACGATGAATGTGAAACAAACCAATGGTGGCGTACAAGTTGGGGAGGATGGTTGTTGATGAATGGTCGACCATAGTTTAATAATGGCAATGGTCCTACAACAATGAACAACAATGGTCTCTTGGCAGTGGATGGGTGGTTGACCTGCAATAATTGGATAGTGATGGTCGGCTGGCAAATGTCGAGCGATTGTAGCTTGGTAACAAAGGTCAACCAATGGTGGCATGACAATAAAGGTCGTGCGGAATTCTAAGATTTTTCAAACATGATCATTAACTAATCTCCAAACCAGCCCCCAGCCCCCAGCCCCAACCCCAATTGAGAGTAGCATCTCCCATAAATACCACCAGCATCCATTACAATTCATCAAACAACCCAGAGATCCCTTGATCGAAATGTGTTTTTTAGTGTTTGTGTGCCTCAAAAAAAGTCGAAATTAACTGACCATGAGCTAGTTGGATTTAACTGATTCCAACGCTCAATTTGATTATAATTTTGCAAGATTGATGTATCATTTAGTCTAAGTAATTTCAAATGTTTGATATGGGCTCATTTATACTCAATTTGTATCATATTTGGTGTCATTTGATTCATATTTTGACGATAATTTCATTGAAATCAAAGTTCGGATGGTCCTTAGTTTCAAATGTTTCCAACCCATGATGCATCAACATTTATGCTTGATTAAAATGATTTTTTTTATGGCGAATAAAATCCCAAATACTATGGTCATACTGATCATATCCTGTAGCACAAACTTAGGACAGTTTGCATACAAAAATACTCAATATCATATGCATGAATCTCTAAAGCAGATCAAAGCTGATAATCACACTTCTACAAATATCTGAGAAACAGTAGCACAAATACAACTTCTCCACATATTTTACATTTATTTGTGATCCAGGACCAGTCCAAAAGAAGGAATTCCAGCTTTATAACACTATTTCATTAAAATGACAGCCTTGGAGCTACTAATAATGTTGCAAGAAAAAACTAACAATACGTTTCTACTGTGTTACTTTCTCCAACCCAATAAAAACATTAATTCAACTCTCTGTATTGTCAGTTCTGACATTGCCTGGGCATAAGATGTCATACTTCATTCTAAAAACTGTATTTTTCATGACAATCAGACCAAACATGCCGCATTTGGTATCCTTTGGACCGCAGTTCATGTGAAAGACAATTACCTCGGGATCACAATCTTGAAAACAATTGGAACAGAATGCTTGATAACTCTCCTGCGCAACCCACTCAAAAAGTAAATATTAAAAAGGAAAGAATCTTCGCAACACTAAATGATATTGATTTTTGAAATAGCTCCAAGCTGCCTAGAATCTACTCAAGCAAATTTTAAGTTTGATATGTTTTGCAGCAATTGATAGACTCCATTAAACAGTAAAAAAAACCCTGATCTTCTAAAAGAAGATTCACTTCAATTATTTTCAGCTTCCAAAAAATGTGATAATGAAAGCCACTAAACGTCACTATCGAACAAATTGAAGAATCAAACACACACAATGGTCTCTGCACTATCAAATGCTTCATAAACCACGAGTTTGCATGACAATAAAACATAAAACCCTTAAACCTGATCACTATTCCTGCCCCGACCAATTCATAAATGCAAGTATTTCGAAGAAAATCACTCCTAAAAATTAAGAAAACCAAAAAAAAAAAAAAAGATCAACCAGACTAATAAATTTAACGCCAACAAACAGGTGAAACGAGCGCATGCATCTTTCGCATTATAGCGAGCAAGGAAACAACCTTGAACACAGCAAAAACCATTGAGAAGTAACGAAGTTTTAAGTAGGTACGAATCTAAACTTCCATTCATGGCATAAACCCTAAAATCCTCATAAAACCCTAACAAAAAGAACGAAAAAACACTCCATAAAAGATCCAGAGCAAGAACAGTGGGAACAAGAAGGAGAAAACGAAGCAATGGATCAAAAACAGGCGCAGAAACTAACAGTTAGCATCCTCCGAGCTTCGAGATTCTTTTGAACGGAGAAACAGAACTGATTCCTTCACAAACGCAAGCTTTACAGTATTCCCTTCCACCTTAACAGGGAATGGGAACTGTGGGGAGTCAGAAAGCCACCAGGTGCAAAGGTCGCCTCCTTTTATAGTTTTATGTGATGCTAAAATTTTTAAATTTTCCGATGTAATATCTCATTTTTTAATAAATTTATTGGTTATGAATTTTTTTTTTAAAAAATTACATTTATTACCACTCAATTCCTATGGAATTACATATTCAACCTCAAGGTTTCTTTACATATAGGGCTGTCAAAACGGCTCGTGGTTCACGAACAGCTCGTGTTCTACTCGTTCGCTAAGTTAACAAGTCATAACGAGCCGAATACGAACAAAGATTTGTTCGTTCGTGTTCAGCTCGTTCGCTAAGTTAACAAGCCATAAAGGGCCGAACAAGAACAAAGATTTGTTCGCTCGTTTTGGCTCGAAATAGTATTCATCAATTACATGCATGCATGCATACATACATACATACATACATACATACATACATACATACATACATACATACATACATACATACATATATATATATATATATATATATATATATATATATATATATATATATATATATATATATATATATATATATATATTGATGAGCAGTATTTTAAAAAAATTTAAAAGTTTTATAATCAATTAAAATTATTAATTAAGTAAATAGAATAAAAAATTTTAAATTAGATTCAAATAATATTTTAATGTAAACAATAATTCTTAATCTTCGCCCCAACCCTTAACATTTTATGGATACATGATTAGGGTTATCAAAACGACTTCTTTGTTCGTGAGCAGTCTCGTGTTCAATACGCTATGAGAAACGAGAAGAACACGAACACACTTTCTGGACTCGAAATATAAACGAGCCAAACACGAGCTGAGCTTGGGCTCGCTTGTGTTCGGCTCGTTTACACCCCTATTTATTTGCCATCATATTTATGTATAAAAATATATATATTTCACTTTTTAAGAGTTTAAAAATAATATTTATAATACGATATGAAAATTTGGGTGGCATTGATATAAAAATTAAAGTTTAGGTGTTAGATATGTAAATCATAAGAATTTAAGTGGTTTGTATGTAAATAGCCTAAATTTAAAATATTAGATATGTACTTACATGAGAGTTGTACCATGTATGCAAATATCATATAATTCTCATATATTTACATATCTAATATTTAAATTTATAGTACTTTGATATTATAACTCATGTTTAATTATAAAATATTTCAAATATATAAGTTTTAAAAACATTAACAATTATAATTTCTTGTATTTACTTTAAATTCAAATAATGAAATATTTTAAATAAATAATATTATCTTATATTGCATTTTATTATATATATATATAAGTGTGTGTGTGTGTGCCGCCAACTGTGACTTGTGGGTAGAGGAGTCTTTTTGAAGGTCGTAATACCAATATTTGAGTGAATAGGTTGAATGTCTTTTTTCTTTGATTTCATTCCCATAAATAATAATCTATACAATCTAATTTAGGTATCCTAATAATATATAATAATTTGTAATAATACATATTTTAAATCTAATCATTCAGCTATAAGGAAAGATATGTACGATTAATATACAGAATTTAATTCAACAATTTAAATAAGGAAAGTCTTAATTCTGCCCGATTTCAGTTAATGTTGATTGATACCTGAATCCCCTTCGGTCACGGGTTCGAATCCATCTCTGACCAATTTGACAGTAGTTAGGGCGGTTCTCGAATAGTAAGACACGAAGTTGTTGAAGTATAGTAATAATAATAAGTTAATTGTGTTAATGTATTTAATTTAAAGTACATATAAGGGCTTTAAAATCATATTAATTAAATTTTAGTTAGAATCAATTATCTTAATTTTCACTAATTTTTTATTTGAATTCTAATAATTAAAGATAATACATAAAATAAATTAAAAATATAAGAATGAGAGATTAGTGGGAGCTAGATGTCTATTCATTATCACCTGATAAAGCTCTACATAGATTTTTCAAAAGAGCCTAGAGTTGTGTTTGGTTAGGTATATGAGTTGGATTAATTTCTAAAGCTCCACTATTTTTATTTCACTTTCAAATCACATGAATAAGTTATATATTTCCTAAAAAATTATTTAAAAATAATTAAAGATTTTATAAGAAAATATTTTGCTATAAATAGTAATTTATTTGTGGGTGTTTTATCTATAAATAGATGTGTAACCCTATGGGTATGTGAACCGAACTTGTAACTCCTCTGAAACGGTGAATTCGCCGCCCTGCTCCCGAGGATGTAGATATCTTTACCGAACCTCGTTAAATCTGTGTTCTTCTTCTGGATTTGCGTTTTGTTCGCCCTAAATTGTACAACAATTGGTATGAAAGCCTGGTTCTAGGGCGGAGGTGATCAATGCAGGGAAAAGAAGAAGGATTTAGAGATTTGGTTTGTGGGAGAGGAGGAAGTTCGGTTTTGGCACGATAAGTTCGCAGAGTACCGCAGGAGGAATTCTGGATCCAGACAGGAGCAGAATCGGGAGTTCAGCGAGGTGCTGCAGGAGGAACGTCGCGGGTTCGTGCAACGCAGGTGGAGTTCGTCGGTTTTAGAACTAGAAGTGCGCGTGACAGACAGCGGTGTGATAATCGTCGCAGGAGCAATTCATCTAGAATCTGCGAATAGGAGGGGCGGACATTTGGAGGCGTTCTTCTTTCGGCATGCTTCGCACGAATCATAGCAGGCTTCGGGGATTTCACGAAGCGGGAGAACGATAGAGCGAATCGGGATCGCGGAAGCAGGTTGTTCGCGAATCAGAAGGTCGGCCGATGTGCTCGCGCGAAGGGCTTAGGCGCGTCGAGGTTCACGACAGATCGGGCGAAGCAGATAGCTGTTCGAGCAGGGCTTGCAGCGAAGGAGCCTGATATTCGCGAGAGGCGCTGCGAAAGAGTTCGGCGCTGGAGGCGGAGAAGAGAGGGCATCTTGGATTCCTAGTAGGAGGAATATTCCCTCTCAATTAGGAAATTCCTGCTCTAGAGAAAAGGAAATTTCTGAAAGGCCTTAATATGGAAATTAATTAATTTCTGGTGGGATTGGCAAATTTTATTCTGATAGAAGAAAACTGCCTTTATATGCAAATTCTTAATTAATGGAAGCTTAATTAAGGTAAGATTGCTGAAGAAGAAATTTTTGGGAAACTTAATTAAGGGCCTAATTAAGGGAATCCAATTCGGGAAGCAAAATCAAGCGAAATATTTAATTGGAAATATTTCAAACATTTCTGCTGTGAAAGGAAAATTTTGGTCTGTCTGCTGAGAAAGAAAATTTCTGGCCGCAGGAAAGGAAAATAATTTTTATGGAAATCTTAATTAAGGGAATAGTGCTGGAAAAGAATTTTTTGGAAAGATTTTGAGCAAGAAATTTTTGCCTCAACAAGTTTGAAACTTTAACTGAGGAATTCAGCAAGCGCGGAAAAGTTTGCCAGGAGTTCGGCAAGGAAGTATTCGCAAATTGCAATTGGCTCATAGGAACAGATCGGAGGAACAATTCGACATTTCGATCAAGAGCGGCGAGTAGGAATAGTTTGGCGAATACAGCAGGCTTCCACAGATTTCGCTAGGGCAAAGGTGGAGGAGCAGGCGCGATAGTTCGTTGTTTGATGAGGAACAGTTTCGCAGTTTGGCGAGGTACAGTTTGTCGCATGAGGATTTGCGACAGGTGGAGCCAGTGAAATTCATTAGTTTATCACATGAGGATTTGCGACGGGTGGAGCCAACAAATTCGTCAGTTTGTCGTATGAGGATTTGCGACAGGTGGAGTTTAGTTCCGCTGAATAGGAACCATGTTTTGCGAACAGAGGAGTTTGGCCAGCTGAGTTCGCAAGTTTGTTGTAGGTGATTTTGCAACAGGTGGAGTTTGGCTCCGGTGAATAAGAACCTGGTTTTGCGAACAGAGGAGTTTGGCCAGCGGAGTTCGCAGGTATGTTGCAGGTGATTTTGCAGCAGGCGAATCGCGACAGGTTAATTGCGACAGAGGCAAAGCACAATTCACAAGTTCGTCGCAGGAGGAGTTGTGACAGGTGGAGTTCGGCAGAGGCATTGACGTGAACAGGAAAAGGCTTCGGGCAAGGTGTTCGCAGTAGTTCGACTGAATTTTTGTGCTAACAAGAAGGTGCTTTGGGTGCTAGATGACACGGTTGACCAAGCCAGGTCAGATGGCTTGGTTGCCCAACCTACTATGGTGTAAGAAACTCCATGATGCATTTCTCTTAAGGGGCAGGATATTCGCCAAGGTGGAGATTTGTTAGGTATGACTCATATACCGGGTGATGTATTTCTCCTAAGGGGCTCGATATTTGCTAATGTGAATATTTGTTAGGTATGGATCATATACCAAAATTTGGAGTGTCTTGAATAAAGAGGTGTGTCTCGTGGTGAAAATGAGTATCTCTTCGAATTTAGTGGGTTGGGGGGAGTTAGGGCGAATTAGTAATTTATTTGTGGGTGTTTTATCAATAAATAGATGTGTAACCTTATGAGTATGTGAACCGAACTTGTAACTCCTCTGAAATAGTGAATTCGCAGCCCTGCTCCCGAGGATGTAGGCATCTTTGTCGAACCTCCTTAAATCTGTGTTCTTCTTCTGGATTTGTGTTTTGTTCGCCCTAAATTGTACAACATAAGCGTTGAATTCATATTTATCCTGTGAGGCATGTCTAAGGATCAGAGTGATACAAACCATATGAGAGAGGTAAAGAGAGATAGAGAGGGGAAGAGAATGAGAAATTAAGTAGCAACTTGCCTCTCTGGGTCAAATTGGAGTATTATCATGTTTTGTGACCCATTTTAAATATTAGAAGTGACGATGAAAAAATAGAAGAGAAGAGAGTTCTTACAAAAGATGGTTCTAGAGGGAAAATCCAGAATCCCCTAATAAATGCTATCGTCTCGCTATTTAAAAAAAAAGAGGGACAAATTAAAAAATTACATGCTTGCCCCTATTTTAGTAGGAGCATTACAAATTATTATTGTCATTTCAGGTATTTGGACCTTTTGCTCGGCAGTTCCATGGGTCGGCCGACTGACTAGGCTTTGGTTGGGTTTTAATTTGGACACCGGTTAGTCTTCACTCTAAAAAGCCATTTAGTTTTAATCATGATAGTCGATCGAGCTTAGGGTGGCCCTTGGTGGTTTGAGCTTCGACCAGTCGGCTGATGGTCTTCAATTAGTCGATTCAAGATGAATTATAGTTTTTTTTTTCTAAGGAGATTCTTGGCATTCCTCTTTTGATCTGAACCATTAGATTGTCTCTAGATTCATGCATATCATTTTTTGGTGTACATATTAAGTTCATCGGCCTTCTTGCTCTTTGTAGTGACAGTTGTGATAAAGACAAGAAAATTTTTAATGCAATAAATTGAATCTTAATAGTCATTATTCAATGCAACGATTAAACTCCCTGGATTTCCATGCCCACGATCATGAGTCTATATCTCCTTACATCTGCTTAACTTTTGTGTCTCTGTGGAGACACGATCTTATTCAACGCCTAAACCTGTCAATCGAGCGATGATGTTGGCCACTTTTGGGGTAAAGAAATAGTGTTGGTCAGAAGGTGAGCTGAGAAAGAAGTGAGAGAAGAATTAACTGAGAAGTCAAAGTTGTTCTAGTGAGTGGAACAGGAGGAGTTGTTGATTCGATATGGGAGGCTCCAAAAAAGGGTCAACCGAACGTTAGGAAGGAGCTGGGTAGTTCAACGACTGGTTTGTCAACTAAGGCTTCTGTTGAGGATCTGGAGTCAACAAGAGATTGTAAGAGCTCCTCAACTTACTGGAGTACCAAAAATTGGTGGAGGTGACCAGTCTATCAAAGAAAAAGATTTGTTGATGATCATTTATCGATGAATGTAGGCAGATCTGCTTGGTCTGAGGTGAAGGGGATCCTGAGTACTTATTTTTATTTGTTTTAGTATTTATTTTGATTTTTCTTCTTCTTGTTTTTTAGTTCTTGATCCTTATAGATGAGGACGCTCTGATTGAGGGTTTTCCATTTGTTGATGATGGCTGGGATCACACTGTGGCGACTCCTGTGCTCCTAGTGTCGACTAGATGCGGGAAGAATGCAGTCAACTGCATGGCCGACCCTGTAGAGCTTCACAAGGAAGTGGTTGAGGGATGCAAGACATCCCTAAGAACAATGACATGTCACCTGGATGAAATAAAGGTTAGTCTAGTTCAATGAGGAGGGTCTTCGCGACATGTGGCAATAACATGTTACTAGTTTTAATTATATCATAAATTATTATTTTATGTAAATTCACTTAAAATGTAGCAATGAAGTATTTTGTAGGGGAACATTTTTGGATAATATTGGTAAAATGGTTGACACACATATAAAGATAAATATTATTATAACTGAGTTAATACCATCTATTATAGAGCAAAATAACTCCTTAGATGATAATGAGTATATTTTGAGGCCCATTTTTGATAAGTTCTACATCATTTGTTAGTATGTTATAGATGTGCTGGTCACTCATCCAACGAACTCATATAATCTCTTTAGAATTTCAATAGAAGCTTTTAGATCGATGAGAGAAGTATTGCTTAACCAATGATTACTAGCTGATAGTATGAATATGAACATTGTAGAGCAATTATGATTTTTTTTAGATAAGTGACACATGCTCATAATTACATACAACTTTGTGATTATATTCAGCATTTGCTAGAAATAATTATTATATACATTAAATTTTTGTTGGGAGTAATCACATTACTATCAAAAGTGTTCATTAAGTTGCTCTAAATAGAAGCAAGTTGTGACCCTTTCATACAAACAAATGCACATTATTATTCATATTTTCAAAATTTTAACATAGTAATCGGTTGAACTCATATTCTAGCAGTGTTCAATAAACAAGCACAAAATAAGTACCATAATATAAATGAATCTGCGTCACAACATATGATGGTTTGTAGTTACTTTTAATCGATAATTTATATATATTATCGCTAGTTGGGAATGATCTATTGTTGATATGAGGGTGTTATGATCATTGTATGAGGTGGACTTTAAAATGTCTAAAAATAATTTGGTTGATTTTCAATATGCAAACACTAATAAGATGTCAGTACCCTTAAGAGGATATTGTTTTATCATCTAAGTGATTATCATACAAGAACAACCCGTAAACTCAGCGATACATAAATTATTTAATCATGAATGCACAACTGCATAATATCATTGAAAGAACTTTCAGGATTTTGAGGAAAAGATTTCATGTTCTAAGTCACATGTGTAAGTTCTCAATTAAGGTACAAGCATCCATTGTGATGGTCTATGTAGTTTTGCATAATTTTATTAGAAGTTATCCTATGAATGATATATATTTTAATATGTCTCGAATTGAGATGGAGCATGATGATCTACTAGGGGAGTTTGCCATCATGACTAATAACCCAACATGCATGCAACAATTAGAGAGAGACTTTGAGGAAACGCAAAATGAGATGCTTTTGTAACTAATTTACCTGCAATACATGTAAGTTCAGCTTCTCTTTGTTATTGTGATTACTCGTATTTAAGAGATTGCATTGGATTAAAAAATTTATGTACTTCCAAATAATGACTTAAAGGTGTCGATTGAGTTGATTAGTTGTCTCATATCAAACAAAGAATAATTATTTATTAATTTATGCATTACTGTTAATATTAACAATATATATATGTGATTATTAGGTCTTACGACTTATTTATGAGATGACTTTATTAGCTATGTTAGTTTTTTGTTTGTATTAATATTTTTGATTTGTAATTGTTTCGACCTCTTCCTTAGCATTTGAGAGTGGATTTTTATAGTTGGGAGATTTAAAAAGAAGGGGCTTCTCATGTTAGAGTTCCTTGAGATGACTTGATGTTCTTTAAATAAAAAGAGCGACATGCTTTGGTCAAAATCGAAAAGCCGAACCGAAATGATTAAGTTTGGTAATTCAGCTCGGCATCAAAAATACATTTCGATTTTTAGTGTTTAAAAACTCGAAATATCGAATTTTAGTTTGATTTAAATTTTTAGTTAACCAAAAAAACTAAAAAAAATAAAACTAAATATAGAATTATGAAATTAAATTGATATTATACATGTAACATGTGTAATATTTTATGTTTGTCTATAGCCTAACTCTTAACTAATAAATAAATTTCATTTTATTCATAATTGAATCGTTTAAACTGAATTAAATTTTTCGATCCGGTCAATTTGGTTGATATTTGGATTGGTTTAGTTTTTGAGATTTTGGATTTCTGTTGCCATCGGTTTGACCATTCTGAAAATTGATCCATCTGAACGAATGATCATCCGTGGCATTTCTATTTTTGCCAATAAATTCCTATGTATTGACATATCAAACACCTAATCTTTACTTGTATACATTTACAACACCCAAATCTTTCATTTTATTTCAAAATTGCCATTATTTCAATTTTTAAAATGTGAAATACACATATTCATTCATAAGGTAGCATGCATGTGAAATAGAAGTTCGGTTGTTAGATAAGTAACAATGTAGTAATTAAGTGATATGTACTTGAATTTGCTCTGGTTATTGATTTTCATGTATAGGTAATTGAATATAAAAAAAATTCTGATTTGTCATCTCAGCTAAAGTTGAAAAAAGTATTTTTTGAATATGAATCTTAGACACGCCTGAGGCACAATATTGAACAGTAAATTTGTATAATTTTTATTTATGAAAAAGATCTCTTATTTATAGGAATGAATCAATACACATTATATATTGTGCCTCTGTAATACAAGGGTATGCGCCGCAACATCTTATTATGTACATAAATTTTGTCCGTAGGACTCATGGATGTGGCCAGCTAGTGAGCCGTGGGCTAAGCAGTTATAAGGTCGATCGGAGCCCAACTTACTCAAAATTCCTTCATATTTGGATGTGATCCCTAGTCTGACAGTGACAAACTCCACAAGGGGTGGAGGGTAAATCATCTCAAAGAGTCATATAGGCAACAACAAATGAGGTACTTTGTAATATCGATAATTCGAAGAGAGCCAAACACAAGAAGAAAAAGTAAGTAATATTCCATAGTACAAGAAGAAAAATTAAGTAAAAAATGAGGAATATTCCATAGTCTCTAACGTCTCACCTAAAGGAGAAGTTATTGCGTACGTTTTGCGTCCGCCGTCCAATGACAGACTTTTATTTAAAAAAAAAAAAATTAAAAGTGAGCCCCACCCAAACACTTTTTGGGGGGCAGTTGCGTCCACCCTCCGGACGCAATAACTTTTCCCGGACGATATATATACCGTATCTTCCGAGTATCCACCATGATGTATCAATCGCCTAAACTTCTCCACAGGAGGTGCCTCTCCTCTGAGAAATCCAGTCCTGAGAGCTGGGCGATTCCGGCGAAGCCTCACAATACCTCCTAGAAGTTCCCACACATGTTCACATAAACAAACAATCAAAAAAATTTAAAAATAAAAGAGATAGAGGCAAAAAGGTAGTTTCCACGACTGCAAAGAAGGATCCTCCATCCTACAGGGAACCTTCACCTTTAGTTTCTTCTCGACGATCCTTGCTGCCACAGCCTTCTTTCTCTCCCTCTCTTTGGCATCCAAGTTCTCCCATAAAACCTCAGTCATGTCGCCAAGTGATGCCAACCACAAAGTCCTGTAGAGTATTGCCAATTCTAGATATTGGAATACGGATAACTCCTGGCCCTCAATCATTTCAGCGTAAGCTCTTGCAGACTCAGGTAGGGCCTTCGATTTTGACATATCTAGGAAGGTGGGTTAAATGGAAATTCTCCAACCTCTTGTATTTGAGGTGATCACTAACTATAATCGAGAGTCTTTAATCTTGATCTCAACTCCAATCACCCAGAGTGTTGAGCTGGATAAGAAAACTGCATATCCGTTCCTATCCACCTTGAACTTGAACAAGTGGGGGAAGAGGTCAATGGACTAGGGAAGCTCCAGCCACTCTAGAAAGATAACAAATGTCATAATGATCACCACATAGTTCCGGGTCACTTGCTTCGGGATTGTGTCGTAGTGATTAAAGATGAATCATAGCTTGTGGTAGAGCGGCAGCTGCAATCTAAATTTGAACTGGTCTACGCAGATGATTAGATTGTCCCCAAATGCGCTCAATACTCAAATCATTTTTATCAACCGGCCTAAGAACAATTTACTTTCCGAAGAAAAATGATCTTTGGAGGATTCTATTTGTGTTGTCGTTATCAAAAACGCTACAATGGATTGGTTCACACCAGATAGCTTAGAAGAGTACTTGGGAGCCATGGCCAGAGAGTAAAGTGAGGAAGGAAGGTTAGAATGTCGAGGGGAGAAAATGACCACTCAGAGAAAAATATAGAACATTAGGGTTCTTTCAAGCCAGCCAGCCCTACTTAAAGAACACCGCGAAAGTTGAAATGCCGCAGGGACATTAAGGTTCTTTCGCCACGTTGAACCACGATTGGAGCTGGGTAGGATAAATATGGAAGTTCGGGAGGTCTTGTAAGCTTTGACTCCATCATTTCCATTCCAAGCTAGATCTATGGCGTCTTCATTGCATGGAGGATTCAGGCAAGAGAGGTGCTGCATGCAAGGTCGTTAGTGTCCTGGGCTTTTGAGGGGTAGAGCTGCCACGACATGGAAGAAATAACTCATTGGAAGTGGGCTCAACAAAATTTGGCATTTCGAATGTGCTCTACAATGTGTTTTGCTATCAAATGTCATTTGAGTAATTTTATTATTGGTCAAAGCAATTCAAGCTCAAATCATGTACATTGTGTTGCCAAACTTTCATTTTTATCATATTTGTTTCCTTGGATCGTAAAAGGCTCGTTCTTTGACAATTTGACTTTCAAACTTGATCAAAGTTATTTTATGGTCGAGCTTTGTTTGGGTAGCTTCAATGATGATTGCAATGAATTGGCTCCTATCTGTTTGTTGTCACACTCGATACGCCATTTTTATCAAACGAAACACATATGAAGGTCAGTTGTTGAAAGTTGACAAGATCCTTAATAATGAAGATCATAAATATCCCACTTGGTCATTCTCCTTTTTAAAGGAGAGGTTATTAAATTTGAAATGCAAAGATTAAATGTAAGTAGCTTATCAACATTAGAAGTGGCAAAAGATCGAAAGGAGATCAACTAGGGATTTCAAAATTAATCATTAATAAGAATACAAGTTGTTGGTTGTGATCAAGACATCATTGTAGTTTGATGAATGGATGTTGATGCTGGTGAATGACAGGAGTCAGCAAGGGGCCTCAACATTACTCAATGACACTTATAGAAATTAGTTGAGGCTATTGATTGATGTTGGTGATTACATGTGCTAGTTTCAGTCGATGAAATGCATCAAAGTTAAGAACTAATCTACAAAGTCTTGAGTTTTCTTGGTCTTAAGTAATTCCACCAAAATCCTCTTTTCCTTGTGGGAGCATCTTGGCTATTTTTTCTTGAGAAGTTCTAAAATTATATATTTTGATCATTTTCTATTTTAAAAATACTCTAATGCCTTTAATTAGCTTAGAATTAATTAATTTATTACTTATTAGATCTGTCTCATCGAGAGACTCACCGTGGATGACATTTTTTGCACCAAGGTGAATTAAGAAAATTTCATTATATTTTTAGATATTTGATTTAAGGTCATTTTTTTACTTATAATGAGATATTTTTCAAATAATTAGGATTATTTAGTTATTTTACACAATTTTGACTTGTAACTTAACTAAAATTTTGTTCAAATTTTAAAAAAATAAAATTTTGATATTTTTTTTTAAATATCAATACCTATTGATATTTGAAAATTTATGTTAAGATTGATATTCAAATGAATGTTCTCAAAATATAACAACAATATTAAATTATTGAAATTTTATTGGTCTTGAAATCTGAATGGGTGGCCTTCACCAATGCAGCTACCAAAATTAAAACTCATAACTACTTGTGAATCACTCAAAATTGACTTGTCATATTCAATGAAGCATCTTTAATTGTTAAATACAATATTTGAAATTTGATTTTGAATAAATATCTTAATATAGCTTTAATTTAAATACAAATTGTTAGATGCCTTGTAGAAAATGAGACTTAAAAAAGACAGTACTATTAAATATTTTCTCTTCCAATTTTTCTTTCATTATGTCCCATGAATGATGCATGGATATCATTAAATTACAATTATTTATGAGTGAAATTCTATCCTCTTTGAAGACAAAAAATATTGAAAAATGATTGTATTTTGTTCTAGAAATGACTAGTGAATGCTTTTATAAAACTAATTGTGGTGCAAATGAATGTCAACTATGTACTTTGCAAGTTAGGTGTTATGGACATTTCAATCCCAACTTCAATTTGAATAAAAATATGGACATAAATCTACACTATGATCAATTCAGTATTTTGTATCGATTTCTGTTTATGTGGTTGATTGGTCATTAAATACTATAAAAAGTTATTAGTAATTCATATTCATTAGTAGTTCCTATTTATATTGATATTTGAGTATTATTAGACAGGTGTGCCCGCTCGTACACGCTTGTTCACACGCGCACACACACACCTTGCTTTTGAATGAAAAGAGATAGCATTTCTCATTGAGCAATTATAAGACATTTCATTCATAGGAGATTCATAATCATTTTTTTTTCATGTTTCTTCGCCATTTCTAATGGGTTTAAATCATGTATGTTCAGGATGTAGTAAAATTTCACGAAGATGTGCTTTGGTTATAATCGAGCGTACTGTTGGCATAATAAACTCTAAAACTAATGCACCTATAATTATCACATTACCCACTAAGAACTTGTTAAAACCATCACTGAACCACATTTATATTCAAATCATAAGTATCACACAATCTAGTAGTTATTAAATAATAATCGAACTATTTTCTAATCATCATAGATTGTAGTTTGAATATTTTCTTAATCATATTATGATTGACCAATCATTAAATAGTAATCATATTATGATTGACCAATCTTCTTTCAATGGTTACATTGATTTGAACCACTTTTGAACCAGCCCTCAGATCCAAGATGGGAGATGCTTGAAAATATCTTAATTATTATTCAATCATTATTTGAAGATGGATTGAAGATTATTCAAGTCATGGTTGAATACAATTCAATCAAGGTACAATCATTATTCAAAAAATATTTAATCGTTCTATAAGTATTGTTCAATCAAATTTGATTATGATCTTAAATGAAAATATTCCAAATTGCTAAATTATTAGGATTTGAAATTTTAGTTATTTTGATATGTTTGTAGACGTCTACTTTAATCATACCAAAAGAGTCGTTATAATGCTCTGAGCACTTTCAAATTTGATGATATGATGGTTAATTTATTATGACAATATGAACCTCATTGATAAAGCTAAGAGAACTCTCTCTTTTTCAATTCCAAAAAGCTCCTAAAATGGATATACAATGATACGTTGAAAGAATAGTACTAAGCTTATGAGATAGTCCAAGCATTGAGGAAGAGGTGATATTCTTTAGGAAGCGAGTGATAAAGATATTAAGTTAGAAAAAAATAAAATGTCATGGGGAAGGATTTTTTATTTTTTTAATGGATAAAAATGTAAAGTTCTTACATTATTCCAAATTAATTAAAGTTTTTTTTGGCAATGATTATTGACTTTTAGCTTGTTTCTTCCAGCATTATTATATACAGTTGATAAAGAGGGCTTCTTTAAGTTAATTATATCAAATTTTATTTGGGTTATCCTAATTAAAATTGTAGTGAGAAACAAGCATTTGTGTTTTAAAGGGAAAGTTGGGGATGTCAAGAAAGTGAAGCCAATTGTAAGTCAAATCAAGCCCTTTAATAAAGGTTTGAAGTTACTTTTTGTCTACATAATTTTGTAGATATAAAATGGTAACGTAGGAATGAAAACAATGAGACTATGATTTCTACTAATCTACACACACTTAGATGACGTTATTGCTGAGACATGAGAGCATGAGATGTTAAACGAGATGGAGGATATAAGAGACCAACCCCTTGCCTTTATACCAACAAAATAAGATGTCAAGAAGGTACATGATCTCACTTTATATTTTGATATTTTTATTGTATAACAAAAGATTGACAAGGTAAGGGAAGTCAGTTATTTTTTTGTAATTTTACATGCTAGCGATGCACATATATTAAGATTTACAAAGATCTGAAATACTAAGTAATGATTTCACTAATCGATGAAGTAGGAGACACAAACCAATGAATTCATACACCATTGATCTTCTTCAAATAATAGATGTCAGGACTAGTTCACAACTCCAAAGAGATGGGGATAAGAGTGGGCAGTGGAAACATAGTGTAGTTTTGATAATTGAATGTTCATGCACATAGCTAGCAAAGAGAGAAATCTCTTAATTTATTGAAAGTATGATTTAATCAATTGAATAACCTTTATACTAATCTTAATTTTATTTTGAGACATTTACCATGCATGTCCTTTGTATATTCATATCTAACACCCAAATTAAGCTTTTTCTACATGTATACCACCTAATCTTTCATATCACATAAAAAATACTACAATTTTAACTTTTAAAAAGTAAAATACATCTATTCTTGCATATGTAAGATAATACGCATGTTCTACAGGAAAATAAAAAGATTCTTTCATGTTGTTATGATGTTCATATACAACACTTAGAGGAGGAGAAATTCTTGAAGTCATGTGTTAGCACTATTTTTTTCTTAATAAGCTAGAAAAAAATTTATTTAATGATATATAAGGTCTCACTTTTTACGCAGGCCTTGTTATTATATGATTCTTATTTATGTTATCTCTAAGAATATGCCGTCTAAGGCATGATAATTGCGTTATACTAGTGTTTCTGTAGAAAGCAGAAACAGTTTGAGTTAACTGATAAAAGATAAGAATTTTGTTAGGCTTTTCATTGCTTTAAGTCTTTCTTGTAGTGGTGATTGTGAAGTATATTGAATAAAACTTATTCTATGCCTGGTTTTGAAGATAAATCTTATAGAAGTTATCATGGCTAGATAAAATACTTCAAGGACCATTTATGTGCATATTTAAGTTGCAAGCATTAATCCATTAATTATTCTATTGTAAACATTAATTATTGTGTATATTAATTCTTTTATTAGTATGTTCACTCAAAAGTAGTCTGCACAGATTCCGAGATAACACAACTGTCGAAATAAAGAGACTTGAATACCCTTTGCTCCTCTCTTTAAAGCGAAGCTAATAATGTAATTTTGCACTTTATTCTTCCTATCTTCTATAAATAAGAGTGTTATGACATGTATTAGGGGCTTTTGGTTCCCCCCTATTGTAACCATCATTTTTCAACGAATAAAATGGGTCTGAGAGCCTGGGGACACACCATTCGCCCTGCGGGGTTAAGTCTCGCTCTTCTCCTTCTCTCCCTCTCTTGCATTTGCTCTTCCTTTACCTCAATCTCTATGCTCTATGCCTTAGTAATGATCAGACAGGTTTGGATTCAACATAATCCATTTTACATTATATTTTTTTGAATTGTAATCTACAATATATTTACATTATTATAGCTATTGAAATATACCCCTTATAATCTGTGGTTATAAATGTAATCATTATATAGAATTAACCTTATAATATGTTATAAAACAAAGATTCAACGATCTTCAAATAATGACCGAAAAATTCTCAAATCATATTCTAATAATAATTGAATCTTAATCGATTAATATTTGAGTGATGCTCATAGTGGGGGAACAATTCTCTGAATCGTAATCGAGTTCAAATATTCGTTAAATGACAATTGTACCTTATTTGAATGATCTTCTAATCAAAATCAAATAAATTTTAGACCGCAGTGAATGATCTTCTAATCAAAATCAAATAAATTTTAGACCGCAGTCGAAGAGCCTTTGAATGATTATTGTATTATGATCGAACTAACATATTTGGTTTAAACTTTAAAACAAGCTTAAAAAAGAACTCAAAGTTTGCTATTAAATATTCCAAACCTCATTCTAACTTTTTAAACCAATATTAGCCATGACATATCTCAAATAAGTAATCTATAACTAATATTCATTTGATTTTAAGATGCTTTTGCATATTTCTCAAAGAAAAGAAATAACATACATTTTTCTCTAATTTCTATCATTATATTGTATGTAAAATAAAAGTTTCAAGAGCGCACATACAAAAGATAACATTTATAAAAAAAATTTTAAATAAAAAACTAAATTGAACCAAATCAAGCATATCTATTATTTAATTTAGTTTAACTAACTTATCAAATTTATCAACCCAACACAACCCAATCAGATCAACTCATTGCATAACCTTATAGAGAAAAATATTACATCTGGAGTCCATACCAAGCACTGCATCAGACTCAAAGGATATTTCATCGTGCGTAAAGTGCTCGACCTAATGAAATAATTTAAAAAAATGAAAAAATATATTTTGGCAAAAAAATAACAAAGAATTTCATAAAAATATCAATAAATAACACAATATAACCGTCACAATACTATTACAATATCATCTCAATAACACCACAATACTCAATAATATAACCACAATATCACTCCAATAACACTGCAATACCACCACAATAACATCACAATACAACAACAATAACATTTCAATAACATCACAATACAACCACAATAATACAACAATATAAACACATTTTTTCACTTTTTTTATTGTTTTAATTGTTGGGCACTTTACAGATGACAAAATAACATTAGAGACCAAACTCAGAGCTGCATCCGAAGCTCAAACGCCAACCAGTTAAATTAACACAAACCATGCTTATATTAAAATAATAAAAAAATCGAGAAATTGCAAAATTTTCTTTGACATCATTATCCAGAACCTTCACGTACAATAACTTCAACAAAATTTGAACAACATAGTTCCCTTCAACGTGATTTAAAAATTTTTGAGGCATTTACAAACATACCACCCAATTCATATGTATTTATATATCCAGTAACTAAACTTTGCTTTTTATATGTAAACCAAAACCTTTCCCATCCCAAGAAACCTTTTAAAAAAATGAAATACACGTTTTCATACATAATGTATGGTGGCATGCATGTAAAAATTAAAATTTTAGAGTTAGATAAGTAAATACATAAGAATTGAGTGGCATGTTTGTAAATCATCCTGTTTTTTACTTCAATCAGAGACATCTAGGCTATACTGATATATGAGAGATCAACAATGAAAGTTCATGTGAACAATTATGTTAAATACAGACCTACAAGAACTCCAAAATTTACATATAAAACACTAATCTATGACAACATAATGTAATGCAGATTTCCCTGCCTCATTGTTAACTAAGACTAGGATGTGTTATTTGAGCTAAAATACATTCATGAAGCATTCTACAGCTATTTTTCATCAAATTTTAAATTCAAATTGAAGTTTTACTTCACACATCAGCAGCTGAATGCTGAAGTTTGGCAAGACCGGATCTTCGCCGCCGCTTTCCTTCAGGAGTATGACGAATCAGACCGCCTTTCTTGAGCTTTACAGATACTCTGTCATTTGTATGAGCTGGTTTTAATGGCGAGGCAGCTTCGCTACCTTTGTGTGAAGGAGATGGCAGTCTCTTCTTAGTGGAAGGTATTTTGATTTGCACTTTTCGCCTTTCACTACGAAGAAATTCGATGCGGAAAGGGTTCTTTGCCGTGTAGCACACTAAATCATCGCTCGAATGAGGTCTTTGCAAATCAACATCTCCATTATTTACCTGAAATGAGAAAGTTCCAAGGCAAAACTAAGAAATGTACTCGTTTTTGGCGCCCTGGCGTTTAACTTATAGGTAGGTTTGTCAAAGATGCTCGTGTTTGATTAGTTATTAGAAGTTTGAATATTTAATGAGCCAAAAACAAATAAGGCTTTGATCAATTGTGTTTGGTTGTTATAAATACACATACATACATATAAACATACATACATACATACATACATACATATGTGTGTGTGTGTCTCTGACATGCATGTATGACGTTACTGAACTAAGTAGATTCATGAGCCAGTTTGGGCTTGGCTCAATAAATGGCTCAAAAGATGAGCTCGAAGAGCTAACAAGCTAAGCTCAAGTCAGCCCTAACTAAACTCGTTAGTTAATGAGCCGGCTCATTTAATACATATATATATATATCTGACATGCATGTATGACGTTACTGAACCAAGTAGATTCATGAGCCGGTTTGGGCTTGGCTCAATAAATGGCTCAATAAACGGCTCAAAAGATGAGCTCGAAGAGCTAACAAGCTAAGCTCAAGCCAGCCCTAACTCAACTCGTTAGTTAGTGAGCCGGCTCATTTAAAAAATTATTAATATAAAATATATTCAAATTAAGAACTTATTCTTATATTATTAAAAATATTTAAAAAAAAATATTTTATATTTTATATCAAATAATTTCTTATTTATTATTTTCTAATTGCTCGTCATCTCTGTTGTTCACAAGCCGGCTTGACTTGTAACTTCAACTTGAGCTCAAGCTAAAGTCGATGGTGGCTTGAGCTCGACTGCAGCTTGAGCTCGACTCAACTCTTTTACACGCTTACTTATAATAGATAAACATGATAAAATATTTTATAATTTATATGATTTTGAAGTAGACATTATTTTCGTAAACAAGTTGTGTTCTGCTTGATAAATTAACAAGCCAAAGACACCCCAACTTGCAAGTGAATTTACATTAAAAAAATTAAAGAAGTGAGAAGTTGAGAACAGTACCAGCTGAAGGAGAGCAGAAAAAGTCCTAGCAACCTCATACTTGGGCTGGCCTACAACAACATCAGTAAAGGTCATTCTTCCACTATCATCAGCTTCAAGGGACAATTTATCCAGAATTCTCTCACCATATTGGTGAATATCGAAAACCGGATGCTTATCCTGCAAACAAAAAGTCACAAATAAGATGAGCAATGAATAAAATTTCTTTCTTTTAGTCTCAAAGTTTATAAAAATATCAAATTAGTCCACATAATCTTTACATTTAAGCTAAAATAGTCCTCCGTGGGAACTATTTCAGTACAATTAAATAAGTCTGAGGATTAAATTGACATTTTATAAACTCTAGGGGGACTATTTTGGCACTATTCTATCTCGATAGCCAATTCTGTAAGAAGATACTGTAGACGGTCCAAAGAGAGCCAATGTAACCCAACTCACTTGCTCTCTTAGAGTTTGCTCTATTCGCTGCTTCCATGTTGAAACACGTGCTGCTAGCTCTGTCTGCTTCTCAGTTTCAGCTATCATAGCAAGAAGGCCGTCCTGTTTGCAAAATTGGCACTTGATTATGTCGCAAGAACTTCAATCAAGAGTACGCGAGCACACAGGCATGCATGCGCATGGGCATCGGCTTTGTTATCATTTAAACTGAACTTTAATTTAAAATATTGGACTAATTTATGAGATCTCCCATCATGAGGAGATACAAGACTCAAGCTAGGATTCAGTTTTAGAGAACATAATAGCCTCGGAGCATATAATTAAAAATAGAACATAATATTTTAATTTTCCCTAAGAATCTCAGATGGTTGCTTTTACCAAATGTGATCTGCAAAGATCTTCAAGATTTTGACTGCAATCGAGATCATCCAGGGAAGAAAACCCAGCTCCATTTTTCTCCGCATAATCGCTTTCCTGTTTTGAGCGCACGGAAACATTAGAACCAACTAACTCGAATAATTTATGATACCAAAATGAGCTTAGAGCTCTAACCTTCTCACCATAACTTGGTGGTTCCATGCCCATATCATAGTCATCTTGATCAAAATCAGGTAGGTCATTCTCAATTCCAGCCTCCTGGTCTTCTGCTCCAAGACCATCAAAGAAATCATAAGGTCCATGGCCTCCAAAGGAAAGAGAACCTCTTAGCTGCAAAAAGCAACTGGTTAAATAAACGAGCAAATAGAAATAACTAAAGTTAGAAACAAGTAGACTACTATTACAAAAAAAAAAAAAAGTTTTGAAAGATGTGCCTTTTCATATAGAGCAGGAGATTGAGAAGCATTCTGTGTTTCCCTTAGGCGGATTTTCACTTCAAGGGATTCACCGAGCTCTGGACTGATAATACCATTCATCTTCGCCAGTGGAAATTGAGAACACTGATTTTTTTTCTTAGTAACAGGATTTATCTGCTTTCTTAAATTTCTACCTATTCAGAAAGTAAGCACAAATTCAAAAAATAAATCCTAGTTTTATAAAGGTTTGGAATTGAAATATACAAATAAGCCATTTTGAAACCTTTTTTAAATGGTTTTACTTTCAAGTTCCCAGGTTCATGAGGATTTAAAGGCTTCCATGGATCCTCGTCCTCATCAGGATCATCCTGAGCATCCGCATTTCCAAAATGTGTTTTTTCCGCATTATATGGATTCTTTGAGTGAGTTTGATAGGAACGTGGTTCGGAAAATTCATTCACGCTATCCGTCTCGAAGGTGTGGCCATCCTCTGATGTTTCGATTACATTGAACATCTGGTTCTTCCTGAGGCTTGCTTTAATGGATCCCCCCGATCTTCCAACTGGAGTTGGGGAGACGTTTTCGTTGGTTTTAGGCTGGCCTGAGGGGCCCTTGTAAGTTGCGGCATTCTCTTGATCAGAAGGTTTCTTCTGCAAAAAATTATTGATGCCTTCGGCATCGCAAGGATCCAAAAGAAGAAAATCTCCATAGAAATCACTAGTAGACAACTGGAACAATGAAACAAAAAAGTTCACCAAGATTGTTAACCGATGATAGTCTACAAATATAGGAAATTTACATATATAACACATAATTCTTATGTATTTACATATCTAACACCCAAATCTTGATATTTATATTTATAACACCTTGGTGTCATAAAAACTATTCATGAAAGGGTGTATTTCACTTTTAAAAAGATAGTGATGGTGGTTTTTTTAATGTATTGCTAAAGAATTGAGTGGTGTGCATGTAAATATGAATGTCTAAGAATTAGATATGTAAATAATTGTGTGGTATGTATGTAAATGCCCAAATGTATTAACAACGATAAATTGGAATTGACAAAAATACCAGATAGGAATCTAGTTCATTAGTTTCACCACTTGTGTCTAAACAATCCCCTTCAAGAACAAGTAAATTTGTAGGGGCCTTAATGAAATTGTTAGAAATCTCGATCTTCTCATCATCACGACAATTCTTTGCATCCACTGCCAATGCAAAAAGGTTGGTCACATGGTAAATTTGTGAACATTCAATGGAAGAAGCCTAGAGAAATGAAGTTGTTTACCAGGCACATCATCTAAACCCAAAAATGCATCATCTTCTTCATTAATAGATGCAGAAGATGAATTATCATCAGGTTTGGCGCAATCTTTTTCTTGATCTTTCGTGCTGTAAAACATCAAGAGGATTAGTCTTCATGGCCATTGCTTGATACATTCATTCATGATAACCATATTAGCAAATTTTAGGCATATGATCCCAGCGATTTATCATGATAATCACAAGAAAACTAGGTGCCATCAATTGTGGCTTCGAAAGATCAGTAAAAATTGGCTGACATCGACTATCCTAAATTAAATACCAAGATGTATTATTAGAAGACTTTAAAAGTATTAACAGTATTCCACGTGAAATTTCATTTCAGCCAAGGGTGTAAATAAGTTGAGTCAAGTTTGGCTTGAGCTCGAGCTTAACAGTATATGAGTTTGATTCGGCTAATGAGTTGGTTTGTTCACTGTGAATGCCAAAAAAAAAAAAAAAAAACAATTTCAATTGAAGCAATAGTTGTAATAAATTGACAATTAAAGAGTAATTATGAGAGAAATAATAAGAAGTTACTTGATATAAGAAAAAAAAATATATTTTTTAATGATTTTAGACTAAACTAGTAAATTTAAATACATTTTAAGTTTATTTTTTATTTTTTTATTTTTTAATGAGTCAATTCACAAACTAACAAGTCAGTTTAGGGCTGACTCAAGCTTGACTTGTTGACTAGTTAAGATCAGCTATCAAGCCGAGCCCGATCTGGCTCACGAGTCATCTTAGCTCAACTACAACCCGAATCCGACCTCTACAATTTCACAATTGCACTCAATTATACAGAAAATATAGCAAGCCATAATTACTGATATGCACTCAGCAACAATTCTCATGCCATAGATTCAATGGTTTTAGGTTGATTTTTCTTTAATACGGATTACATATTAAAAAATGTTAACAAAAAGTTTCAACTCCTAATAAAGATTTTATCATATGAATCAAGATTCTTCATAAGGTGTCAATTATTAATTACCCCTCTAAGGCTCTGTTTGGGCAATGCAAGCTTACATTTACCATTGCAATTACTGTCACCGAGCAGTTCTAAGGCGATGTAGCTACTGCCTGTTTGCAGTGCAATTGCATGAAACCAGCTATCAGACAACTATTTTTGGAAAAATGACCATGTTACCCCTGTTTGGTAAAATTTTTTAAAAGAAGACAGAAGCAGTCACATTTTTGAAACTTCAGAAGCAGAAATTCATTCATAAACAGAACAAAAAGTTCAGATACACCACTCACTTAACAGGGAACCCCGAAAGTGCTAAAAAATTTTTATTTGGAATAATTACAAATATGCAACACATATGTAATTAACATTAATATGTCCAGTTCTATGCAGAAGTATAAAAAGAATCGTAATGCATAATAACATTACCCCTGTTAGCTGCCTGAATTGAGTAATCCTCAACATAGATTGCTATGTGTCTTGTATACTTTTTGCTTGTTTTATTTTACATTCGTAGCCCATTTGGTTGAGTTCGAGACCCCCGACCCTCATCAATAAATGGAGTGACAAGGAGAGCTAGATTAACACTATTTCTAGCCACTTAACTATACCAAATTCTACAGAAGCTGCCTTGTTTACTATAGCATCGATTGACTGTGCTTGATAGCAGATTTTCCTCTTCTTCTTTTTGTTTCCTCTCTGCACCTCTAATTTATGGAATGGTAGAGTTAGAGAAGTTAGTTAGGCTGCGTTGCAAAAAATAATTAACTTGGCTCACACATAAGTCTTTAATATCAATTCCAACTCTTAAATGAGCAATTATTCCAAGAAACTGGAAATAACCAGTGAACCTCTTGATTTAAACCTTAGTAATAATTATGATTTAAAATTTGCTCATACTAAATGTGGACAGAGGTACCATTGTACAGGATAGCACAAAATATTCTTATAAGAATTAGTTGCAAAATAAAACTGTGGCAATAGAAAAATTTATTTTCTATAAAGCTAAAGTTAACGATCAACTCAGAAAGAATAAAAGATGTTCAAAAATAACTGTAATGATAAGTATAAATCTGGAAGAAGGGGAGGACCGGTGGAAGGAGTGCCTGGTTTTCCAAGCGACGGTGGAGAATGGGAGTGAAGCTGATTTACCTTGATCTGGAAGGAGAGGCTCGATGCTTCAAGCGTCGGTGGAAGAAGGAGCTCAGGGAGCATGGAGCTTTGTGAGGGGGCTTGATGCTTCCAAGGGAATCATCGACTTGCGAAGCGAGACGCTAGACGGAAACCTCCTTCAGCTTCGCCGATGGGAGCATGGGTCTTTGCGAGTCGAGACGCTAGGCAGAAAGCTCATTTCAGCTTCGCCGATGGGAGCATGAGCTTTCGCGAATCGAGACGCTAGGCAGAAACCTTCTTCAGCTTCGCAAGGGTAGCGACGATTTCGCGGGGCAAGCAATGGAATTTCTGATTAGTAACGCGGGCCGCAGGGTCGATCCCTCGGCCCCGCTTTCTGCTAACTTCGCAGTCGCCCGCAGCCAACGTTTTATTCAATCGGCAAAAAATAAGAACGAGTCGCGGCTTGGGGCCGCGCCACAGGAAAAAAGCGGCCCCAAACGGACCCTAAGTCATGAAAGAACCCTTCTCAATCAAGGCTAACGAATAGTATCCAAGCTGGTTTATTTTCAAAAGTAACAATTTAGATTGATTAAAAATAATATACCATTATTGGCTTAGAGTAAATTGTGGGAAAATAATAATTGAATCAAAATTAGCTATTATATTGTCACGTTTAATCCTAGATTTTGAGCTTTAGTCAACATACGTAGTCATGTCTTGATTAAGGAATTATTGTCAACAACCATGGGGTGATGACATCCATAAGAACCTCATAAACTAAAGGTGAAAATTTTTTAGAAGGGCAAATTCTAAAGTCAGCATAAAGCTAATCGAGAACATCAAATTATATTGAGTGTGACCTACATTTAACAATGCATAAAATAAGCCTTTGGTAATGCATGAGCTTATTTCAAAATAGCAAAATAATAGTGATACTACAATAAAGCTAATCACAAGGTTTGAGAGGAATGTGTCACATCCTTTACTAAACCATTGTTAATATTTGAGCATAAGCCCAACTCTTCCTTGAGTACCCATCTACATTGAGTTATTCAAATTTAATAGCAAGTTCATAGGAAGATGATGAAAAGAATGACCAGAAAAAAATGATGTACAAAAATGTAAGTGCTATACTAAAAACTCGTGGTTGTTCCTTTATACTAATGCAATGAAGAGAATCTTAAATGATGAATAATGAGAGTGAATTTGCTAACATCTCAACGAATACTAGTTGTCTTCGATCTATGGCTTATCAACCACCAGGTAATAGATTCTCACAGCTGTATAATTAGGGTGTCATTTCTATAAAAGTAAAATGTCAAAAAGATTTATTTTTTGAAGAGGATATTATACTAATTTTGAAACCATGTAAAAGATCGCAAAATATACTTTCCTATGGATATTTCCACAAAATTAAAAAATTTGATATGATAGCTAATAAGCATCAAAATAGAACTTTTGAACAAGCCTTGGGATTTCATTGGTCAACTAGTAGTATTGACTGTTGTAATTTCCCTACCACACAGCACCAAGATGGTGATAATTAATTATAAAAAGAGCTAGGAACAAAAAAGTTCCACAACAAAAAATTGGTTACCATTCCACCTAAGCTTATTGGAAAGTAAAGTTATCTTATTCAAGAAAGACGGATGAAGGAAGAAGGGAGAGAGTGATGCAAATGGTTAAGAAAAAATTAGAATAAATAATATATATAAAAAACAAAATTTCAATAACAATATAAATTAACAGACGAACCAAATAAATTATAGCAAATATTGATAAGCTACCACACAAGTACTTGTGAATTACAAAGATAAAATTAGAATTAACAAGTTTATTAATACTAATATATAAATTATAAACAAAAACTATATGTCAAAAGTAGAAACTTCTTAATCATTAATAACCATAGTCGTTTTTTTTGATGTGTACGAAGCAACTAAATAGAATGCAACAACAATAATAAGCCTTTATCGTACTAATTGGGCTAGGCTACATGAATCATTTTTCTTGATTGTGTTGTATTGAGTGTCAAATTTTCATTTATTTCAAATAATTAAGTTCATTTTTAAACAACAAGCCCAAGCCTTTTTAGATCTACCTATACCTTCTTAAAGTCAAATCCAAAACATCTACTCTCCTTACTGGGTCAGCAGATGGTCGATGTTTAATGTGACCAAAGCATCTAGGGCCATTCTCTCTAATCTTTTCTGGCATTGAAGCTACTCCAACCCTTCCAATGGAAATATTCTTTTCACATTTTGTCACTAAGTGCAAAGCCACTCATCCACCTAAGTATTCTCATCTTGGCAACACTTCATCTTATGCTTCTCTTTTACAGGCCAATAGTCTACGCTATAAAACATTCAGGTCTCACCAACATTTTATGAAATTTTCCTTTTAAGGGTTTGTTTGGGGTAGCTGCAGCTTATTAAAAAATAGCTGTGAAGCTGCTGAAAAATAATATGATGTTCAACAAGCTATGATGGCTATTACGATTTTTTTTTTAAAAAAGCACCTAGCCAGGACCAGTGAGAAAATGCAGATTTCAGTGGCAGCATTTTGAAAAAGCCATCAAAAAACAATTTACCCAAACAGACAAAACTGCGGCGGTGCCGCACTGCCACCACACCGCCGCCCCAAACGAACCATAAATCTAAGATATACTTTTCTATCACCTAATAGGCCCAATGCATTCCTCTAGTTCAACCATCCAATTTGAATTCTACTAATAACATCCTCATCTATATCACCGTCACTTTGAACATTAGACTCGAGATATCTAAAACGGTCACTCCTTTTAATGACTTGATCACCTATAGTTACAGCCCCACCAGTAGACCTACTACTATTAAGATCACATGCCAAGTATTCAATTTTAGATCTGCAACTATTAAAATTACATTCAAAGTATTCAATTTTTGATATACTCAAACGAAAACCTTTAAGCTCTAAAGTTGACCATTATAATTCAGGTTTTTCATGAACTCTCTCTAGTCTAATCCACAAGAAAGATATCAACAAAAAACAATACATCAAGGCACATCCTCCTGTAAATGTCCAGTAAGAACATCCGTAAGTAAAGTAAAAATAATGGGCTTAAAAGCCAGTCCCTAATGTAATTCAACTAAAAGAAAAAAAAATATTTGGTGAATCCTCCTTATGTTCAAACACAAGTAACAGCTCTAGTATACATATCTTTAATGATATAAATATAAACAATATCAGCACAATTCCTTTCTATAACCCTCCAAAGTACTTCTATAGGAATCTTACCATAAATTTTTTTTATAAATCAACAAAAATCAAATGTAGATCCACCTTACTCCCTCTATACTGCTCCATCAAACATCTCAATAAATGTATATCATCCATAGCACACTTGCCCGTCAGCTAAACAAAATATTGCATAATATTCTAAACCAATATTTTAAATCTTCTAATAATAATTTTTTGATACAGCTTTAGAGTTGCAGCAATTCCACAAACAATTTAAAATGTGTTGTGCATTAGCTCAAGCTTATTTTTAGCTTATTTTATGATATGATGCTATGATCACATCATTATTGATACAAGGCAAATGAAGATAATGACAGTAACACCAAACTAGCCAGTTAGACCCAAATTATGCTTAAACAAAACAAGAAAATGCATTCTAATACTCATATTAAACTAGGCAACTTCATTAATACCTTGACATAGAACAACTAGATTTTGACCATGAATCATTCATTTACATTAAAGCAAGCATAACAAGACGAACAAAACAAACTAAACTTTAAAATATTTATTAATTATTAAAAAATTAAATACTAACTAACAGATATATAATTGTTAAAATATCCACCTACTTCCCTTCATCTTCAACATTGTGAGCTTTTTTGGGTCATTCTGCGTTTCTTCATTAAAAAAAGTTAAATCTCACAAATAAACAAGAAAAGAACATTCACTAGATGATAATAAATTTTCTAACAAATATAAAATTTAATGTTTTCAAAAGAATAAAAGGAAAATAATATTTAATATGATAAAAATAGAGAATTTAAGATATAGCTCGGTTATTCTTAGAATTAATTTGGTAAAGGATAATTTACAACCAATCAATAACCTAAATGCAACAAATCCCGGGCTATGAATATAAACCAAAAGCACATATACTAATATCCCAACGATAATGCATGTGAGGACTTACTTAGCAACAGGCAAAAATATGCCGCCAATAAAGGACTAAAGGTCTATTTCGGGCAGCTGCGGCTATTTAAAGAAGCAGCTGTGAAAATATTGAAGACGAAGGTGTTGTTCAAAAAATTGCAGTGGCTATTACAATTTTTTTTAAAAAAAATTTAAGACTACATCTTTGTTCAAAAAGCTGCAGTGGCAATTACAATTTTTTTTTTTAAAGTTAGACTATATCTTTATAGCAGCCGCTGCAGATAGCCAGATTTAGTAGGAAACACAGCTTTCAGCTACAGCCTTTTTGAGAAGGCAAGCAAAAATGCAGTTTTGCCAAAAAGAAAAAGTTGTGGTATGGCTCTACACCGCCACCGCACTGCCACCCCAAAACCCTAAAACTAACAGATTCCACCTAGCAATTATAAAGAAAGAATCACATAAACAAGGTCGCCATTCAAACCAGAATGATCAATTCCTTGAAGGTGGAAAATGAGGTTATCAATATCAACTTCATACCATTATATAGAGTATTTCTTCTAATAACAATAATGGTTTTGGTAATTTCAGATTTCACATTATAATGTGATTTCAATTAAAATTTCAAATATAATCTAAAAAAGCTTAAATGACCAATTTTAGTGTTACAATACTTGCCAACTATTGAAAACCTCAAGAAAAAAATAACTATTGGGAAAATATTTATAATTTAATTAATTAACTCTTCATCTTAATACTGCCGTTGCCGGTCCCAAGCCCGGATGTGAAAAGTGGAGGGTTGCGTTAGGTAGTCGACAGCCAGCGTAAAACTTGTCGAAAAAATCATGACATGAATCCTTTTGATCATTGTGTAAGTGCTAGGGCGTCCCCGGAGCGACGCGCTCGTATGACTCGAATACGATGGAAAGTGTGCAGAGGCCGCTACACCTGGCGCCGGCGTGTAGTGTCAAGTAAGCAAGGGTTCTCACATTACGGACGGATGCGGGTAAAGAAGTTAGTCCATGATACTAGTATTAGGATAGGATCTCGGAATATAGGTACTCTCGATGGTAAATTAATGGAATTGGTTGATATTATGATCCATATAAAGATAAATATCTTATGTATTCAAGAAACTAAATGGGTTGGAGAAAAAGCTAAGGAGATCGATAACTTAGGTTTTAAACTACATGATTCTCAGTAAGAGTCGTACTATTATAGATAAGAGTTTGAAAGATAATGTTGTTAAAATTAATAGAGTTGGAGATAAAATTATAGAGACTTAAGATTATTATCGATACTAAGATTTTTAATATTATAAGTGCTTATGCTTCCTCAAGTTGGTTTAGATATAGGATCTAAAGATAAATTCCGGAACGATTTGTAAGACTTAATACACTCGATACCTCTCGAAGAAAAAATTTTTATTGGAGGAGATTTAAATGGTACATGTCGGTAGAGTGGTAGAAGATTTCGAAATATTCATAGTGGCTATGATTATGAAGTCGATTAATGAAGAAGCGTAGAACTATTTTAGATTTTGCTTTAGCGTATGATATGATTATTACTTAATACTTTATTTAAGAAAAGAGATGATCATCTTATTACTTATAAGAATGGATTTAATAAAACACAAATCGATTATTTCGTTTATGAGAAGAAGAGATCGTCGAGATCAGTAACGATTAGTAAGGTCATTCCAAGTGAGCGATTAAGTACTCAACATCGATTATTGAGCTTCTAGATTTTAAGATGAAGAGTTGTAAAATAGTTAATACTTAGTGATTCAACATCGTAGAATTAGATGGGGGCACCTAAAAGACACAAATAAAATTATTTTTATGAGTAAAATTCAAGATTTAAATATTTGGGATGTTCATGAAGACGCGAACGTTATGTGTGAAAATTTAACTAATATTATTAAACAAGTGGCTAAAAATGTACTTGAGAATCAAAAGAAAAATTTCTATAAATAAAAATAGTTAGTAGTGGAATAATAATGTGCAAGAAAAGATAAAATATAAGAAGTTATGTTATAAAAATCGGTTTAAATGTAAAAACGCAGAGAATCGGAAAATATAAAACTGGCTGCTAGTGAGTGTAAAAGTAATAATCCGTGATGCTAAAAATTCTTCTTTTAGTGATCTTTATGACATGTTAGATACTAAGGAAGGTGAAAAATATATGTATAAACTAGCCAAACAAAGAGAAAAGAAAATTAAAGATTTAACTCAAGTAAAGTGTATTAAAGCATTTAAAATCAAAAAGTCTTTTCTTAGAAAAAGATATTCAACATAAATGGAGTGAGTTATTTTGATAAACTTTTTAATGATGTTGCTGAAAGTACGATCGACCTTAAGTGATCTTAATATCGTTAATAATAATAAAACTTTTCATTTTTACCGTCGCATTAAGTAAAAGAAGTTGATGAGGCTTTAAAAGAAAACTAAGGGGAAAAGTCCGTAGGACTCGATGATATTCCAATCGAAGTGTGAAATGTTTTGGTGATTTGGGGTTTCCGCTTACTAAATTTTTTAATATTATTTTAAAAATTAAAAAGATGCCTCGAGGAGTGGAAGAAGAGCATTTTGGTCCCCATTTTTAAGAATAAAGGAGATGCACAAGAGTGAGCAAATTATAGAGGAATTAAATTGATGTATCATACTTTAAAATTATGGGAGAGGGTAATTCAACATAGGTTAAGACGTATTACGAAGGTTTCTCATAATCAATTTGGATTTATGCCGGCAGTGTCTACCATGGAAGCTATTCATTTATCGAGAGGTTTGATGGAGAAGTACGTAGATAATAATGAGGATCTACATTTGATTTTTATCGATTTAGAAAAAGCTTACGATAAGGTTCCTAGAGATGTTCTTTGGAGAGTCCTCGAGAAGAAAGGTGTTGATATGACTTATATTCAAGTCATTAAAGATATGTATGCTAGAGTCGTTACGTGTGTTCGAACCGAAGGAGGATTGGCCAAGTATTTTACTATTTCGTTGGTTTACATCAAGGATCGGCTTTAAGCCCATATCTTTTTGCTTTATTTATGGATGGTCTTACCGGCCATTTACAAGAGGATGTACCTCGGTGTATGCTTTTTGCCGATGATATCCTCCTCTGTGGATAAGACAAGAGAAAAAGTCCGTGAAAAACTTGAATTATGGAGGTCTACATCGGAGTCTAAAGGTCTTCGTTCGAGTAGAACTAAAACCGAATACATGGAATGTAATTTTAGTAATAGTAGGTCTAGTGACGAAGTGTAACTTTGGGTGATCAAATTATTAAAAGGTGTGAACGATTTAGATATCTCGGGTCCATTGTTCAAAGCGATGGTGATATTGATGGGGATGTTAATAGTAGAATTCAAAGTTGGTTGGTTGAAGTGGAGGAATGCGTCCGGCCTTTTGTGTGATAGAAAAGTACCGCTAGATCGAAAGGAAAATTTTATAAGATGGTGGTGAGACCTTCAATGCTCTATGGTGCTGAATGCTGGCCTTTAAAAGAGAAACATAATGTTAAGTTAAGTGTTGCCGAGATGAGAATGATTAGGTGGATGAGTGGTTTTACACTTAGAGACAAAATGCAAAATGAATATATCCGTAATAGGATTGGAGTTGCACCGATTGACGGATAAAATTAGAGAGAGTCGCCTTAGATGGTTTGGTCACATTAAACGTCGACCACTCGATGATCCGATTAGGAGAGTAGATGTTTTAAATAGAACTTATGTTAAGAAAGGCAGAGGCAGTACCTAGGAAAACTTGGGCTTATTGCATAAAAAATGATCTTAATTTATTAGAATTAAACGAAAATTTGACACTAAATAGGATGCAATGGAGAAAAAGGATTCATGTAGCCGACCCCACTTAGTGGGATTAAGGCTTTGTTGTTGTTGTTGTTGTTGTTTATAATTAAGGAAAAAGTATTATAGGTAAACATAAAATAAAATGTTGTGATAAAATTGAGTATAAACATACAAGAATCCCCTAAAACTTAAAACGAACTATATTTTCTTTCCTTTAGGACAAACAATTATTTAAATACAAGAAAAAGTAAACTAATTAAAGATCATGAGGGAATAGTGAGAAAGGAGTTTTGCTAAGTTTCCCTTGCATATGATGAAAACACTACTATATCGCATATGAAAGTTTTCTCCCACTACACATGTGATGACAATGCATGTGCGTAACCCTTGGGTCAAAATCACAACAATTACCATAAGTTAATGCAAAGTAAAATTAATGTGAATATGAGCAGTATTTCTAGGGATATTTTTTCCACCACTTGGCCAAAAAAGAATAGAAATAAGATGGTGTGGGAAACAATCAGCATGACTATAAAATCCAAGGTGATACAAATAGCTAAAACTTACCCAAAAATTCCCAAACATATCTATTTCTACTTATAACTAAAACTAAGTAGAGGTGTAACTAAGCTAAGCCGACTTATGACCCGGCTCGAGCTCGGCTCGATAAGTTGGCGTGTGAACTGAGCTTGATAAGCTAACAAGCCAAACTCAAGCCAGCCCAGAGTTGACTTGTTAGCTCGTGAGCCAGCTCGTTTAAAAAATAATAAAATAAAATATACTAAAAATATATTAAAATTCAAGGCTATCATTAAATTATTAAAAATATCTCAGATAATAATGTATAGTTTATACACCAAGTCATTTCTAATTAATTATCTCCAAAACACCCATTTTATTTGTCATTTTATTATAACATTAGCTTGAATCAATATTATTATCTCTCTTTAATAATAAACAATCTGATTCATGAGCTGGTTCCAACTTGTAAAATTAAGCTCAAGCAATATTTGAACTTGATTAATAATCAAGCTCAAGCTCAACCGAGGGTGGCTTAAGTTCAACACGACTTGTTTATAACCCCATAACCAGGGCTCAAAATAATCTAACTATGCATGTATACAAAGTGAGTGAGGGCTCAGGGTTCTAACTATGAAATTTGCTCGTGCAATTGGGAGAAACTTGCATAGTATATGATATTCTAGCTCAAACACATATCATCATCAGTAGCAGCACTAACATCTCATAACTATGCGGGGTGGGATTTATGAATTATCAATTTCCATTCACTCGTGTTAAATTCTAGGCATGTTACCTTAGCGCTACCGCTTTTCACACCGAATCCTTGATGCTAATTTTACCAAGCCATTGTATGATGCATTTCCTACCCTAAATTCTGAATATACAGCTCACATAAAGCCTATTTCCCACCACATTATAACAAACAAATACTGCTCAAACTATCCCTCTAATACAATCATTCCCCATTCTACTTTCCTTCATATATCACTCCCCAAAAACTAATAGCAGGCTCAAGGACAAACTCAAGTTCAAAATAGAAAAGAAAAGAGCAGTGCAACTGCCCAAGTAGACTGAGACAATTCAGCACAGTTCAGGCCGAACTTGCTTTAGTCCTCCTAGTTAACGCCAAGCATAGGAAGCATTTCCGTAACAATTTCAGTACTGAAACACCACTTCAGTTTACTCAAAAGATCAAACAACCATGTCCCATCTTCCATATAAATACATACGCAACCCTTCAGAACATTCTGATCCAAAAGTTGCAAAATTATAATTTTTCTTTATTTCTCAACATTTGTTGCTTCAAGCTCTTCCTCATTTCTTTCATCCCACATCAACTATCCTCTTTCAAAAAACACATGAGATTATAAGATAACTATAACAAGAAATTCAAAAAAATTCTCCTGCATTGGGTGCTTGGGAACAACCAGGAATATGTGGTTCAGGTGAAAACCATGCCCTGTTTTCACGTTATTGAAATGCAGCAAGCTAGATACCCAAATTCTTCTTATGAGGTTAGCTAACACGATACTACGGAGGTACGACGTTCGTATGGTTTTAAAAAGAACGTATTTTTACCACCAAAAAAAAAAAAAAGGATCTATTCAAGCATCGCAATCACATATAAGCAAAATAAGCCAAAAATTACATACCTCTTCTGTGAAAGGAGCTCCAAAACGTGCAGGACAAGCGAATACAAATACTCCACCTTCCGGCTGTACACCTGAACTGAACCTTGAAGAAACAATGCAGCTAAACCCACATTTCCAGCCAATCAAAAAGAGAAAAACCTCCAATCAGCAAACTACCAATACAGAAAGTAACTAATTTGAAGTAAAAAGACAAAGCTAGGGCTAGAAACCCGAACCTTCAGCAAAGTTAACCGACGGCTCTGAAGTGACCTCGCCGGAGCAAATCTTGAGGAGGTAATCCTCCAAGTTCTTGGCTAGGTCAACCTCCCAATTGGACTGGAGATCACGCCTCGGTTGCAGAAATTCAAACCGCCCGGAAGACTCGCCTCCGGCCTCAGGAGGCTCCTCCCTATCGCTCATCTTCTGCGGCAACTGGCCATAAAGCCATTGCTAGAGCTAGCGACAAGCGAACATCAGGAAAACCTAGAATACGTCTTAGATTACGGAGTACGGCAGGTGAAAGAAGAATGCTTGCGAGATCGAAGTTCAGAAAAAGAAGGAATTTGAAACGGAAACCCTAGAGAGAGAAACAGGAAGAGCGCGAGAGCAGACAGTTTTGTGTTTTTGGAAATCCCGCTTCTTGACTTGTGAGGAGAAGCATTACTGCCGGACGCAGCCGTCCGTTGGATGAATCCTATGTAGTTTTTATAGATTGTTTAGCCGTTGGATGGAAATAAGTGGACAGTTTTTGTTTTCATTGCAAATGACGAAAATAATATTGTACTTACGTTTGTTCTTATATTTAAAGAATACGTTTGGTCATCCAAGATAATATTATTTTTTTAAATTGGGGGAATCTATAATTTCGTTCATTATTAGTTAATTGAAAGAATTTAAATATAGAAATATTTTTTAAATGTATCATAAATTAAATGCAATGTAAGAAAATGATTTGATTGGAAAAGATTAATCTTATGCACTTATAAATAAAATAAATTTTTGATGAAATTTTCAAATAAGAAAAAGATTAGGAGAATTGAATAAGTTGACGTCATTTTACTAGTATATGTTATAAATATCAAATGATACTCTGAAATACATTATACTATTTATTAGACATAGATTATGCATAAACATATTTAGGGTATGTTTAGGGCACCTGCAGCTTATCCAACTTATTTAGATAAGGAGCTTATTTTGATAAGTTGCTGATCCAGATAAGTTGGTTGGCTGTTTGGTTTGTGTGTTTCGAAAACAACTAATTTGCAGGTGATTCTGCATAAACTACAATTCTATCCCTGATCTGTTTTGTTCGGGTCGCAGCCCTAGCCGCCTCCTCTTCTCGATTCGAACCCTCCCCTGCTCGACAAGCCCCCAGCTCGCCCTCTCACACTCGCCCAGAGGAAATCCTGCTCGCCAGCTCCGCCTCACCCGAGAGAGCCTCGCCCAGCTCCCTTCCTGACGCCGAACAGCCCTACCAGCTCACCCCCCCTTGACCTCTTCTTCCCATCGTGCCTCCTTCCACATTGAGCTCGCATTTCTCTAGACCGAACAGCTGCTCGGCTCCGCCACGCTCGCTTCATCTCCTCGGCACAGAAGCAGTCGCCCGCCTTGGTCACGCCAACGCTTGACCTCCCTTCCTGTCGACCGAACCCAGCTTCTGTTCCTGCCATTGACGAGGGCAGGAGAGACGAGGGCAGGGAAGGAATAAGCCTTCCAACGCGAATCCAAGATGCCCGCCGCGGGGTCGATCCTGCGGCACCATCTCTTAAGAAACTTAAAACTCCTTTTCCCAATAAGTTGTTGCAACGCACATACCAAACGCTAAGATGCGTTTTCAAAAACACCAACACGGCTAATAAGCTGCCCCAAACACACTCTTAATGATGGAAGTTGGAAAATATTGTGGTTATTTCAAGATATTAAATGTAGCATGTTTGATTGTTCTCTTTGGACGAGAGAAATACTAATCCAAGTTGTCTAGTTTTATTTTAATGTTAATGGCATGCATAAGCTATTCCAATGTTAATGTATGTCAATATTATTGTCCATAAAATGAGACGAAGTTTTTGAATGTTAAGATTAATGTTGATGGATTGCAACTACCTTATAAGTGATTGTATGTGTTATCCTTATGCATAAGTCTGATAGACGATTGCATGCCTCAATAGTATGTATCAATCTTATAGGTAGAAGTATTAGAGTGTATTTGTTTCAGATTTCCAACCTAAATTATCAATTGAATCATGATATTCAGGTGTTTGAATCTCATTTTTGGGTAACGTGGTTCAAACTACAGCTCAGCTTTTATTAAAATCGTGATCTTGACTAAAGGCCTGCATCCTACTTTCCCATTTCTAAATTTCCTAGGGATAGACCACACTTCCCTACTCAGCCAGAAAGAGTCCAACATGCCCTAGCTGAGAGCTTCACCTCTCTACGAGAAAGTCCACAATGAGTCGTTGCTCTCATTCGCATAGAGATGGTGTGTTGCGGTCTTACATTAAGTCCATGTGCACTTACATTATGGGGCCCAATGCAAGTGTACGTATTGCTTATGTAAATAAAGACTTTTGAGTCCAGGTTTTCTAATCCACGGGGAGTGGGTGTTTAAGTTTTAGGAAAAATTCTAGCTTACCAAATTTAGGAAAAGTTAGAACAACTTTAAATCAACTTACCAAATTGAAATAGTTTCAAATCGACATCACAATCCTCAAATCTCTTGAAGACATATAAAACTAAATACATGTTATTGAGGGCAAATAAATTGAAGCTTTTTTTACAATAAAAAAAGTTTTTTTTTCTCCCCCCCCAAATCTTGATTTTTAGTGTATATAACAAGGCAAAAAATATGAATATAAGCAGGAGGAAAAATTGCACAAAAATACTTTTTGCCATATGTGTCAATCCACAAGATTAACAGATGTGTGCAGGAAGAATATAAAAATAGTAGAAAGTAAATCACACTAAAATGAGAATAAAAATGAAACTACCCCAAAGAAAGATTAAATATTACTAACTGCGACTTTATGTGGTGATAAAAATGAGTGCAATTGATTAATAATAAAGTCACTTATATCAACATAAGTATACGTATCGCTTAAGTAATACAAAGCTCTAGTGGAGTCCTGGTTATCGCTCCCACATGGAAGCGAGATAAAAGGTCATTATTCAAATTCTAGTCTACTACAATTACTCCTTAGTTTGTAATGTCGATTAAAATTAAGTTTTATCTAGCAACTTCTCCTAAATGCAAGTGTTAAATGTAAAGATAATAACTATAACTAAATGCAAATATTAATTCTAAAGATAACCCTTTTTGGATGAATTGGTTTGAAGAATTTTGAGATACTAAAAACTAATATTATTATGTAATGAAATGGAGAATGTATAGGAATGAGATGCATTAAATATTGTATGTTTCAAATAGGAGCAATCCTATTCTTTACCATTTGGTCCAGACATAAAAAACATTGACTAATCCTATGCTTGTTTACTGAATCTGTGGCTAGGCTGGGAGAATACTGGCTCTCACTTTGGAGTTCCCACATTCCCTCGCCAGAGGGCTAACATCTCTGCTTCAATACTCAAACAATAGGACCAAATTGAAGATTTTAGTCTGCCACTCTAAAATCTCCACTTTTACGTCCAATAATTATATTAATCTATTTATTTGCATTCAATCCCCATTAACTTTACCATCCATAGAATTTGAATGTGGTTCGTACTTAGTTGTAGAAAGCATAACCCTCCCGGATCGTATGTTTTCACAACGAATTTTAACATTGCAACATGCCCTAATTGCAATGTAAATGAAGTGCAAGTAAAAACCATCACATTTATATATAAAACTTCTTCTAGCATGTATCTCAACATCGTACACATGAATTCCACTCATTACAAAAGAAAAGTGAAAGGAAAAGAATGAGATATTCTTCTCATGCCACTATTTCCAAAGAAGAAGAAAGAGTAAGAGAGATACGTCAGAAAGCACGAAGAAAACACAACAGAAACTTCATTTAACCAAAGCAAATCCACTAGGTAAGTGTTTACAAAATCATAAGATAATGAAGAACAATACTTAGTTTTTTGCATTTGAAAGAAAGATGAAGATCTCTCCCACAAAGTCTCCCACCGATCCATGCAATGCTAGAACATCTCCTTACAAATTCTCTCAAAATCTCATCTCCAATCTCTCTAAAAGGATAGAAATCTACATTTTTACTCCTAATCTAAGAACCCTAAACATTCTCCAAGTTTTTCCTAATATTTCTCTTTCTTTTCTAACTTTTTCTCTCCTAAATTCGCCATTTTAAAGAGTATGAACGAATTTCTAAGAGTTCTCTTAAGCACCCATTAGAAAAAGAGTCCAAATACATTGAATTTCGGCCCAAAATTGCCAAAAGTCGAACCATAGTCATCCGGGGCACTGTCGGCGAGTTCGAGGGCGCTGTCGGCAAGCTTTTTGGTCATTTTTTGGCCTTCTCGAGAAAATCTCACCGTCGGCGAGCTCGAGGGCACCATCGACGAGCAGATTGCTGCGCAGCTCCACCGTTTTGCTCCGTTTTGATCTGTTTTAGCTCTGATTCACCCCGTTTCAATTGCGTTGCGTTCCTAACAGACAACCCTACAAAATAAGTATAAAATAACATTTCATTAAAGTGTAATCTCATTCAAAAATATGTAAGAAGTGTAAAAGATATTAAGCATCGAAAGACTTATCGAAAGGTGTCAGAGTAGAATTTCATTTCTTGCTCGTTTTTGCTCCAAATTGCACCGTTTTTGCTTATTTTTCTCCAAAAATTATTTCTTGTACCTAAAACTAAAAAACATATAAAATATCTTCCTTTTAAAGTGTAATATCACCAAAATTGAGTAAAATTATATAGCAAAAAATATATATTTTTTAGGTGGGACAAAATCCCCCAAACTTAACTGTTACTTGTCCTCAAGTAACACTATATCTTTAAAAACTAAAAATGTTAACTTGTGGTTGTGGGTTTCAATAGAGTTTCCTATAATTTCATCTCAGAAATGTTATAGTATAATATAGAAGAAATTCTAGCAAATCAACCTAGGACTAGAGTGTAAGAATATCTCATATTCAACTTAGGAATCTTGATTTTCTGTTTACTTCAAAAGTTATTTGAAAATTGTCAAACTAAAGATTCATATATAGTATAAAAATAGAATTTAAGCACCTTATATATACCAATTTGACCAATACCTTTTGAAATAATGATAAGCTTAAGATTTTTTTAAGTCTTTTCATCTAAAAAGATTCAAGTGAAACCAATTTTTGATTAGGCTTCTCCTCAAGCTTCTCCTCACATATTTTTTTTCTTTTATTTTGGGATTATTTTCAATCCCTTTTTTTTATTTTTTTTATGTGAGGATTACTATATCTGGATAGACCTTTAATAATTTTGAATTTCACTATCCTCTCTCTAAAATCCAAAACTCAAAACTTTCCCTCACTATTTATAAGTGTAAGTATCAGTTTGAAAAATGTTTTCAATAAAGGCTTAATTCTCATTAAGTATAAATCTAAGAATTTTAGCTTTTCAAATATTCAACTACTTTCTACCATAAATAGAAAAATCATTTTTCCAATGTTTCCTACAAAATATCTTAATTCTAGAACAGTTTCTTCACATAGGATTTCAACTAAGTTATATTTCTAACATTCTTAAAATTGAAATTATAGTAACCTAAATGTAACACCACATTCCACAAGTCATTTTAAAAGTGATATCAAATTAAATATAGGCTACTGAGGACAAATTAAGTTACATTTTTAAAATTTTTCTTCCTCCCCCCAAACTTAAATTTTAAAATATTTTGCAATTAATTCCATAAATTGTTGCAGGAAGAAAAAGTAAAGGTTGAATTTACTTACTACTACAACATCCTATCAAATTCATATACATGCATAATTAGAATATAATGACTGCAGGAGAAAGCAAATTTAGCCTAAAACATGCTTGTAATAAAATTACACTAAAAGGAAGTATTTTCACATTAAAATTTTATTTTTTTTCCTACCCCCAAACTTAAATTTTAACATATATAACATTTAATATAGAAAATATAAGCAGGAAGAAAATAGTTTAGAAATTCTCTCTACCACACATGTCTATAAAAAATATTTATAAGTATTCATTAGGACAGAACAATATGCAGCAGAAAGTCAATCTAATATAATTGACAGCGACTTTATATATGCTTAAAAATGCAAGAATTTATGAATCCAGATTTATATATTTATAATGATTTAATAAAGTCACAAATTCAACACAAGTAGACGTATCGTATCAAGTAATACATGGCTTTAATGGAGTCATGGTTATCGATCCCACAGGGAAGGCAACGTTCTTTAAATCAGATAATATATCACTAAAATCTAATACCAACTGTAACAATTGCTCAAGTGTACTACAACTAGTGAATGCAAAGTATGATAATAATAAAGCTACTACAAATACTTCTACTTACTAAACTAATTTAACTAACACACACTAACTTATGTGATTTATAAGATACTTCTATGTGAAAAGTGTCTTCCTTCCCGCATAAAGATTATGATGTGTGAATGATGAAGAATGGTAATTTTCTGTATTGTGCCAAATAGGAGCATATTTGCTTCTTTACCTTTAAAAGAGTGCCTCCTCTTCCAAGCATGTAAAGAACATTGACATATCTTAAGTTTAGTCACTAAATCTAAAGCTAGGCTGGGAGGATACCGACTCTCACTACGGAGCTCCCACTCACCCTTCACTCGAAGGATAACCATAGGCTTTAGTTACCAATCTTAGGACTAAATTGGAGATCCCATTCTGTCACCATGAAACCTCCAATTTGAAGTCCATCCAAACTCATTTCCCTATTTATTTGCACTCATTCCCCATGAACTACGCAATTCATTCACGGACATTGAATGGGTTCTTCATTCTTGTTGTAGAACATTCAATTTTTTTGGAATTAATATTCCTCAACATATTTTAACAAATCAATTGGCCGGATTGAAAAATAAATTAAGTTCTAAATGAAAGGACCATCACAACTTTTATAACACTTTAAGGGCACAATAATTCCACATCACCACATCATCACTACTTTATGCAAGAAGATAGGCAAAGGAAACTACTCACAAATCATGGAGAAGATACAATAAAACATGGATTTTATATATAAAAGAAGAGTCATACAAACCACAATAGCAAATACAATTTATCTCCTTCTCTTCCCCAAGCAAATTCCTTCAAAGTTCCCTTGATTCCTTTTATATTCATTGTAACACTTGATTTCCTCCTTGGAACAAAGATGAAGAAGCAATCTCTCACTTTACTCCCTCTTCTCCCCTCCTTCTACAAGAATATCTCTTCAAATCACAAACCCTAACTCTCGCTCACACTTTTCTTACACTCTCTACAGTAATCCTCTTCTCAATTTTCGTTTTAAACACTTAATTTTATGTTAGGAACGAATTCCCCAAGAGTTTCTTCAAGCGCCCCTTCAAAAATCCGCCAAAACTATTCAATTTGAAATGAACCGACCTAGGGCTCCAGCGGCGCCCTATCCTGCCAATAATGGGCGGCGCCAGAAACTGTTTTCCTCCAAATTGCTCCATTTTGCTCCAAATTCATTCCTTTTTGCATATTTTCGCTCCAATCACCTATAATCATCATACCTGCAACAAATCATGAAAAATACCTTTCTTTAAAGTGCAACATCACCAAAAATAGGTAAAAATATATAGCTAAAAGAGTATATATTTTTGGTGCATCAAAATCCCTAAAACTTAACTATTACTTGTCCTCAAGTAATCCTTTTACTACATAAAGATATAACCCATAGCAATGTACTTTTCACCTGTTGAGTACTAAAATCTTTCATTCAAAGAAATATATTGGAAAGACTTTTAGAAAGAAATTCAGTGACTCAAGTCAACTCTACAAGTATAAGAAAATTCATTAATCAAGTCTAAGGGTTCTAGTCTCCTATTTATTTCAAGAAAAACTATAATTTGACACATTAAGAGTGACTTAAAATATTATACAAAAAGTCTTTCATGCTAACTTCATCAGAATATAGGCTAATATTTTAAGTATAAATTCAGAAATGAAATCAGGTTCTCCCATTAGGATGACTCAAGTGAAGCCAATTTTTGATTAGGCATCTCCTCAAACTTCTCCTCATCTTTCTTTTCTTTTTTTATTTCTATTTTTTTTCTTCTTTTTGGGATTGTTTTTCAATCCTTCTTTTCATTTCTCTCTTTTTTTTTCTTTTTTTTCATTTGATGAGGATTATTGTATCTGGATAGCCTTTAATGATTTTGAACTTACTCTCCTCTTTATAAAGTTCAAACCTGAAACACCTCTTTACTTTATACATCGGTATCAACTTTATTGTTCATCATAAAGTCACAATCTTTTCTCAACATATAATACTTTAAGTCTCTTAATAATTTCAAAAATACAGTTTTCTTTACTTTAAATGGTTAACTATAATCAAATCCTTTCATACCAAATATCTTACCTTTATAAAATCAACCTTTATCACCAAAAAATTTCATCAAATCTTTTTCAATATTTAATTGAAATAGATCTTAGTTATCTAAAGTGAAGTTCTACTGCTAGGAATTATGTTAATAATTTTTTTTTGAAAATATTTTAATTTAGGACAGATAAGAGTTAATATCCTTTCTACCCTCCCCCAAACTTAAATTTTTTGCAATATAATAAAAGAGAGTAAAAGAACTAACATTTTTGTGCTGGAATTTTGAAATCTTCATAATCTATCTAGTATTAATCAAAATTTTACAGCTAGCAAGTATGAAACAATTAGTAGCAATGATATATATAAGATTTAAAAATCTGTCGGGGTAAAGAAAAAAAATACCAACATTGACACATTTTTTAACAAAACATTACAAATACTAATAAACTATCAAAACATTAATCATAACATTTAACATTTTAAAGTTTCAAGTGCAACCGCCACATTATAAAAAAAATACTACCTTACATCTAAAGAAAATACTACAGACAACTTCACACACTACAACAGTATAACACAACGACACATAACAAAACACAAAAGTACAACACAGAAGTATAAAACTACCACTCATCATCACCAGCATCGTCAGCAGGGTTAGAAGGTCTAGGCCTGTATGGTGTATAACCAGGGCAAATAGGAAATATCACCCCCAGTATCTCCTCTCATAAATCTGGCCTGAGCATCATAATAAGCAATATCGAACTCAACTCTTCTCTGCAAATAGTCTTCATTCACATCACTCCTGGCCTCAAATACATCCATCCGACTATGCATCCTATCAATACTATCACTTTGCAATCTCAATCGCTCCATGACATCGATAGTGTCGGGGCTCGAAGTAGATGGAACATCATGGCTCGTGGTAGAATATCAAGTACTTTACTCTCCTCTCTGCACCCACACGAGCCTCATAAGTACGAATAATGGTCTTCGTAATCGGTCTCAAATGTATCGCCACTTCCTTAGAACTACTATACTCAACTCCAGACTAAACACAAAGGGCATTGAATTAAGGTAGGATGTCCTAATCCACCAGTGGTTTCTCCTTTGGCAATAGAGTGAATTCTTTTGAAACAATGACTCCAATATTGATCTTCTTCATATTCTGGATGCAATAATTCAAAATAGCTCGATCCCTAGTAACTTCGTTGTGATGATAAGAAGGTAACAGTCTCGCAGAAATGAAATAATGTCACGCTTTAAAAGCAACATTTAAAGTAGAAGTAGGGAAGTTAATCATATGTCTCTGATTCATCTTCCACTCCCCTCTTCCATCGGTCAGATACGTGATCACACTCATCAATTTCCCATCACTAGTATCAAAATTCTCAAATTCACAAAAAAATGTTGTTGAATTTGATAAAATGCGTTGATACGTGGTGGGGTGAACTCAACCAGTTTCCCTCGGACTAACACATATTTTGTATCAGACCAGAGCACATTAGCATAAAATTCTCGGACTACTCCCAAAACACCATTAGCAGAAAAGTAACAGAAACGCTCCCAATTTCGCTCAGAAATCAACTGTTTAACAGATCCACCGGGATTCTCAAATGCTCGATCCTGAATACACTTCTTATTTTGCAATAGAGAGTTGAAGCGAAATTGAGCCTTAATATTAACAAATCTTTCATCGTCCCAATCAAACTTTCGCTTCCCCTTACTCATTTTAGGAGCCATGTGAATTTCTAAAAATTGCAAAAATTTACCAATAAATCCCAAATCCACAATGTACTAACTCTAAGCATTAATCTAAACAAGTAAGAACAAATTACATCATAGGAAACCTCACTTTTTCTCAAAAATCTCTCAAAAATATCATCCAAATAATGTGAGAGTTTCACATGGCAAAAATCCAAAAATTTTAGCTTAAAGTAAAGCTCTTACCAAGAGAAGTGCAGATCCGGCCTAAGAAATCCTTGAAATCCTATATACTCTGAGATCTAACAAGCCCTAAAGCTTTAAAATCACGAACATGGAGGTGGGAGACAAAGGAAATGGCAGAAAAATGGGTCCCAGGCAATTTTCGTGAATTTTTAAGGTTCCCGGGCTATTTTCAGCATTTAGGCGCCGGCGACGCTCTATTCAAAATAATAGCCAAGCTTTCTGGATTTGGGCGCCGGCGGCGCACAATCTGGAGTCTGCGGAAATTCCATTGGGTTCAAAAAAAATTTTTTTGTCTCAATTTCAATCGTTTCAACCTCCGCAGTCCTATTTAACACATCAACAAGCATCTATTCATCTCACAAACACTAAACAACATCACTTTACACAAACAACACATCACATCACTTTCATATATAAAATCCACGATACAACGATTACACACATATGTTCATCAAATAAAAACAACACTCCATAGATCCTTAGTGTTGCAAGTACACTACGATAAGCAAACACTAAGTCCTAAGTACACACAAGAAGTCAAAGCATAGTCCAAGCACACCCTACTAAAGCAAAGCAAAGCAAAGCAAACAACATAATAATCAAACCAAACACTCAAACATAACAAAGCAGCATACGGAATCCACTAATTACTCCTCATCAGTCTCAGAACTATCATCCTCTCTAATGTCTCCAATTGATTGACGATGAACGAACAGATAGTATAAGGGACGATATGGGAATTCATCAGATGAATCTTCAGCCACCACATCATTCTTCTTCAACAGAATAATCAAACCCACCTCAATCTGACCAGTATGATCAAATTGCTCTTTCATCCTCCAATCATTGTGATCAAATAAATCAGAAATATTATTAATAGCATTCAGAACATTCTGTACCTCATTTTCCAACTTCTTTATCTTCTTCAATATTATCCTCAAACTTTCAGAATATTAAGGCTGAATAGGTTGTGAACTCTTAGTTGGTTGATCAGCAAGCAAATCCATATCTCATTCATCTCCTACTACTCGGTAGTCATAAAGATCATTTGGATCAATAGGTCTCCAAGGGAGAAGAACTTTTTCCCAACTCTCATATGGTACTTGTGATTGACTACATAACAGAAATATGGTGGACGGGTGTCCAAGCTCATATTTAGATCCATGCACAATCAATCCCAAAACAAATTTCATAATGATTGATCCAATATCCACTGGCCTTCCAGTTTGTATACAGAAATTCAGAATAACACTTTCCTTCGTTACCTTACTTATCTTCATAGTAGGAATTAATTTTGTCGAAATAAAGTAATGCCACTGCTTTGATACCGGATTTAAGGATGAAGAAAAGAAACTGTTATATCCATTATCCCTTACTTCCCATTCTTCATTATCATCCGTCAAATAATGATAGATTTCATTCATATCAACGCTCGTCGCATTAAAATTTGCATAATGAAAAAAAGGTACATTCTCAATCATGAAGAGATCATTAATCCTCACAGGAGTGAAAAGTAGATACCTACCTCACACAAAAATACATCCTTGGTTGATCCCTGTTGACCTCATTTTTGATGAGGTCTTTTCTCTTCTCTCTCCTTAGTACTTAGGATCTAGCCTTAGACTTTCCCTTTAACTATCTTAGAGGACTAGAAATGGAACCCACCACTTAGAAATTCAAACACCTCTTAACTCCCTGTAAACCCCATAAGTTTTATTGTAAACCCCTAAGTCACTTGGAGGGTTAAGATCAAATGTGGAGGTTTAAAGGATGAGTTCCCTATAGGACTCTTTGGCCTTAGGACTACCCCGGGTGTCCCGGTCTCGGTGAGGGCCGACCCGCACACATTACACTTTCACACACATTCCAAATCCTAAAATCATTCATACCTAGCTTGACTTCCCGACTCATGTATGTAATTCATATGGATGGACCTTAACCCCTAGTGCCCTCGCTAAGAGGGTTAGGAACAACATAGTGATTGCCTCAAATGAGTCCTCTCATGGCTCTTATGGGCTTGATATGGATTCATGGCTCAACCAAAGTGATTCCATTCTACTCAAACTTGATCAATCTTTATTTTTCTAAAATTTCAATTTTTGACCACCGGGCCCTACACCCACCAAACCTACCAAATGTCCTTGAAGCTACCCAAAATTTGCAAAATTACCTAAATTACCCAAAATTCCTCAAAGCCAATCCTAAATATTTCCCACCATTCAAATTGATCATCCTTAGCCAAATATACCAAAATTTCCAAAAATACCCCCAATACCCTCCAAATACCCAAAATGTCCTTTTTAACCAAAAAATCAATAAATTCCAAAAATTCCTAGAAAATTCCAAAAAATCCTAAATATTCCTAATTTCATTTTGTTCAACTACACCATAGGCCAATTTTGTCAATTTAACCCACTTTTACCAAAATCCCAAATTTGACCCATTTTTTAACCCAAATGGACCCAATGTCAAACCAAATCAATTCAATTGATCCTAATTTTGATCCAATTCAATTCTAAACTTCTATTTCATATCCCTAATATCAATGTAGACCAAATTCAAGCCCAATTTGATTAACATTTGGATCCAATTGCAATTTGAAGCTTAAAACGTAATTTTAGCCCATAACCTAAACTTAGCCCAAACCAACCCAACTCAACTCCAATTAGCCCCAAATCTTTTCCTAAACCCTCATAATATCCCCACAAACAAAACACTAACAATATTTGCCCTAAAATTTGAACCCAAACTCCACCCAAACCTAACCCAAAACCAAAATCTCCAAATTTGGCCTAAACCCACCATGAACCCAAATGGGCCCAAATCCCAAAATCAAAGCCCAACCAAAGTTGAAAACTCTTTGTAACACTCCCATGAACACTTATCAACATTAATTTTACATCAAATCTAGCATTAGCCCAACCTTAGCCCAAGTTAGCCCAATTTGACCCACTTTGCCCCTTTACCAAAAAGTCCCAAATCAAACCTAATTCAACTCCAAATCACCTTAAATTTGTTTCAAATCACACATGACACATCCCTAAACTAAACCCAACATTTATTTGGCATGGTCCTTCACAAAATTTTTCATCCAAAAGTCCATTTTGAAACATAAAGCCCACTTCCTTAAACCATTTTAAAAGCCCATCCAAAATGATTTCGAAAGGCCCAAAGTCAATCAAAAGCCTACATGACACTTCGACCTCATCATCCCTTTAATTTAAATCACTCCCTAAGTTTTAAATTCATTATTAAACTTTTCTAAACTAAGTCATGTGCCAAATTACCCCTAAATATCTAAAATCCTTAAAACCCATTTCCATGAAATTGACTAAGCTTGGCCCCAAGCCAAATGGAGCCATGGAGCCATGCATAAGCCATATGTAAGCCATGAGGAGCCATAGACTTTTCATCACTCCCTAAATGTCAAAAGGAGGAGATACTTTAAGCACTCCGTAAAAGTCATTAGCCCTACCCATGATTCCCCTAAACCCAAAACTAATCCAAATAATCTTGATGGGGACTTCACAACTCTTCATAAGCTGACTCACCTGACCTCCCTCAGCCCAAAATCAGAGCTTTGGATGGTGCACCAAGCCCTAAGCCATGACTTGATCCATTTGAACCTAAAATGTCCCTTCCCACTTACCACTTAAATTAAACCTCTTTACACTTGGCATTGGTCAATTGAACCCACAAACTTCAAGCCCTGACCCTCCTGATCAGGATGGTTACCTGACTCTGGCCGGCCAGCCACCAGGTCACTGGAAAACACCATGGCCGAGAGGTCTAAATGGATTCAAAAATTCAATTTGAACTAGCTGAGTTGTCCCATGCCCAATGGCCACCGCAACTGTTCTTCTCTTTACCGCAGCAGCTGATCCAAGCCATCAAACCCCCCTGGGAGGCCTTGGCCATGGCTATTTAAACAAGCCACCCCCTCTCGGCCAAAAGGTTGGCTAAAATCAACCCTCATAGAATCCCTCCAAACTCCTCACAGAGCTTCCCCTAGCCAAGAGCAATCCATCCCCACTATTCTCCTGCCCTAATTCCCATTGATTAAGCTCAATTTTCAGGCCAGAATAGGACATCTCTCAAACCTCTACCAAAATCAAATTAAACTCACCCACACCTGCACAAGACCAAGAGAAGGAGTCCCCCAGTGGAAGCCCCCTCACCAGGCCAGCCATTCTCTCTATCGGCCAAGCTTTGAAATCAGGCTTGGTAGAAGTTGTACCTAGACAATTCGACAGGGCCAGAGGCTTCATCACCAGGCTCCTCCAACCCCAACGAACGTGCCAAGCACATTCAGTTGAGGCCTCACCTCCTGAACCAAGGTATGGACACTCCTCCTCCTCGAGAGCTTCCAGCGTTTCTCCATTTCGTTTGAGTTGATTTCAATGCATGTAAACCATATGGATGTGTTCGTCTCTTCAAGACGAATCTATAGAGTATAAGAACACGAAAATCCATTGAGAAACGAGGGAGATATTAGGGTTTGAGTGTGGACGGTCACGGGTGCACAACAGTCGGAGACGATGACAAGCCGCCGTTGAATCGAGCGTCTATCGACTGGACGGCTCAAATTACGTCGGACCAGGGAACTGTACGTGAACTGCGGGCCACGTGGCGCTGAGTCGGATGGCAGCGACGAATGGGAGCGCGCCGCGTGGAGCTTCGGAGACGCTAAGGTTGCCGTGGCGCTAAGTCGGATAAGTAGGAAAATATGGAATTTATGATTTAATTAAATGCCTGAAACTTAGAAAATCCATATCTTTGTGTAGAAAAATCACAAAAATAAAATAAAAATACCCTCTTACTCAGTGAACAGAGGAGAATAATGTGGAAAAAAATTGAGTTAATTTGATGAGCATTTTATTTTTAATTAATTATTTACTCATTTAAGTATTTTAATTCTCCATTTGCATAGACAATTCACCATGACATGAGACCATAGGCCTTTTGAAGCCTCTGATCTTGGGAACATTCCCTGAATTTTTCAAGGTCAGAGGCTATCTCTATGGTAAGTTATATATTTTTCAAGTTTATGTCATTGTTTTTGGTATTTTAATTCCATTAATTAGCATATTACTTAGAAAATTTTAGGAAAATTTGGGGAAGTTTCTTAGGACCAGAGGACCCTAGGATAATTATGTTTTGAGTTAATTCAATAAGAATAACTATAATTGACCTAATTACTCAAAAATGAACTTTAATTAATTAGGATTAACCACATATCAAAATAATTTGAAAATAATTCTCCACTGATCTTTAGAGTTAGAGGAGTCCCACATAAAAATTTGAAATCAGTTGGAGGTGATTAGCCCCACTAAATGGATTAATTAAGTTACGTGACCAAAATTAAACTTTAAAAATTCATAACTCTAAAAATACATTTTAAAAAAGTACCAAATTGGTTTTGTGGGCTCTCTGATATCAGAGGGGTCTACAAAAATTAAAATTGGAATTTTTATAAAATCTTCATTTTCTACCTTATTTTAATATTTTAAATAATTAAAAAATAATAAAAATCACAAAAATATTTAAAATCATAAAAATGTCATATTTCACCTCCTAATCATTTAGGAACAAACCAAATATTTTTCCTAAGCCGCAAAGTAAAGATATTGAATTTTAAAACCTTAAGACAATTTTTAATATTAAAAATGGATTTTTCAACCTTTTCACTAAATTAATTCTAGTAAATCAAAGAAAAATCATAAAAATATAAAATTTGTTTCTCTGAACTCCTTGAGGTCAGAGAGATGTATGAAAAATATAAAATTTATTTTTCAATTTTAATTTTATTTTATAATTAATTAACAAAGTAATTATAATAAATAAAATATAATTCAAAAAATCACCAAAATTGGTCTAAGTGGTTCTCTGGTCATTAGGAACATCCCATAATTTTCTTAAGGACAAAAACCTTACCTTGGTCATGTTGTTGAATTTTCATTGAAAATCCCTATTTTCTATTAAAATAATTATATAAATTAAATTAAAAACAGAAAAATCACATTTTCTCCTCTAATGTCTTAATTGACATGTGAGTGAAGTGACATAAAAAATTTTCAAGCTCATTTGAGCTCAATTTGACAAGTTATGAAATAATTAAGCTTAAAAGGAGCATAAAGGTAATTAAAGAATTTTAACCCTAATTAATATTTAGGTTTAATCAAGGGGAGGGTAAAATATCCGATTTTAAAATTTTCATTAGATGATTGAAACCTAGGGAATTAAGGGGTAGAAACCCATTAATCATCTTGAAAATATTTAAAGAAAATTTTAATTAATTAAATAATTTAAATTTTGGAAGAATAGATTAAAAATTTGGATTATTAAGATTAGGGATTTGATTTAAGAAGATATTAATTCTTTAATTTAAAATTCCTAAATGAATTACTTTAATAATATTTAACTCTTAATTAAACTTAAGATGATAATTAAAAGAAAGTAACCTTTAATTAAATTAAGCTTGAAACATTAAGTAATTTAATAATCAAATTGAAATAAATTTAAAACACTAAAATTAATTTCAAAAATCACTTGAAAGCAAATTTAAAACAAACTCGAAATATCAAAATCAATTTCAAAAAATAATTCTTAATTAAAAAAAAATCAAACCAATTAAAAGTTAATCTAGAATATTGCAATTAAATTAAAATTAAATCATTAAAGTCTAAATTATATAATTTAAACTCCTCTTTCAATTCAAATAGTTTAAAACACTTAAGAATAAAACAACCTGAATACTATTCCAAACTTAAATTTATTAAAAATTTTATAACTAAATTAAATCACCTTAAAACATTAATTCTAATTTTAAATGGTTGAAATTCTTAATAAATTGATTTGCCCCAAAAATTTTTATCATTATAACTCTTAAATGGAGAATCAAGTGAGGTGTCACTTCATTCATTGGATAATCAAATGTCTTAAGTCCACTGAGTAAGAGTTAAAATTTAACTAAAATTTCTGGATGACTGATTCATCTCTACAATAAAAATTCATTTAGACTCGAAATAATCTCAGAAGTATTGAAAAGATGTTTAGAACCCGTTCTAAGCACTTCCTCAATACAATGAGGTGTTTTAAGAAGAATAATTGAACTTAATTGTTCTTTGATGAAGAAAAATCATCCACAAAATATAAAGAACCTAGACGTCATAGGAACCGACTAGCAGTAGGATTAGGACCTTGGTAGACAACCAGAACCTTTCCCTTAGCTTTAACTAGATACTTGTTGCAAATATTTAAATGTTCTAACATGTGTTTTAAGTGCAGCTTGGAATGACGAGAATACCCTCCAGGTACGCTCTTACTTCATTACAATTTACTTTATTGCAACTTATTTACCTGCACTGCGCTTTACTTTTCTTGCATGATAAACATGATTGTTGCATGAAAATTAAAACCTTTAGGATAGCCACAAAACTGAAACCAAAACTAAATTAAAAGTCACAACAAGATAAAATTCACCGCCACAACATTTCAAAATATAAAACAACTCAAAATTTAATCACAAAGAGAACAACAAAACTGCAATTATAACTAAATTAAAACATCTCATTGGATGATCGGGAATACCTCGGATGATGTAACCTACATGTTGCTAACGAGATTTCCCATGGTCTAAATGAAAGTGTGGAACTCATTCAGTTGAGTTTAGCAAATTCATCTGGACTAAGTGAATCCGATAAAAATAACGGTGCCAGAATGATGGAACCGTGGGATCTTAACTGGTGTTGTTATAATCAACTTTAAGATTCCCCTAATAAAACATTAAAGACATTTGAACTTTAAGATTCTTCTAAACCAAAACACTTCTCTCATCTCCTGATTTTCACCTTCTACAACTAAACCTCTGCAACAACAAGGAGCTTGGAGCACGGCGGGCAGCACAGCTATCTTCGTCAACAAAACCTGAGTCTACTTCAGCAAAACCTTTTCTTAGAATTAAATAACCAAGCCATAGGATTTCGAGGTAGTTTGCCTAGTGCAACATAAATCCTCAACTTTTTGTTAGCCATTTGCATAATCATATTAAGCCCTAACCGGTCTTAGGACTCCGAGGTAGTCGTTTGGTACGACATGAACCCTCACATCTTTGAGGCTATTGTATGATCATGTCATACGAATATAAGTCATAAATTAATTAATAATGGTAGGATTATAACATTAAATAAACTCTCAAATTGAAGCCAAACAATAGGATAGTTAGGAAGTCACCGAAGTTCTCTTCAGGTCCGTGACATCCCCTACTTCTCTTCCTTTGATTCCCTAAAATAATTGTTCCAAGTTTGAGCTATTCCCTATTGAAATTTCTAAAATCCAATTATTTGAAAACCTTAAACTTTGAAATTCTTGAGAGCAAACCACTGATCGTTATCGAGAGTTTTCTTAAATGATTCCCGTCATTTAAGATGTAATTAACTATAGGGGCTTGCCCTTATAGGGAACTTTAAGAACCCGGGTAATATAAACCCTGCTTAATTCATTTATATTAAGCAGGGGAACTTGTCGGCTTATAAAATTGGTTCACAGACCAAGTGGATGTCACAAATCTTCTAGTTTATTTAATCGAGCCCCATCATCAAGCAGTGTGTCTATTCTTCGGGATAGATACATGGTTTGTGGTGTGGTGCTCGTTTATATGAACTATTCGGGATGTGAGATCGGTTTGATTTCATATCTTAAAATTTTCAAACTTAAAATTATTTTAAAAATCAAATTCTACTTTCCAAATTATATATAAATTAAATTTAAAATATGAAAATTCACCGACAATTTCTGTAGGCGACCCCTTTTCAAAACACTTAACCTAAAATTAAGCCGTACAACTTCTGGCGACTTCGCTGGGGAATTGTTCCTCTCTCCATTTTGATCAAATGGTTTTGCTTTCATAAATCGGTAGTGTATCCATGTCCCTAGTGGAGCGAACTACCATTCTTTCCGTTGGCATACCACGTTCATTTCTATCTTGAACGGGTATATCCAACTTCTCTCGGATTTAGGAGCCACTGTTTAGACACCCCTAAACAGAGAGGTTCCAAAATCCTTTTACCTCTTTTCTGAGGTGGGATGGACCCCCAATAGGTGTTAGCTTAGGAGCGGTCCTTCAGGTTGAGAAGTCTTACGAGACTTTCTCTCCCTTTCCAATTCTGAATCGGGTCCTTTACCTTTTCTATAACCTTCCTCCTTTAATCATTTTGTTCTTAACAAACAAATCCTCTAATAAACAACCTTCTAATAAACGAATTCTCTTAAAAATCACAAATACTTTAAGATAAACGAGAATGTGTTCGGACTCTTTCTTTTCCATTCTAATTTTTGTGACGAGAGGAAGCATAATTTGGGACTGACATTCGGAATCTACACTGCAGAAAATGACTGCACCAAAGTTAATTTTCTTCTTCACCAACGGACTGGACTTGGCTGTCTACAAGGATGAGCTGCATGACAATGGGATCATCCATTTTGGACAAATATTCGACAATACAGATATTAAATTTGCTGACGTTACTCTTTTCACACTAATGGACAAAGTGCCAGAAACTGAGGAGCCCCTAATTGAGTTCAACCTGAAGTCCACTCAAGAATTCCTTCCCCTGCAAAGGGTTCCAGCTGAAAGAAGTACTGCTATTCGTAGGAGGATTATTGTATCTACCCCCACCGGTCTAGTCATCTCTGCACCTACCCCGACTTCTGCCAAACTGAAGGGGAAGGAAATCCAGTCTGTGATGAGCATGTCACCGTGGAGGGTACAAAATTTGCTACAATACCATCTGTTTTCAAGATTGGGTCTAGTTCAAGAGTTACACCCCTAACTCAGACTCAAAAGAGAAATAGAAGCAGAAAGATAGCCAGGATTGAAAAAGCCAAGGCCGCTGAAGTTGCTTTCCTGGAAGAAATCCCTGAACTGCCTGAGTATACACCTCTGTTGGAAGGAAGCAAGTTTCACCCCCTCTCTGCTGCATCAGATGAAGAAGACATCCGAAGGATTGCCGCTACATTACCCCGACCTGCATACTATAGTAACAACAAAAGAAAAAGGGTTAAGACTATGCCATTTGCTCGGCTACAAGCTGTGATAAAAAAATTGGCAGAGAAAGAAAGATGCTCCGTGTCAGAAATCCTAAGAAGAATGGGGTGAGTGCCAGCTAGATCCTGCCTCAGACCACGAATAGAGCCTGTCACTGCCGTAGAGAAACCAAGGAAGAAAAATGAAAGCTAGTTCACCTGTTGTTGTATCGGTCCATCATATTAGGGAGGACACCACCTACCAGCATATAGCTGACAGACCATCTGATCCTAGGCCTTTTGCTGCAAGAAGGATGGTGTGGCGACCTATTATTACCGAGCTGAGACCAACACAACGTCCTGAGAAGAAAGCCTCGTCAAAGAGCATGAATTAGAAGAAAGTGCTACTGCAATAAAAGAAACTCCCAAAATAGAAATTCAACTGTCATCACATGACAACCGCGAGACCGTCTGGAAGAGACCCCTCGAGGATGCTATAGGAAAGCTAAGGACGGATATCCGACGGTTGGCGAAAGAAAGAGGAGAAAAGTTGGAAAATGAAGTTGATTCATCAGAGTTCATGGATAAGGAGTATGCCGAGATCAATATGCTTGAGACACGAGCATCATCAGCTTCACAAGGTGCTCCGGCAGCTACGAAAAGAGATGAACCGGAAGTGATGAGAGCACAGCTTCAGGAAAGAGATGACACAATTTCCCAGATGGCAAAGAATATGGAAGAGATGGCTACTGCTTTAGCTAATCTCCAGAGTCGGGTAAACCTCAGAAAGAAACACCCCCAGAGATCATCCATATTGCAGATGGAGGAAAAGAGATCACATCCGTCAACGGAGATGAGCCACCAAAGAAGGATTCTACACAGGGTATGATTCCCAAAAAGAACATTAAAAACATGGTAGAACAGCAGGTGCGAGAAGCCTTAGCACAATCTAAGAGCGGAGCAACTATTCATACGGGTAGACCTTACCCCGAAGAGTTCGATGCAGTCCAATAACCGAAAGGCTTCGTACCACCTCTGTTTAAGACTTTTGATAGAACGGGAAACCCCCGACAGCATGTCGCACATTTTTGTGCTTTTTGCTGCAATGCCGGTGGGAGTGACGCTTTACTCTTCCGTCAGTTTGTCAGGGATAGCCTTCGACTGGTACGCAGAATTGCCAAATTGTTCAATTAAGACCTTTTTAGAGTTAGAAAACCTCTTTGTTAAGTGGTTTGTCGGGGCTCGACACCACATCACCATCGGTGATCTAGTGGTGGATCACCAGAAGCCGAACGAGACTTTAGTGGATTACATACTTCGATGGAGGAACTTAAGCATGAAGTGTGAACCACAGCTTCAAGAACAGTATGCAGTCGGTATCCTGCTTAAGAGTATCCATGGCCCGATAGTACTTCTCCTTAAAGGATTTACAATCAAGACTTTCGAGAAGTTGCTTAGCAAGGCCGGGAGCTTGCAAGAAAAGGCAAAGCAGTTAAGTTTCGTAGACAAGACCGATAAGCAGAAGCCTGTAAAAGCATTTGAAAAGAAATCCAGAATCGTCGTGGCAGTAAATAAGGGCAAGCAGTCGGTTTAGATACAGCAGAGCGGCCACAGCCTAGTTATCAACCATCGCAATGGATATACCAACAACTGCAATAGATCTATCAGCAACCTCAGCAGGGTTATCAACAGCCTCGACTGAGCTATCAGTCGCCTCAGCATTATGAACAATTGCCTCGTCCATTACATACCCTGAAAGATTTCCTGAATAAGGAATATCCATTCAAAACTGAAGCAGTAGCGAAGATGGTACGCAGTTTAATGAAAACACCAGATTTTCAGCTATCGGAGCCCAAGAGGCCGGAAGAATTCAACAAGAAAGATCATCCGAACTATTGCCCTTACCACCAAATGCTCGGACATAAGATAGATGATTACATCACTTTCAAGAGTTGGCTTGATGAAAATCTCCGAAAAGGGAACATAACGATCCCGAAGGAATAGATGAAGGAACCCCAAAAAGGAGGTTCCGTTAATGTTATTTCAACGAATCCTATTGTTCCGATAGACCCTTACACTACCAATGACGAATGGAGTACCGTCTGGACAAAGTCTTCAAAGAAAATTTTTGATCACATCCAGACCGCTTCAGTACGCGCTTCAACTCAGAGTTTGAAACCTGTCGAGCTCGCACTATCGCTTACGATCAAAGAACCGCCTCAGAAGGAGGAGAAAATTGTGGAAGAGAAGAAAACTGAGGCTCCGAAGGGTAGACTAGGGGCTGCTTATCCTAGGATGGTTGTTTCCGATTCGGGGAGAAATCCCTCGAACTTCTGACTTTGTATGATTATTTGCTCGCCCTAGCGGGATCTTATAATGATAAGAGTTATGGCGTTGGCTACGTTTTGACTGTTTCTAACGATTACGTAACTAGCGACAACTGACTTAATCCGGATCTCGATTCCAATATAAATAAAGATTCTCAAATCATACACAACCTCGATGACCACGACGAAGAAGATGTTCACAAATGAGGCTACGAAAGCTCAACAAGTAACGAGTCCATTTATGAATTTCGAGGAGCTCCAATCGAGATAGAATTAGAGTTATCGGATTCTGAAGCAACTCCAGAAGAGCCAGTCGTTCCAATTCAAGGGGAAACATCGACAGATCCGGCACCAGACTCAGAACAAGTAACTGAAGTCAATCTAAGAAGCGAAAAATTTTTACCCCCGAGAATGAGTCCAAAGAATAAAGGAAAGCAGGTGGTTGCTCAGGAGGAGCCAATCCCAGCAGAGGAATTGCCCATTCGGGAAGAAACCGAGGAACATGGTAATAAAGTGGACTATAATGTGCTAGCCCATCTTAGGAAGCTACCAGCCAAACTGAGCATATACGACGCTCTGATCCTGTCAAAGGAGACGAGCGAAGCTCTGATCAAGGCTCTACTTGATCCAGAGATTTGTTTAGCCCAAATGGCTGGTAATTCCTTCAACAAGGTTTGCTCGTTAAAAGAACAACGAGGTGTTACCTTCACGGACAATGATCTATTACTGGGAACAACTGATCACAACCGACCGTTGTACATTTCAGTCACTATTGGAAAGTTTACGCTCTCCAAGGTGTTGGTTGATCCATGAGCATCAATCAACATAATGAGCCTTCGAATGTTAGCATATTTGGAAATTGATGCTCGTGAGCTTGAAGCAGACAAGATGTTATTAAGAGGCTTCAATCAGAAAGGAGAGAGAGCTCTCGGATCAATTACACTATTAATGAAAACCGGTGACTTAGCAAAGACAACTGCAAAATTCCATATAATTGATTCTGAGACATCGTTCAATGCTCTACTGGGTCGGCCATGGATCCATGAAAACCAGATGGTACCATCGTCTCTGCACCAGTGCATAAAGTATTACGAAGGAGGAGAACAATGTATCAAAGGTGACTTGCAACCATTCTCCGTACACGAGATTAGAATTCATGAAGAAGCAGCTTATTACGCGCCTCTGAAGAAAACAATCTTCTCCAGAAATGTCATACCAAATGAAGCAAAAGAAGTGCAAGACGATGAAAAGCCTGAAATTCTAGTCCAACAGTTACTCACCACTCCCTTATGGAGAGATGGTGAAGGTTTCTCCAGAACTCGCACCCGAGGTCGAGGCCGGGGACAAGGTCGTGGAAGAGACATTGGAACAGTTGGACAGAAGAAACCAGTCATCAACCTTGATTGGGAGAACAGTTCCGAAGAAGAAGAAATCAGAAGAAACCCAAGTTCAAGTTCTCTCTCGAAGAAGAAAAGAATGAAGAATATAAATCAATGTACGAGAAAATTAACCACTATGTACATACTATGACCCTAACCCCGATCCACCCTAATAAGGTCGAGGGTATGATGGTCAAGGAAGTGCATGGTGGTGTGACCCACTTTTTAATATGTTTGCAATTTATGTTTATAGCAACGACACCAATAACTTGATTCCGCTTTAATATATATATATATATATATATATATATTTAATGATTGAATGTTTAATGTGGATTCTACGCAAGTATACGTATCGTATCAAGTAATACAGGGCTCTAATGGAGTCCTGGTTATCGATCCCACAAGGTAGTTTTTAACAGAATTGTTATCAGCTAAATTTAAATGAATTACTTACTAATATAGTAGACGGAAATTTAAATTAACTAAAGCAAACTAAAGTAAACTAATGCTTTAAATAAAGTTGACTTAAATAATTCAGAAAAAGCATCCTTCTCCTTGTTTTTAGAAAATTAAGTGAATGATGATTTTAAATAGAATTCTTAAATTGTATTGTGAGAAATAGGAGCATTCCTATTCTTTACCCTTTGGTCCAGGTGCGAAGAACATCGACTAATCCTATGTTTGATTATCGAATCTGCGGCTAAAGCTCGGGAGGATACCGGCCGCCACTTCGTAGCTCCCACGTTCCCCTCACCCGAGGGCTAACATCTACACTTCGACTCTCAATAATAGGACCAAATTGAATATTTTAGTCTATCACACTAAAATGTCCAATTCTACGTCCGATAATTAATATTTCCCTATTTATTTGCACCCTCCTTCCAAGGTTTTCGACTTCCCCGAATATTGGATGTAATTTTTACTATAGTTGATAATTTAACATATTTTAACAACTCAATCGCCGTATTGAAAGTAAATTAAGTTTTAAGTAAAAATTATCACAATTTATTTTAATATATTAGGTACTTCTATTTAATTTCATCAATTCGCATAATTTTCATAAACAAGGAGAAAGACTAAGAAAACTACTCAGAATGCATGGGAATAACACAAAGCATGGATTTCATTTAAAGTTAACAACAACAATAAACAAATATATTTATCTTAATTTCCTCCCCAAGCAGACTCCTTGAAGTTCCTTTGACTTTTCCTTCTAGTACAACAAACTAAATAACACTCAATTAAACTAATAAACTCACTAAACACACTCAGACTCACTAAAATAGATACACATAAGACTCAAGAGACACACTAAGACACTAGAATTCGGCCTCTATTTATAGAGGTAGGCAAAGGTCCAAGGGGTGCTTAAAATTCCTCTTCAAAAAGTGTCCAGGTTCAAAGTATTTGCATTTTGAACTATCTCGCTGTCGGCGGGAAACGATCTCGCCATCGGTGGGGCTTCTAGAAGGTCTTCAAACCGCGCGATCTCGCTGTCGGCGGGCTCGGGCTCGCTGTCGGCGGGCTCGGGCTTGCTGTCGGTGAGGTAGTTATAAATCCTTCAGAAATTCTCCTTAGTAATCTCGCCTTCGGCAGCCTCGATCTCGCCGTTGGCGACTTAGTTGAATTTGCATGAATTTCTTCCTTTTTGATCCAAATTTGCTCCATTTCATGCTTTTTGTTTCCATCACTTATATATCTTCATTCCTGCAGTAAAATAAAGAAAATACCTTTCTTTAAAGTGCAATTTCATCAAAAATAGATATGAATTTTTTAATGAATTTTTCTGTGATTAAAATCCCCCAAACTTAATTATTACTTGTCCTCAAGTAATTTTAATACTAAATAAAAATAATGATTTCCATAATAGAAATTTTCAATTCAGATATACTATGAATTAAATTTAAATAATATTATAGTAAAGTTGAATAGAAATATTTCTAAGTAATTAAATTAACTTTATAGATATAAGATTATCTAGTTATCGGGTTTAAGATTTCTAGTTTTCTATTTATTTTAGGAATGACTATATTTAAAAGAGTAAATTACTTAAGATATTTAGATGATAGGAAGTTCAAGAAAACACTATTTAGTAAAATACTAATATATATATATATATATATATATATATATATATATATATATATATATATAAGTTTAGAAATATAATTAAGTTCTACCTTTTAGGTTGAATCCATTGAAGCCAATTTTTAATAAGACATCTCCTCAAGCTTCTCCTCACTTATATTTTTCTTTTTCTCTTTTTTTTTTCTTTTTCAAGTGAGGATTATTGTATATGGATAGCATGTTAATAATTTTGAACTTCAATTTCTCTTCCTAAATTTGAAACTTAAAATCTTTCCTTGCTTATATATATTTCATAGCCTTTACTTCATTGAGTTTTTGTCATTTCTTTTTCACTTAAATACTTAAGAATTTTTAATTTTTAGAATATAGTTTTCCTTACTTTAAATAGTTTACTATATTCTTATTCCTTTTAACCAAATATCTTATTCCATTAATTAACTGAATTATTAGAAACATTTTATTTAACTTTATATAATAATTAAATAAAGTAATTCATGTTTATTGAATTGAAAAACTACTTATAGAAAATCATTTAATACTATTTTTTGAAAATAAAAATCGAGAACAATTTTAATAATTAAATTTGTATTTTTACCTTCCCCAAACTTAAATTTTTCTATCTATACTAAATAATGAAAAAGGGAAAGTATATAAGTAAAATTCATCATACCTTTCGAGCTTTAGGTATTTCTTTTCTTTGAAATTTTTGCGAGCTTTTTTATTACTTACGTAACCTCGTATTGTTAGTATTCTTCCACACATATATAATATTTAAAAGAAAGTGCAGGGATGAAAATTTTTAAAATAAGTATCAAACATAACAATTGAAAACTTAATCTATTACTATACATACAATCAACTAATCTACTTTAAAACATATTAAAACATCCTAAACAATGTTTAACATTCATAACTTATAAAAACTTTAAACTAACATCATATATATATATATATATATATATATATATATATATATATATATATATATATATAAATTGCAAACAAATTTAACACACATAAGAATTCTAATATCACGAACTCAAGCAAACAAACAAACATACCAAGTCCATAGTCCACGTAAAGTACCGAAATATTACACACAGAATACTAAAGTTTTCAAAACAACAAATTTAAATAAACTAAGTAAACTAAACAAAAGCTCTAATCTTCTGCATCAAAATCCCAAGCTATGTCATCTCCCTGATCTCCAGGCTGAGAAGGCTGAGCAGGCTGGTACTGTGAATAACGGGGGCACTCAGGAAAGACAACATCTAAATCACCACTCCTATAGCTTCGTTCAGCTTCATAGTAGGCAAATTCATATTCTGAATGGCGCTGGAGATATTCACTATCGTAATCATGTCTTCTTTCCAATCCATCAATTCTGTGATCCAGATGATCAAATCTTCTCTCCATAGTCTCTCCAAACTGCTCAAAACTTCTTCTACTCAAGGTTAACTCATTCATCAGATCTTGAAGGGTAGGGGTGGTTGGCTGAGGAGGATCATAACTGGTAGAGGGAATATCTCTACTTGATGAAGGCATGTAACTCCTCGTTCCTGATCTCCATCCCTCATGGGATTCATAAGTCTTAATATTGGTGGGAGTGATAGGTTTCATGGGCTCTATACATTCCTCATCTTCTCTTACCTCAACTCCAGAGAGTTGGCAGAGTGCAAAAATTAAACCAGGATGTTCCAATCCTCCTCCACTCTCACTTCGAGCAGTGGCTAGGATATTTCTATAAATAATGTTGCCTATGTTGATTCTCCTATTGTTCTGAATGCAGAAGTTTAGAATTGCTCTATCTCTTGTTACCTCACAATGGTGATAAGTGGGTAACAATGTAGAGCAAATAAAATAATGCCAGGCTTTAGAGATTGCATTTAACATAGAAAGAGGGAAATTTACCCTATCTCGCCGCTTAATCTTCCAAACTCCTTTCCCGTCAGCTGAGAAAGTCTATAACTTCTTCCGCAGGTCCTTCCACAAGACCGAAAGTATCATACTCGCTAAGTATGCGATCACGAACTTCATAGAACAAGTTTATTCTTGCAGCGCTGAATTCAAGCATAAATCCCCGTACCTTTACCGATGCATCCTCGATTCGTCGTCAAATTCGCATAGAATTCTTTTACTACTTCCACAACTGCTCTATATGAAACATAACGAAGTTTTCCCATCCTCGTTCCTTTATAACTCGCTCCACTTCTCCTCCTGGATTCTTGAAAACTCGATCCGCAATGCACTTTCTTCCTTGAATATTTTCAACATATCGATTTTGTGCTCGTGCATTGATGAATCGGTCAGTGTTGTAATCCACTCTTTGTTTTTGTCGAGGAGCCATTCGTTTGATCTATAAAAATCACAAAAAATTCTAACTAAACTTCCAAATATTAATAAGATGGCTTCCTACAACATCTAAAATCGATTTAAATCAATCTCCATGGATTTCTTCCAAGTAATTTCTCCACATTTCAAATTTTTCCAAAATTTCCCAATGTAGAAGAAATCCATGGTGAAAATAAAAATTTTTTGCATAGGAGTGAAGCTCTTACCGAGAGAAGATGAAATCTGGTGTCAAAAAGTCTTGAAATCACTTCAAATCCGAGATCTCTCAAGCCCTAGGTCGGTTTTTCCGAAAATTTAAGGAAAGGGATGATGAATAGTGTCGGTTGACCGGTCAAATATAGGTCTTTTCGCGATCTCGCTGTCGGCGAGGTTTTTCTCGCCGTCGGCGAGATAATTAATTTGATAAGGCAAAAGTTTCGGGAAAAATCCGCCGTCGCCGAGATCGGTATCGCTGTTGGCGGGTTTTTTCGCTGTCGGCGAGATAATTCTCGCCGTCGGCGAGATCCCAAAATTTTTAAATTTTTGAAATTCGTCAATTATTTTTAATCTCGATTTGCCTTTAATCAATCTTCCGATCACTTAATTTAATAATAGTATGAAGATTAGATACTTAAACTCACAAAAAGTTCACACAACACAAACAATATAACTTTATATATGAAATCCATGAAACTTACAAACTTTACACTAACAACTTAACACATACTTAACTTAAATGTTCAAATCCATAATACTCAGCATCGCAATCCACAGCACAACACTCTAAATGCTGAGACATAACAATTACATAAAATCTCATCAATTCTGAGATGATCAAATCAAAGTTCGACTCATAATAAAACTAAATCCAAATCAACACATATATACACAAATATATGACATAAACATAGAAATCTTTCCTACTCTTCAGTGTCTGAACTAACATCTTCTCTCGATATTTCCGATGCGACGCATGTGCACAAATAAATCGTAGAAAGGCTCGAAAGGAAATTCTATAAGTAGATTCTTCATTAATCCACCCTTCGTCTTAGTAGATGAATAAAACTAGCCTCCGGATGTCCAAGATGATCAAAGTGCTCCTTCATCCTCCAAATAATGTGATCAAACATATCAGAGATATTGTCAATGGAATTCATCACATTTTGCAATTCTTTTTCCAATCCTTTAATCTTCTTCAGAATGAAATTAGTTTTATCAGTAAGGGGCCTTGCTAAAGGATTGTTCTGTGATGCTCTGTCAGAAATAATGGTAATCTCATCATTATTATCCAAAGTTGGAAACATATCAGTAGGATCCAGTGGTTTCCATGGTACTCCCAATGCCACTGCGCGATCATTTCTTCGATTTTTGTAGTGGAATTTTCTACTCCTCAGTTGACAAATCCTCTTTCTTTAATAAGTCTTTTCTTCATCAAGCCTTTGTTGAAGATACGCTGCGCCTCTGAACTGACGAATTTTCTTCGGTTGAGAACTTCAGTTTTTGTTGTTTCTAAGAGTTTGGTGGCCATTTCGGATTGAAAGGATTGGTCTCTAGTTGTTTCTAAGGAAGAAAACAGTAAAAATTTGGATTTGGGATAGTTTCCTACGAAGAAATAGCTTAGATTCGTCCAAAACCGCACAAAAAATCTTTAAGAAACCAAAATTTCAACAACCTCACCGTCGGAGGGAAGTTTCTCGCCGTCGGCGAGCTAGTTATAGAACTGACTTAAATTTTGCACGAGATCTCGCTGTGGGCAAGAATCGACCTCGCCGTCTGTGAGATTTCGTAAAATTGTCCAATTTCGCTCTGGTCCGAATATTTTCTGATCTCATTATATAGGTTCAACTTTGTGATGATTCTTATAAAAAAAATTTGAGTAGTAAAATTTATTTTAATAATATAGACTCACTAATTTGCAGATAATTAAAATAAAAGACTACTATGGGTTGCCTCCCATAAAGCGCCTGGTTTAACGTCGTCAGCCCGACCTAATTCAATTAGTAATCAGGTTGATTAAGCATTAAAACCTCTTTAAAATTTGGTTTTCTACCTTCGAAATATGGTTTTAATCTATGTTCGTTTACCTTAAATCTATGTCCTGTTTTTGAATCTTCAATTTCTATAGCTCCATATGAAAATATTTGAGTTTTGGTGAAAGGTCCTAACCTTCGAGATTTCAATTTCCCAGGAAATAATTTCAATCTAGTATTATAAAGCAAAACTTCTGTCCCTAGTTCAAAATTTCTCCGATTAATCTTCCGATCATGCCATAATTTCATTCTTTCTTTATAAATCCTATCATTATCATATGATTCATTTCTTAATTCTTCCAATTCATTTAATTGCAACATTCTCTTCTCACTCGTATTTTTTTAAATTATAATTAAATTCTTTAATCGCTTAATATGCTTTATGTTCTAATTCAATCGGTAAGTTGGCAAGTTTTTTCATATATAAGCCTATAAGGAGTCATTCCAATCGGAGTTTTATAAGCGATCTTGTATGCCCATAATGCAAGTATCTAGTCTTATAGTACCGCCTAATCTATTAGTGGTTTACGCATTTTTCTAATATACGCTTAATCTCTCGATTAGAAACTTCAAATTAATCCACTAGTTCGTGGATGATAAGCGATTGATATCTTATGCATAATATTATTTTTTTCTACTAGTTTGTGAATATATTTATTTCTAAAATGAGTTCCTCCGTCGGTGATAATCACTCTCGGCATTCCAAATCTAGTAAAAATATTTTTCATTAAAAATTTTGAAACACTTTTAGCGTCACACCTAGGTAAAGCTTGTCCTTCAATCCATTTGGAAACATAATCAACAGCTACTAATATATATGAGTTTCCAAATAAAGGAATAAAAGGTCCCATAAAATCTAATCCCCAAACATCAAAAATTTCAACTTCTAATATAAAATTCAGAGGCATTTCATTTTTTCTTGATATGTTGCCTACTCTTTGGCATTTATCGCAGGTTTTTATATATCTATATACATCTCTAAATAGAGTAGGCCAGTAAAATCCTGATTGTAGAATTTTATACACAATTTTATCTGTCCCAAAATGTCCTCCAAAATCAGAGTCGTGACATTTTTGAATGATTGGTTCAGTTTCTTCATAAGGTACGCATCTTCTAATGATTAGATCCTTACATTGCTTATATAAGTATGGTTCATCCCAAAAGTATGTTTTAGTATCGTGAATGAATTTTTTTCGTTGTTGCAAAGTTAACATAGGTGGTAAAATGTCACTTACAATATAATTTACTATATCAAGCATACCAAGGTATTTTCAACTCATTAATATTATAAAGTTGTTCATCGGGAAAATCGTCTAAAATTTCATTATCGCTTCGTATAATTCATGATTTTCTAGTCTTGATAAATGATCTGCAATTTGATTATCAGTTCACTTTTTGTTAATGATTTCAAAATCAAATTCTTGCATTAATAATATCCATCTGATTAATCTTGGTTTAGAATCTTTCTTTTGCATTAAATATTTTATAGCAGAATAATCAGTATGTACAATACATTTAGTTCCTATTAGATAATGCCGAAATATATTAAAAGCATATACAACTACTAATAATTCTCTTTCAATAATTGTATAATTTACTTCAGCATCATTTAGAGTTTTACTAGCATAGTATATAACTTTGAAAATCACTAGCATCACACATAAGCTCAAATGGTTTCTCCCAGTTAGGTGAAACTATTATAGGTGTTGTAATTAATTTATCTTTTAATAATTCAAAAGCATTTAGGCATTCAGTTGTAAATTCAAATTTCTTGTCCTTTTCAAGAAGTTGGCATAGAGGTTTAGTAATTTTTGGAAAATCTTTTATGTAGCGTCTGTAGAATCCAGCATGTCCAAGAAAACTTCTTACCCCTTTCACCATAGTTGGAGGTGGTAATTTAGCTATAACTTGAATTTTTGCAGGGTCTACTTCCATGCCTTTTTCCGAAATTTTATGCCCTAATACAATGCCTCCTGTAACCATAAATTGACATTTCTCCCAGTTAAGAACTAAGTTTTCTCACATACTTCAAATACTTTTTTAAGATGATTTAAGTATGTGTCAAATGTTGTTCCAAATACAGAAAAATCATCCATAAATACTTCTATTCCATTATCAATTAAGTTACTAAATATGGACATCATACATCTCTGGAATGCTACAGGTGCATTACATAATCCAAAAGGCATTCTTCGAAAAGCAAAAGTTCCATAAGGACTAGTAAATGTAGTTTTATCTTGATCCTCAGGAGAAATTTGTATTTGATGATAACCGGTATATCTATCTAAGAAACAAAAATATTTATGTCCGACTAATCTATCTAACATCTGGTCTAGAAATGGTAAAGGGAAGTGATCTTTCCTGGTGGCTGCGTTTAATTTTCTATAATCAATGCATATTCGCCATCTAGTAACTTATCTTATAGGGATAAGATCATTATTTTCATTAGCTTTGACAGTCACTCCTCCTTTCTTAGGTACACAGTGGATTGGGCTTACCCAAGCACTGTCAGAAATAGGATAAATAATACCATTATCTAACCATTTTAAAATTTTCTTTTTAACTACTTCTTTCATTATTGGATTTAATCTTCTTTGTGGATCTGCTTTAGGTTTATGTTCATTATCTAAAATAATTCTGTGCATACAAATTGAAGGACTAATTCCTTTAATATCTGCTAAAGTCCAACCAGAAATTTTCTTATATTTTTTTAATGTATCTAAAAGTTTTTGTTCTTGAGATTCATTTAATTCGGATGAAATAATAACTGGTAGAGTTGAAGAATTACCTAAGTAAGCATATTTTAAATGATTAGGTAATATTTTTAACTCAAGTTCAGGAGGTTTAATAATCGATGAAACTATATTTTTTTCAGTGTTTTTTGTATTATCCAAAAATTCAAATTTCTCTTGAATATAATCTAGTTCTTCATTTATCGCAGATTTTTCAATTAATTCAATATTTTCTTTTTCTATTTTTTCTTCATAATATTTCTTAAAATGTTCTTTTTGTAAATGATCGAGTACTTCCATTCGAAAACACTCATCATCTTTTTCTAGCGCAGGATATTTCATTGATTTAGCAATATTAAAAGTAACTTTTTGGTCATTTACTCTCATAGTTAATTCTCCTTTCTGAACATCAATCATAGCTTTTCCAGTGGCTAAAAATGGTCTTCCTAAAATGATAAGAATTTCTTTATCTTCTTCCATATCTAAGACAATAAAATCTAAGGGAAGATAAATTTGTCCACTTTTACTAATACATCTTCAATAACTCCCTTAGGATAAGTAACAGAACGATCAGCTAACTGAAGAGTTACTGAAGTAGATGAAATTTCTCCCAATCCTAATCTTTTAAAAATTGATAGAGGCATTAGATTGATGCTTGCTCCTAAGTCACACAAAGCTTTTCCATAGAATTTTTCTCCAATAGAGCAGGGTATAGTGAAACTACTAGGATCTTTTAATTTTTCAGGAAGTTTTTTCTGAATAATAGCACTACACTCTTCACTAAGTGTGACCATTTCATTATCGGTAAATTTTCTTTTTTTATTTAGAGTATCTTTCATGAATTTTACATAGTTTGACATCTGTTCTAAAGCTTCTACGAAAGGAATATTTATTGTTAATTTTTTCAAAATTTCAAGGAATTTAGCAAATTGTTTATCTTTTTTATGTTGAATTAGTCGTTGAGGAAATGGTGGTGGAAATTTTTCAACAGAAATTTTCATAGGTATTAAAGGATTTTCTAAGTTTGGATCTTGTTGATTCATTTCCTTTTCATTTTCCACTTCCTCTTTTTGACTTTCAAGTTCTTTCTGAATTTGAGGTTCTAATTCTTTTCCACTTCGTAATTGTATCACTTTAATTTGTTCATTTCCTTTGTCTTTGGGATTTATTTCTACATTACTAGGGAATGTTCCAGGTATTCTATTATTAAGTGCAGTAGCGATATGTCCAAGTTGAGTTTCAATATTTTTGATAGCTGTTCCTTGATTTTGTAATTGATTTCCTTGATTTTGTAAATGTTGACCCATATTTAATATTAATTCTTCTATTGATAATTTCTTATCTTTAAATTATGGGTTATTATTATTAAATCCAGGTGGATAATTAGGTTTATAATTAGGATTTCCTTGATTAGATGGATTTCCTAATGGTTGTGTCAGATTATTCATCCATGGTTGATTAGTTATATTATTATTCCAATTAAAATTAGGATGATTTTTCCATCCAGGATTATAATAATTTGCATAAGGATTATTGGGTCTGTTGTTAATTGCATTAATAATTTCATATTGAGATTGGGATTCTATAAGTTGTCCAGATAAATTTTCTTCTGATATATTTGTAGAGTAATTCATTCCAAAATGATCTAATTTTTTAGATACAGCAGCGATTTGCGAAGCTAACATAGATATTGCATCATTTTCATGAATACTAGCTATCTTTTTTGATTCATTCTATCGTGAGGCCATTGAAAATTATTGGTTGCCATTTCTTCAATTAGTGCATAGGCATCATCAAATGGTTTTGACATTAATGATCCTCCAGCAGCATCGATGATTGATCTTAAAGATCCTACTAATCCATTATAGAAAGTTTGAATAATTAACCAATCTGGTAACGCATGATGTGGGCATTTCCTAAGAAGTTCTTTAAATCTCTCCTAAGCTTCATATATAGACTCTCCATCAAACTGACTAAAAGAAGTTATATCATTTCTAAGCTTAGTAGTTTTAGATGGTGGAAAATATTTGGATAGAAATTTTTGTGATAATTCTCCCCAAGTTTTAATAGATCCGAGTGCTAACGAATTTAACCACATTTTAGCCTTATCCCTTAAAGAAAAAGGAAAAAGTCTAAGTCTAATAGCATTGTTAGATACTCCTTCATATTTGAAAGTAGCACATAGTTCTAAAAAACTAGCAAGATGTAAATTAGGATCTTCAGTAGGTGAACCACTAAATTGATTATTTTGTACAATTTGGATAATTGCAGGTTTAAGTTCAAATGAATTAGCAGCTACATCAGGGTTTTGAAAAGTTAAATGAATTTCATCTAATGTAGGGTTGGCATAATCTCGTAATGGTCTTGGTTGATTGATATTTTCATTTTCAGGAATATTTGCCATTTGTGTTAAATTTATGATTTCTCTTTTCTGTTTTTTAATTCTTTTAATTGTACGCTCTAATTCTGAATCGTAAGGTATTAAATTTTCGTTTCCAAATTTTCGCATACAATTTTATAAATTTAAAATAGTCCGTTACTCTAGTAAATAATTTCTTTACTTCCCCGGCAACGACGCCAAAAACTTGACCCACTTTTTAATATGTTTGCAATTTATGTTTATAGCAACGATACCAATAACTTGATTCCGCTTTAATATATATATATATATATATATATATATATATATATATATATATAATGATTGAATGTTTAATGTGGATTCTACGCAAGTATACGTATCGTATCAAGTAATACGGGGCTCTAGTGGAGTCTCGGTTATCGATCCCACAGGGAAGTTTTTAACGTAATTGTTATCGACTAAATTTAAAGGAATTACTTACTAATATAGTAGACGGAAATTTAAAGTAACTAAAGCAAACTAAAGTAAACTAATGCTTTAAATAAAGTTGACTTAAATAATTCAGAAAAAGCATCCTTCTCCTTGTTTTTAGAAAATTAAGTGAATGATGATTTTAAATAGAATTCTTAAATTGTATTGTGACAAATAGGAGCATTCCTATTCTTTAGCCTTTCGTCCAGGTGCAAAGAACATTGACTAATCCTATGTTTGATTACTGAATCTGCGGCTAGGCTAGGAGGATACTGGCTGCCACTTCAGAGCTCCCACGTTCCCCTCACCTGAGGGCTAACATCTACACTTCAACTCTCAAACAATAGGACCAAATTGAATATTTTAGTCTGTCACACAAAAATGTCCAATTCTACATCCGATAATTAATATTTCCCTATTTATTTGCACCCTCCTTCCAAGATTTTTGACTTCCCTGAATATTGGATGTAATTTTTACTATAGTTGATAATTTAACATATTTTAACTACTCAATTGGCCAGATTGAAAGTAAATTAAGTTTTAAGTAAAAATTATCACAATTTATTTTAATATATTATGTACTTCTATTTAATTTCATCAATTCGCATAATTTTCATAAACAAGGAGAAAGACTAAGAAAACTACTCAGAATGCATGGGAATAACACAAAGCATGGATTTCATTTAAAGTTAACAAAAATGATAAACAAATATACTTATCTTAATTTCCTCCCCAAGCAGACTCCTTGAAGTTCCTTTGACTTTTCCTTCTAGTACAGCAAACTAAATAGCACTCAATTAAACTAATAAACTTACTAAACACACGCAGACTCACTAAAATAGACACACAGAAGACTCAAGAGACACACTAAGACACTAGAATTCGGCCTCTATTTATAGAGGTAGGCAAAGGTCCAAGGGTTGCTTAAAACACCTCTTCAAAAAGTGTCCAGGTTCAAAGTATTTGCATTTTAAACTATCTCGCCGTCGGCGGGAAACGATCTCGCCGTCGGCGGGAAACGATCTCGCTGTCGGCTGGGCTTCTAGAAGTTCTTCAAACCTCGCGATCTCGCTGTCGGCGGGCTCGGGCTCGCTGTCGGTGAGATAGTTATAAATCCTTTAGAAATTCTCCTTAGTAATCTCGCCGTCGGCGGCCTCGATCTCGCCGTCGGCGACTTAGTTCAATTTGCATGAATTTCTTCTTTTTTGATCCAAATTTGCTCCATTTCATGCTTTTTGCTTCCATCACTTATATATCTTCATTCCTGCAGTAAAATAAAGAAAATACCTTTGTTTAAAGTGCAATTTCATCAAAAATAGATATGAATTTCTTAATGAATTTTTCTGTGATCATGGTGGTACTAAACCAATCAAGTTTTACTGTGGTGCTTCTTCTTCCAAAGCTGAAAATAATGTACAATTTGAAGATGTTGCTTCACCTGAACTAATGGAACTGCCTTTTGAGTAGTACTCTCCCTGTGTTTAAAATTTAATTAAACGTGGTGTCTTACCTCGACGATGGACAAAAGGTCAATCACAACATTTTGAAAAATTATGGAATAATGACAGCCGGCCTCCCAATTCAAAACATGGTCTCGGATTCGGCGTGGTAGGATCAGTTGAAGATACGGGATTTTGCTTGGTTGTAACTTGCAAGCCTGGAAGCTTCAGAAGATCTCAAAGATCTACCAATCGGAGATGCTCCGCCAGAATTCGAAGAAGAAATTAAATCTACGATAGACGAGTTAATGAAAGTTAACTTAGGTACTTAGTGAAGAGCACTAGGCCGACCTTTGTTAGCTCCTTACTCAATAAAGAAGACTCCGAGAACATAATCAAGCTATTAATGGAGTTCAAAGATCGTTTTGCTTAGAGTTACGACGAAATGTCGAGATTAGCTCCGAAGTTGCGGTTCACGAGGCTAGGAGTGGATCACACTGCTGTTCCAGTCAGACAAGCTCCGAGAAGAATGCGTCTAGAGATTGAACAACAAGTAATAGCTGAATTCAAGAAGCTAATAGACGCTAAATTTGTCTGTGAAGAGCAATACCCACTCGGTTAGCCAATGTGGTACCAGTCAGAAAGAAGAATGGTCAGATCAGAATCTGCGTGGATTTCAGAGATTTGAATAAAGCATGTCCAAAGGATGAATTCCCGCTACCAATTCCAGAACTGATGATCGACATCGCTTCAACACATGAAATCTTTTCTTTCATGGATGGATCTTCGGGATACAACCAGATAAAGATGGCACCGGAAGATGAAAAGCTCACAGCCTTCAGAACGCCAATTGGAGTGTACTGCTACACAATGATGCCATTTGGATTGAAGAACGCAGCGAAGAACCTACCAAAGAGCAATGACGAGGATTTTTGATGATCTTATTCACAACCAAGTCGAGTGTTACGTGGATGATGTGGTCATCAAGAGCAAATTAAAGGAAGATCACTTGTATGATTTGAGAATTGTTTTCGAGCGATTAAGACAATTTAACCTTAGGATGAATCCTTTGAAATGCGCCTTCGGCGTCACCTCTGGGAAATTCTTAGGATTTGTCGTCCGACATCGTGGAATTGAAATCGATCCGGAGAAGATTAAAGCTATCTTAGAAATGCCTCCTCCCAAAATCTTGAAACAACTACGATCCTTTCAAGGGAAGTTAGCGTATCTTCGACGCTTTATCTCGAATTTGTCAGGAAGGTGTCAGCCTTTTTCTGCTTTGGTTAAGAAGGATGCCAAGTTTACTTGGGATTCTAAATGTCAAGATGCCTTCGATGACATCAAACAATACCTAATGACACCTCCTGTCTTAGCAGCCCCAGTCTCGGGACGACCGTTGATACTTTATACAGTGGCTTTAGACGACTCTCTCGGAACCCTGTTAGCCCAGGTCAATGATGAGGGAAAAGAAAATGCGCTCTATTACCTAAGCCGTCATCTAATTCCGATGGAAGTAAAGTATCCTCCTATTGAGAAGCACTGTTTGGCCTTGATCTTCGCCGCACAGAAGCTCAGGCACTACATGCTTTCTCATAAGGCCAACCTTATTTCGAAGTTTAATCTGTTGCAATATTTGATGACCCGTCCGACACTTTCTGGCAGACTTGCCAGTTGGTCAGTGATAGTATTGCAATTTGATATAACTTCCGTTCCTCTTCGTGCCATAAAGGGACAAGTCCTGACAGACTTCCTTGCAACACACCCTTTACCGGCAGAATCGCCTCTCAACAACGACTTGCCCAATGAGCAGATAATGAGCTTAGAAGACCCTGATGATCAGCATTAGGAACTATACTTCGACGGAGCATCTTCAGCACACAAAGATAAAGAATCGCAAACGATAGTGCCCGGTAAGGCAGGAATCGGACAAATCATTATAACACCGGAGCGGGGGATGTTAAGGTATTCCTACCATCTAACAGAACCGTGTACAAACAACGAGGCAAAATACGAAGCCCTTATAGCCGGATTGGAATTAACCATTCGGATGGGGATAACGGATATCAGCATGCTATGGGGATTCTCGACTGATAATTCAACATGTCGCAAGACAATACAGAATTCTGAAGCCAAGACTCGAACAATACTTTCAGTATGCCATGAAATTGTTGGAGCAGATTCTGAATGTAACAATCTACAAGATTCCCAGGAGAGAAAATACTCTTGCAGATTCATTAGCCTGCCTTGCAAAAGAATTTGCCTGCTTACAGGATGAGTCAGTTGAAATGTCAGTTCAGGGACGGCAGGTTCTCTCACAGCTCGACTTGGATACAATACACAAATAAAAAAAAGCAAAAGAAACAATTGCAGCAGTGACAGAAAATACAGAAGATTGGCGGCAACCACTAATAGACTACTTGTAAACAGGGAACCTACCAGACGTTAAGTCGATAACCCATCAAATCAAGAAAAGAACTCTGTCTTACGCATTAATAAATAACACGTTATACGGAAGTTCTTTTGATCAAATGCGGTTAAGATGCCTGAGCTGGTCCGAGGCTTCTGAAATTGTCAAAGAAGTACACTCACGACTTTGTGGCGCTCATCAATCGGGTCCGAAGATGAAAATGAAGATTAAAAGACTAGGGTATTACTGGCCCTCGATGATAACCGACTGCATGAAGGTTGCCAAAAGTTGTCACCAGTGCCAAGTACATGGAGTGGTTCTACATCAACCTCCAAATGTGCTACATCCGACAATCACATCGTGACCATTTGAGTGTTGGGGCACAGATATCATGGGTCTGATAGATCTGCCTTCTTCAAGAGAACATCGCTTCATTCTTGCAGCTACAGATTACTTTTCCAAGTAGGCAGAAGCTATACCACTCAAAGAAGTGAAAGCGCACCATGTGTTGCAGTTCTTCAAGAATCAAGTTGTCTACCGTTTCGGAGTACCGCACAGAATCATTTCAGATAATGGGTCCGCGTTCAAGAGTACGAAGATCAACAATTTTGTCAGAAGACACGAGATTGATTGGCGTTATTCAACAATCTATTACTCAAGAACGAATGACTTGGCCGAGGCTTTTATTAAAACTCTCATCCAAATTCTAAAGAAAACCTTGGATGACAACAAAAGAAATTGGCACGAAAAGTTGTTATGAGCCTTATGGGCCTACAGGACGACTTTCAGAACTCCTACTCAGTCCACGCCTTACGCTTTAGTGTACGGGTCCGAGGCCGTCTTACCCTTGGAAGTACGGCCTTCGTCACTCGAGATGCGATTGCGAGAAAGATCACTACAGAAGAAAATGCCAAATTACGATTGGAAGAATTAGAAAGCTTAGAAGGGAAACGACTTTCAGCACAGTAGAATTTGGAACTGTATCAAGCCAAGATGGTCCAGGCCCAAGATAAACTAGTCCGTCCAAGGACATTTAAAGTCGGTGACTTGGTTCTAGTTCTCAGAAGACCTATTCTTGCACACCGCAAGATAAGAGATAAATTTGAACCAACATGGGAAGGGCCATTCGTGGTCGAGACAGTCTACTCAGGAGGTTCCTACCAACTAGTGAATTGCCGTGGAGAACGATCTATGCTTCCAATCAATGGATGATATTTGAAGAAGTATTACGCAACCTGATGTTTCAAAGGATGAACTTTAAAAATGAGGTCTCATTCCTAGAAGCACGGGTAGAGTAATCATTTGCGACTGGGTCCGAACCCAAAACATAAAAAAATGGATGATAAAAAAGATAATCATTAACAAAAAAATGTGTAGAAGAACGTGTGAAAATTGTAATAATAAAATGTCAATCTTTCCTTTTAAATCAATTCATTCCTGATCTTTCCCTCATCTCTTCCTACTTCTTTAAAAATTAAAAGAGATAAATAAGAATTTTTCATTAATAAATGTTTTTCTTATTGTTCTTGTTCTTAGTACAACCCCTGATCCTTTCCTTATTTTTTCACAAGGAAATGTCGAACGGGCGGTTGGTTCTGAAATTTAGAAATGGCATGAGTCTAGCACTTGATAAAAAGAGGGTGAGGGATGGAGCTGTGATTGAGATTGACTCTGACTTCACACCAGTCGGGCTACAATATGAAGAAAATGATTGGACCTCGATTGATCGGGAAGAGTTCCACAGTCAGACAGTGATGAAATTGGGTGCCCAAGTCAGCAATCCACCAGCAAGAAGAGAAAAGCAAACGCCGCTCATGCAACAGGAGAAGATAAGAAAGTTAAGTCCGTTGTTGCTACGGCGAGAGGCGAGCTTGTCGGCGCCATGCCCGCGAAGTCCAAGGGGTAAGGAGAGCTACTCTCATTGCCACCCAGCGGAGGAATAAGAATCATCACATTCACAAGATGTTAACCAAGTTAGCAGCAGATCAACATGAAGAGACAGTTGCTACCGTCAATACAAATACTCCAAAGAAATTGGTTCGTCAAGAACCGGAAAGGATGAGATCAACTCCAAGGAAAGCAGAACATATAAAGGAAATTCCAAGAAGAGCAGAAATAGAATCAGCGCCTCGACGCCTAGCAAATGCAACAGTTCTGAAGAGTCTTGTTGCGAAAGCAACCTCAGAGGATGTCCCAACAGAGACTATCCTCGAGGAGCCAAGACATGCAGGAGAGCGTGCCGGGGTTAAAGTATAAATTCCCCAGTACGTTACTAGACCTCGCCGATTGCAGATAATTCTGGAATATGAGTTGGAAAGAATGCAGAATGTTGAAAAGAAAACTTTTGAATACTTCGAAAGAATTCGAGGCAAGAGGGTCAACATCTTGGAAGGCCTCGAGCTGCATACAGATGTATTTTCGGACTACGAACAACATCAAATTGTAGACTGCGTACTTGAGCTTCAGAACATGGGCCGAGTTGGTCGCCTAAGGGAAAAGACCTATTCAGAACCCCGAAGATGAATGCCAGGAAAATGAAGAATTACAATCCAATGCTGATTTTGCTGCAACTTCGCGGTAGACAGAAAAGGGAATCCACCAGGAATACTCCGTCGCAGTTAGGTGGATCCAATGTCGAATATTATCAAGAGAATGGTAAAAAGGATGATAACATGGAGGGTATTGCCTGCAGATTGCATACCCAATAGCTGCATCATTAACATCTACAAGGAGGGCGATTGCATACCTCCACACATAAACCATCATGATTTCGTTAGACCTTTCTGCACAATGTCTTTTGTCAACCAGTGCAATATTATGTTCGGATCTGACCTCCAGATTGCAGGCCCCGATGAGTTCCGAGGACCGGTGGAGATACCACTACTGGTAGGTTCTATCCTGGTGTTGAAAGGAAACGGAGCAGACATCGCAAAACATTGCATTCCAGGAGTGCCTGTGGAACGAATCTCCATCACTTTCAGGAGAATAGATGACGAAAAAATGTCTTTCCACTTTCGACCGGATCTAGAGTTAGAGAGTCTCCGGTCCTACGAGTCGTGATTTACATGGGAAATATCACACCTCCAATGCACATCCATACGACATTCCTGCCAAGGATGACTTGGAAGGTTATGTTATTGTCCATGTATCTCACTATTCAGACATGGATTTGGACAACTGCTTTTTAAAAGAAACTTGAAGAATCTTACACAATCCGTGTTGGATTTATATAGATTGTATGAGATATTGAATTCTCAAGGAAAATATCATCATGTTTTGGAGCAAGATGTATGATGTATTTTCAAGGGATTGGAGTGAAAACGACCATGTGATGTTTTGCCTTCACCCCTTTTGTGCAAATTGACTGGGAAACGCCATTAGGTTAAATGAACTTCGAATAAAGAACAAAGGGAAAATAAAAATAAATGAGAACTCTTTTAAAAATCTAAATGTCAAAACGAACCCCAAATAAATGTGAACCCTAAATTAAAAATCAAGCTAAAATCAAATCACAACAAGTGACTAAGACAAATTCCTGAATCTGAAATCCCCAGTCTTCGGCTATTCTCAAATCTCTTTTTGACTCTCCATATTTCCTTCCCTCTTTTGAGAAGGTCGACTGAATCTACTGACACAGAACCACAAAAATTTTCGATTTGGTTCTGATGGCATGGATTCATATCCTTCGCCAAGTAATCAGACTTTGATCGATCCTCGTGGGACGTGAAACACTTTCACGTCTCATTCCAAATCTTTGGCTAAAATCAAATCTCCACAGCAAATTTCAACCCTTTAAACCTTTGAGACTGGAACCAGATTCCAGTTCTCTTTAAACCTTCGAAATTGGAACCAGATTCCAGTTCTCTTTAAACCTTCGAGACTGGTACCAGATTTCAGTTCTCTTTAAACCTTCGAGGCCGGAACCGGATTCCAGTTCTCTTTAAACCTTCGAGACCTGGAACCAGATTCCAGTTCTCTTTAAACCTTTGAGACTGGTACCAAATTCCAGTTCTCTCCTTACGAGGTCGGTACCAAATTTCGACTCTCTTCCCGAGATTGATACCAAATTTCAACTCTCTCCTTACTAGACTGGTACCAAATTTCAAACCTTATTTCGAGATCAGTACCTAAATTCTGATTCTCATCCTTTTCAATCGATACTTAAACTCCGATTCTTACTCCAAGGCTAATACCTAAGTTCCAGTTCTCTTCGCAATCCCGAGGTTGGAACCTAGGTTCCAATTCTCATTTCAAATCCAGATTTCCTTGAATTGATTTTAAATTAAACCTCAATCGAAATTGAAACTCAGAACAAATCGAAATCTAAACTCACACATTTAAAAACTCGGAATAGAAAATAAAATGAAATCTAAATCAAATTTTCTCAGATCTTATGATCTGGAATTCACCTCCTTTTCTTTTCCCCAACAAGAGTTCAGGGATCTCCAATCTTGGAGATATACTCGATACTCCCTAGCGAAAATTTGTTTCTACTCTGTTCTAAGTGTGTCACTTAGATGTCTATGTTGGTTTTGTTGATCTCTTCGGTCAACGCCAATACGTGCGGTGTGCTTGGTTAGCACACCACACCTATTGGGGGTCCATTTGTTGACCTCATTTTTGGTGAGGTCTTTTCTCTTCTCTCTCCTTAGTACTTAGGATCTAGCCTTAGGCTTTTCCCTTTGACTATCTTAGAGGACTAGAAATGGAACCCACCAATTAGAAATTCAAACACCTCTTAACTCCCTACAAACCCCATAAGTTTTATTGTAAACCCCTAAGTCACTTGGAGGGTTAAGATCAAATGTGGAGGTTTAAAGGATGAGTTCCCTATAGGACTCTTTGGCCTTAGGACTACCTTGGGTGGACTGGTCTGGTGAGAGCTGACCTGCACACATTACACTTTCACACACATTCCAAATCCTAAAACCATTCATACCTAGCTTGACTTCCCGACTCATGTAGGTAATTCATATGGATGGACCTTAACCCCTGAGCCCTTTGCTAAGAGGGTTAGGAACAACATAGTGAATGCCTCAAATAAGTCCTCTCATGGCTCTTATGGGCTTGATATGGCTTTGCGGCTCAACCAAAGTGATTCCATTCTACTCAAACTTGATCAATCTTTATTTTTCTAAAATTTCAATTTTTGACCCCCGAGGCCCTACACCCACCAAACCTACAAAATGCCCTTGAAGCTACCCAAAATTTGCAAAATTACCTAAATTACCCAAAATTCCTCAAAATCAATCCTAAACATTTTACACCATTCAAATTGATCATCCTTAGCCAAATATACCAAAATTTCCAAAAAAATACCCCCCCAATACCCTCCAAATACCCAAAATGTCCTTTTTAACCAAAAAATCCATAAATTCCAAAAATTCTCAGAAAATTCCAAAAAATCCCAAATATTCTCAATTTCATTTTGTTTAACTACATCATAGGCCAATTTTGTCAATTTAACTCACTTTTACCAAAACACCCAATATGACCCATTTTTTAACCCAAATGGACCCAATGTCAAACCAAATCAATCCAATTGATCCTAATTTTGATCCAATTCAATTATAAACTGTAATTACATATCCCTAATATCAATTTAGACTAAATCCAAGCCCAATTTGATAAACATTCGGATCCAATTTCAATTTGAAGCTTAAAACCCAATTTTAGCTCATAACCTAAACTTTGCTCAAACCAACCCAACTCAACTCCAATTAGCCCCAAATATTTTCCTAAACCTTCCTAATATCCACAAAAATAAAACACTAACAAGATTTGCCCCAAAATTTGAACCCAAACTCCACCTAAACCTAACCCAAAACCTAAATCCCCAATTTTGGCCTAAACCCACCATGAACCCAAATTGGCCCAAATCCCAAAATCAAAGCCCAGCCAAAGTTGAAAAATCTTTGTAACACTCCCATAAACACTTCTCAACATTAACTTTACATCAAATATAACATTAGCTCAACCTTAGCCCAAGTTAGCCCAATTTGACCCATTTTGCCCCCTTTTACCAAAAAGTCCTAAATCAAACCCAATTCAACTCCAAATCACCTCAAATTTGTTTCAAACCACTCATGACACATCCCTAAACTAAACACAACATTTATTTGGCATGGTCCTTCACAAAATTTTTCATCCAAAAGTCCATTTTGAAACATAAAGCCCACTTCCTTAAACCATTTTAAAAGCCCATCCAAAATGATTTCAAAAGGCCCAAAGTCAATCCAAAGCCTACATGACACTTTCACCTCATCATCCCTTTAATTTAAATCACTCCCTAAGTTTCAAATTCATCATTAAACTTTTCTAAACTAAGCCATGTGCCAAATTACCCCTAAATATCTAAAATCCTTAAAACCCATTTCCATGAAATTGCCTAAGCTTGGCCCCAAGCCAAATGGAACCATGGAGCCATGCATAAGCCATATGTAAGCCATGAGGAGCCATAGACTTGTCATCACTCCCTAAATGGAAAAAGGAAGAGATCCTTTAAGCACTCCCTAAAATTCATTAGCCCTACCCATGATTCCCCTTAACCCAAAACTAATCCAAATAATCTTGATGGGGACTTCACCACTCTTCATAAGCTGACTCACCTGACCTCCCTCAGCCCAAAATCGAGCTTTGGATGGTGCACCAAGCCCTAAGCCATGACTTGATCCATTTGAACCCAAAATGACCCTTCCCCCTTACCACTTAAATCAAACCTCTTTACGCTTGGCATTGGCCAAATGAACCCACAAACTTCAAGCCCTGACCCTCCTGGTCAGGATGGTGACCTGACCCTGGCCGGCCAACCACTAGGTCGCCGGAAAACATCATGGCCGAGAGGTCTAAATGGATTCAAAAATTCAATTTGAACTAGCTGAGTTGTCCCATGCCCAATGGCCACTGCAGCTGTTCTTCTCTTTACCAGAGCAGTTGATCCAAGCCATCAAACCCCCCTGGGAGGCCTTGGCCATGACTATTTAAACAAGCCACCCCCTCTCGGCCAAAAGGTTGGCTGAAATCAACCTTCATAGAATCCCTCCAAACTCCTCACAGAGCTTCCCCTAGCCAAGATCAATCCATCCCCACTGTTCTCCTGCCATAAATCCCATTGATTGAGCTCAATTTTGGAGCTCAATTTTCAGGCCAGAACAAGACTTCTCTCAAACATCCACCAAAATCAAATTAAACTCACCCACACCTGCACAAGACCAAGAGAAGGAGTCCCCCAGTGGAAGCCCCCTCACTAGGCCAGCCATTCTCTCTATCGGCCAAGCTTTGAAATCGGGCTTGGTGGAAGTTGCACCTAGACAATTCGATAGGGCCAGAGGATTCATCACCAGGCTCCTCCAACCCCAACGAACATGCCGAGCACATTCAGTTGAGGCCTCACCTCCTGAACCAAGGTATGGACACTTCTCCTCCCCAAGAGCTTCCAGCGTTTCTCCATTTCGTTTGAGTTGATTTCAATGCATGTAAACCATATGGATGTGTTCGTCTCTTCAAGACGAATCCATAAAGTATAAGAACATGAAAATCCATTGAGAAACTAGGGAGATATTAGGGTTTGACTGTGGATGGTCATGGGTGCACACCAGTCGGAGACGACGACCAGCCACCATTGGATTGAGCGTGTATCGACTGGACGGCTCAGATTACATCGGACCAGGGAACGGTACGTGAACCGCGGGCTGCGTGGCGCTGAGTCGGATGGTGGCGGTGAATGGGAGTGCGCCGCGTGGAGCTTTGGAGACGCTAAGGTTTCCCTGGCGCTGAGTCGGATAAGTAGGAAAATATGGAATTTATGATTTAATTAAATGCCTGAAACTTAGAAAATCCATATCATCATGTAGAAAAATCACAAAAATAAAATAAAAATACCCTCTTGCTCAGTGAACAGAGGAGAATAATGTGGAAAAAGAATTAAGTTAATTTGATGAGTATTTTATCTTTAATTAATTATTTAATCATTTCAGTATTTTAATTCTCCATTTGCATAGACAATTCACCATGGCATGAGACCATAGGGTTTTTGAAGCCTCTGACCTTGGGAACATTCTCTGAATTTTTCAAGATCAGAGGCTATCTCTATGACAAGTTATATATTATTCAAGTTTATGTTACTGTTTTTGGTATTTTAATTCCATTAATTAGCATATTGCTTAGAAAATTCTAGGAAAATTTGGGGAAGTTTCTTAGGACTAGAGGACCCTAGGATAATTATGTTTTGAGTTAATTCATTAAGAATAACCCTAATTGGCCTAATTACTCAAAACTGAACTTTATTTAATTAGGATTAACCACACATCAAAATAACTTGAAAATAATTCTCCACTGATCTTTAGGGTTAGAGGAGTCCCACATAAAAATTTGAAATCAATTGGAGGTGATTAGCCCCATTAAATGGATTAATTAAGTTACATGACCAAAATTAAACTTTAAAATTCATAACTCTAAAAATACATTTTAAAAATTCACCAAATTGGTTTTGTGGGCTCTTTGATATCAGAGGGGTCTAAGAAAATTAAAATTAGAATTTTTCAAAAATCTTCATTTTCTACCTTATTTTAATATTATAAATAATTAAAAATAATAAAAATCATAAAAATATTAAAAATCATAAAAATGTCATATTTCACCTCCTAATCACTTAGAAACAAACCAAATATTTTTCTTAAGCCTCAAAGTAAAGATATTGAATTTTAAAACCTTAAGACAATTTTTAATATTAAAAATGAATTTTTCAACCTTTTCACTAAATTAATTCTAGTAAATCAAAGAAAAATCATAAAAATATAAAATTTATTTCTCTGAACTCTTTGAGGTTAGAGAGATGTAAGAAAAATATAAAATTCATTTTTTAACTTTAATTTTATTTTATAATTAATTAACACTCCAAAACTCAAAGTAATTATAATAAATAAAATATAATTCAAAAAATCACCAAAATTGGTCTAAGTGGTTCTCTGGTCATTAGGAATATCCCATAATTTTCTTAAGGACAGAAACCTTACCTTGGTCATGTTGTTGAATTTCCATTGAAAATCCCTATTTTCTATTAAAATAATTATATAAATTAAATTAAAAACAGAAAATCACATTTTCTCCTCTAATGTCTTAATTGACATGTGAGTGAAGTGACCTTAAAAAATTTCAAGCTCATTTGAGCTCAATTTGACAAGTTATGAAATAATTAAGCTTAAAAGGGGCATAAAGGTAATTAAAGAATTTTAACCCTAATTAATATTTAGGTTTAATCAAGGGGAGGGTAAAATATCTGATTTTAAAATTTTCATTAGAGGATTTTAAAATGTCTTTATTGCAGAGGTTTAGTTTTAGAAGGTGAAAATCAGGAGATGAGAGAAGTGTTGTGGCTTAGAAGAATCTTAAGGTTCAAATGTCTTAATGTTTTAATTAAAACAAATCTTAAAGTTGATTAAGCAGGACAGATTAAGATCCCACGGTTCCGTCATCCCGGCAACGCTATTTTCATCATATTCACTTATTCCAAATGAATTTGCTAAACTTAACTGAATGAGTTCCACACTTTCATTTAGACTGTGGGAAATTTTGTTAGCAACACGTGGGCTACATCATCCAAGGGATTCCCGATCATCCAACGAGACGTTTTAATTTAGTTGTAGTTGTAGTTTTGTTGTTCTGTTTATGATTAAATTTTGAGTTGTTTTATATTTTAAATGTTGTGGCGGTGAGTTTTATCTTGTGTTGATTTTTAATTTAGTTTTGGGTTTCAGTTTTGTGGCTATCCTAAAAGTTTTAGTTTTCATGCAGGGTGACATTCTTGTTTAACATGCAAGAAAAGTAAAGTGCAGTACAAGTAAGTAAATTGCAATAAAGTAAAAGCGTACCTGGAGGGTCTTCTCGTCATTCTGAGCTGCACTTAAGACAAATGTCAAAGCATTTTATATATTTCCAAGAAAATACCTAGGTAGAGCTAAGGGATGGTTTTGGTTATCTACCAAAATCCTAATCCCATCACTAGTCAATTCCTATGAAGTTTAGGTTCCTGTGTTTTATTAAGGATGATTTTCTTCACCAAAGAACAATTAAGTTCAATTGTTCTTCTAAAACATCCCATTATATTGAGAAAGTGCTTAAGACGGGTCTTAAACATCTTTTCAATGTTTCTGAGATTATTTCAAGTCCAAATGAATTTCGTTGTATAGGTGAATTAATCATTCAAAAATTTAGTTAAGTTTTGTTTCTTACTCAGTGAACTAGGATGTTTCACTATCCTATGAGTAAAGTGACATTTCACTTGATGCTCCATTTAAGAGTTATAATAATAATGAAAGCCTTCAGGGGCAAATTATTTTGTTAAAGATTTTTAACAATTTAAAGTTGGAATTGATGATTTAAAGTGATTTGATTTAGTTATAAAATTTTGATTAATAATTTTAAGTTTGGAATAGCATTCAAATTGTTTTAATTAAATCTTTATATTTGAAATGATCTTAATATTTTAAATTTGCTTGGGTTGAAAGAGGTGTTTAAATTATTTAATTTTATTAAATTTTGATGACTTGATTTGGATTAATTATAATACTTTAGGTTGATTTTAATTAGTTTGATTTTTATATTTTTTTATTTTGAATTTTTTTAAAATTACTTGAGGTTTCAAATTTGTTTTAAGTTTGTTTTTAAGTGATTTCAAATTGGTTTTAAGTGTTTAAAATTTATTTTAATTTGATTGTTAAGTCATTTAATGTTTTAATCTTTAATTTAATTAAAATGTTATTTCCCTTTTTAATTATTAATTTCAATCATCATTTTAGAATTAATTAAAATTTGAATATTGTTAAATAGATCTATTTAGGGATTATAGATTGGAGAGTTGACATATTCTTAAATCAAATCTCTAATGTTAATAATCCAAATTTTAATTATTATTCTCCCGAAATTTACATGATTTAATTAATTAAAGTTCCATTTTTTGATATTTTCAAAGTGACTAATGGATTTCTACCCCTTTATTTCCCTAAGTTTCAATCATCCAAGAGAAAATTAAGATCAAATATTTTACCCTTCCTTCAATTAAATTTAAAGTATTAATTAGGGCTAAAATCCTTAATTACTTTTTATGCCCCTTTTAAGTCTAATCACTTCATAACTTACCAAATTGAGCTCAAATGAACTTAAAATTTTTATGTCACTTCACACACATGCCAATCAAGACATTAGAGGAGAAAATTTGATTTTTCTGTTTTTAATTTTAATTTATATGATTATTTTCATAAAATAAGGATTTTTAATGAAAATTCAACAACATGACCAAGGTAAAGTTTCTACCCTTAAGAAAATTATGGGATGTCCCTATTGACCAGAGGACCACTTGGACCAATTTTGGTGATTTTTTGAATTATATTTTATTTATTATAATTATTTTAAATTTTGGAGTATTAATTAATTATAAAATAAAATTGAAGTTGAAAATTAAGTTTTATATTTTTCCTAAATCTCTCTGACCCCAAGGAGCTCAGAGAAATAAATTTTATATTTTTTGATTTTTTTTAATTTATTAGAATTAATTTGGTGCAAAGGTTGAAAAATCCATTTTTTAATATTAAAAATTGTCTTAAGCCCTTAAAATTCAATATCTTAACCTAGGGACTTAGGAAAAATATTTTAAGTGATTAGGGAACAAAATATGACATCTTTATGATTTTTAATATTTTTTTTTATTTTTATTATTTTTTAATTATTATTAAAATATTCAAAAATAGATTAAAAATGCAAAATTTTAGAAAATTTCAATTTTAATTTTCTTAGACTCCTCTGATATCAGAGAGCCCACAAAACCAATTTGGTGAATTTTTGAAGTGTATTTTGTGTTTTATGAATTTTTAAAGTTTAAAAATGACCATGCAACTTAAATGATCCATTTAGTGGGTTAAATCATTTTCGATTGACTTTAAATTTTTATGTGAGGTTCTCTGTATCCTAAGTGACAGTGGAGAATTGATTTCAAGTAATTTTGATGTGTGGTTACTCATAATTAATTAGAATTCAATTTTGGGTGTTTGGGCAAATTAGGGTTATTCGTAAGGAATTAAATCAAACCATAATTTTTCTATAGTCTGCTGGTCATAAGCTACCTCCCCTAATTTTCTTAGAATTTTCTAAGCAACATGCAAATTATGGGAATTAAAATTCCAAAATAGAGACAAAAAATTGGAAAATGGATAACTTGCCATAGAGATGGCCTCTGGCCTTGGAAAATTCAGGGAATGTTCCCAAGAACAGAGGCGACAAAAGCCCTATGGTCTCATGCCATGGTGAATTATATGCATGAATGAAGAATTGAAATACTTAAAATAGTATTAAATTAATTAAAAATAAAATACATAACAAAACAACTTAATTCTTTTTCCACATTATTCTCCTCTGTTCACTGAGCGAGAATGTATTTTTATTTTATTTTTATTATATTTATATGCAAAGATATGAATTTTCAAAGTTTTAGGTATTTAAATAAATCAAAAAATACCCTATTTTTCTACTTATCCACGCGGCGCCACGTCATCCTTGGCAGCTCCAAAGCCTCACATGTCACGCTCCCATTCGATGTCGCCATCTGTGTCAGCCGGCGCTTTATGTCCCGTGGTTTGGTCTGGCGCAATCTGAATCGTCCATTCGATACACGCGTGATCCGACGGTTCCTGGTCATCGTCTACGACTGGTGTGTCTCTAGAGCCGTCCACACTAAAACCCTAAGATCTCCCTCATTTCTCCACCAAACTTCATGATCTTGGACTCTATGGACTCGTCTCAACAAGACGAACACATCTATACATATAAGATGCTATGAAATTGACTCAAACAAAATGGAGAATCGAAAGAAGCTCTCGAGAAGGAGGAGAACAATACCTTAGCTTTGAGAAGTGAAGCTTCAATCAGAGAGGTTCAACACGTTTCGTTGGAGCTGGGGGAGCCTAGGGATGAAGCCTCTGGTCCTGGTGAAATGTCTAGAGCCGATTTCCACCAAGCCCGATTTCAAAGCTTGGTCGATAGAAGGAATGGCCGGCCTGGTGAGGGGGCTTTTGCTTGGGAACTTCTTCTCTTGGTCTGGTGAAGGTGTAGAGTCAATCAATTTGAGGATTGGCTCACTGTGGTGAAGTGTCATATTTTTTGGCTCAAAATTGAACTCAGAAATTGAGCTAATAGAGGGGGTTTTAGGGCAGGATTTCAGTGGGGATCAAGTGCTCTATGTGAGGGGAAGGGTGTGGAGTGATTTTGGCAGAGTTTTGGTAAGGTTTGTTTCAACATCTCTTTTAGCCGTGAGATGATGGTGTTTAAATAGGCATGGCTAGAGGGCTTCCCAGGGAGGTTTGGAGGCTAGGATCTGCTGCCTAGGGGAGAAGAGGAACAACCATGATGGCCATTAAGTTTGGGACAGCTCAGCAAGCAAGTTTGAATTTTTTGAATTCAAATAAGGCTCTTGGCCCGGTGGTTTCCGGCGGCTGTGGTGGCTGACCGGCCAGAGTCAGGTCACCCTCATGGTAAGGGGAGTTTGGGTTGGGGTTTGGTGCAAACAATTAGCATTGGCCATGTGTAAAGGACTTGATTCAAATGGAATGGGGGAAGTGGCTCTTTTGGGCTCAAATGGATCAAGTCATGTTTTGGGGCTTGGTACACCCCCAAGGCATGACTTTGGGCTGAGGAAAAGTCACTTGGGTCAGCTAGGAAAGGGTGGTGAAGTCCCCATCCAAGGTGTGTGGCTAAGCTTGGTTAAAGTGTAACATGAATGGGGTTAAAAAGGTTTAGTGAAGGTTTAAGAAAGAAACTCCCTCTTTTGCCATTAATGGCATGGTGAGGTGGAAAGGGCTCATATGGCTTCATGTGGCTTGACACAAAGCTCCATGGCTTGCTCATGGCTTGGCTTAGTTTCATAGAAGTAGGTTTTAGAAATTTTGGCATTTAGGGATGATTTTGGCATGAGGCTTGATTTGGAATCATTTTATCATGAATTAAAAACTTAGGGATGATATCAATTAATGGGGTGATGAGAAGAAGTTGTCATGTGGGCTTTGGAGCCAATTTTGGGCCTTTTTAAGTTTAATGAAAAATGGGCTTTTAAAATGTCTTATGGAAGTGGGCTTTTAGATTTGAAAAATGAATTTTAGGACAAAAATTTTGTAAAGGATTGTGTCAAATAAATGTTGTATTTAGTTTAGGGATGTTTCATGAAAATTTTAGAAAAGATTTGGTGTCATTTGGAGTATAATTGGATTTAATTTGGGCCTTCTAGTAATAGAACCAAAGTGGGTCAAATTGGGCTAACTTGGGCTAAGGTTGGACTAATGTTGGTTTTGATGTATGATTAATGTTGTAAAATTTTTATGAAGGTGTAACAAAGAGTTTTCAATTTTGGTTGATTAGACCTCACCAAAAATGAGGTCAACAGCGCCCTAGGTAAAATTTGTATAAAAACCCCGTGGTTCAATACGTTCCAAATTTTCTCTATGGATTCAAATTCTATGATAATCAAAGGGTAAATATGAGTAGTAAGACTTAATATTACTACAAACTAACAATAAATTCAAACAAACATACAACTATTAAAGATAACTATGGATAGCCTCCCATAAAGCGCTTGGTTTAACGTCGTCAGCCCGACCTATTCAGGTGTTATTCAGGTTGACTGAGCATTAAAATCTCTTTAAAATTAGGTCTTTGTCCTTCAAAATATGGTTTTAATCTATGTCCATTTACTTTAAATCTATTCCCGGTCTTAGGATCTTCAATTTCAATAGCTCCATTTACTTTAAATCTATTATGTTGTTATTGTAAGATTCATTTATTATTCTTCTAATTCATTCAATTGCAACATTCTCTTCTCCCCAACATTTTTTAAATTATAATTGAATTATTTAATCGCACAATATACTTTATGCTCCAATTTTACTTGTAAGTGACAAGTTTTTCCATATATAAGCCTATAAGGAGTCATACCAATAGGAGTTTTATAAACAGTCTTGTATGCCCATAATGCAGTATCCAGTCTCATAGACCACTCTACTCTATTAGGATTTACTGTCTTTTCTAGAATTTGTTTGATCTTATGATTAGAAACTTCACATAAACCATTGGTTTGAGGATGATAGGCAGTAGAAAATTTATGAACAATACTAAACTTTTCTGCCAATCTTTGAATATATTTATTCCTAAAATGGGATCCTCCGTCAGTGACAATCACTCTCGACATTCTGTATCTTGTGAAAATGTTTTTATTTAAGAATTTTGAAACACTTTTAGCATCAAAACGAGGTAAAGTTTGTTCTTCAATCCACATTGATACATAATCAACCACAATCAAAACATATAAGTTTCCAAATGATGGAATAAATGGTCCCATAAAATCCAATCCCCAAACATAAAAAGTCTCAACTTCTAATATGAAATTTAGAGGCATTTTATTTCTTATAGATATATTACCTTCTCGTTGACATCTATCACATGTTTTGTTATATTTTTAAACATCTCTAAAAAGAGTAGGCCAATAAAATCCAGCCTGTAAAATTTTATATGCAGTTTTGTCAACCCCAAAATGTCCTTCAAAATCAGAATCATGACATTTTTGAATAATATGTTCAGTTTCTTCATAAGGCACACATCTCCTAATAATAAGGTCATTACATTGTTTATATAAATATGGTTCATCCCAAAAATATGATTTTAAATCATGAACAAATTTTTTTTGTTGCTGCATTGTTAGATAGGTGGCAAAATATTGCTTACTAAATAATTTACTATAACAGCATACTAGGGTATTTTCCACTTATTTATATTATAAAGTTGTTCATCAGGGAAACTGTCTATTATTTCATTGTCGGTGTCAGATAACTCATTATATTCTAGTCTCAACAAATGATCAACAATTTGATTTTCAGTTCCCTTTCTATCAATCACCACAAAATCGAATTCTTGCATTGAAAGTACACATATAATTAATCTAAGTTTAGTATCCTTCTTTTGCATCAGATATTTATTAGCAGAATGATCAGTATGCACAATACATTTAGTTCCAATTAAATAAGATCTAAATTTATCAAAAGCATACACAATAGCCAGTAACTCTTTTTCAGTAACTGTATAGTTAATTTGAGCATCATTAAGAGTTCTATAGGCGTAGTATATAACCTTAAAAATTTGTCAAATCTTTGACCAAGAATAGCTCCAATAGCATAATCACTAGCATCACACATTAGTTTGAACAGTTTCTCCCAATCAGGTGAAACTATTACAGGTGCTGTGATTAGTTTTTCCTTTAATAACTCAAATGAATTTGAGCAGTCTTCAGTAAATTCAAATTTCTTATCTTTTTCTAAAAGTTGGCATAGAGGTTTTGTAATTTTTGAAAAATCTTTAATATAGCGCCTGTAGAAACCAGCAAGTCCAAGAAAACTTCTTACCCCTCTCACTGTAGTAGGAGGTGGTAGTTTAGCTATTACTTGAATTTTTGCATGATCTACTTCCATGTCATTTTCTGAAATTTTATGCTCTAATACAATTCCCCCTGTAACCATAAATTGGCAATTTTCTCAATTTAGAACTAAGTTAGTTCTTTCCATAGCTCCAAAACTTTTTCAAGATGATTTAAGCATACGTCAAATGATGTTCCAAACACAGAGAAATCATCCATAAATACTTCTATTTCATTATCTATTAATTTACTAAAAATAGACATCATACATCTTTTGAAATGTTGCAGGTGCATTACATAATCAGAAAGACATTCTTCGAAAAGCAAAGGTTCCATAAGGACAGTAAAAGTTATTTTCTCTTGATCCTCAGGAGCAATATGTATCTGATGGTAACCAGTATATCCATCCAGAAAGAAGTATTACTTGTGTCCAGCAAGTCTATCCCACATTTGTTCTAGAAAAGGAAGAGGAAAGTGATCTTTTCGGGTGGCGGCATTTAATTTTCTATAATCAATACAAATACGCCAACCAGATACTTGTCTGATAGATATTAATTCATTATTTTCATTTGCTTCAACATTTGCTCCTCATTTCTTGGGAACACAATGAATTGAGCTTACCCAAATACTATCTGAAATAGGATATATAATTCTAGCATCTAACCATTTCAAAATCTCTTTTTTTAACTACTTCTTTCATAATAGGGGTTAGTCTTCTTTGAGGGTCAATTCTTGGTTTATGTTCTTCATTTAATAAAATTCTGTGCATACAAATCGAAGGACTAAAGTCCAACCAAAAGCTCTTTTGTATTTTTTTAATGTATCAATTAATTTTTATTCTTGAATTTTATTTAAGTCTGAGGATACAATTACAGTTAATGTTGAAAACTCTCCTAAAATTGCATACTTCAAATGAATTGGAAGATTCTTTAATTCAAGTTTAGGGGGTTTTACAACTGATGGAATTAATATTTCATTTTCTGGTGTTGTTGAATTGAGCGTTTCAAATTTTTTCTGAATATAATCAACTTCTTCACTTTCAATTTCATCATAATTATCTTTTTCGATTTATACTTTTTCTTCATAATTTTCCTTGAAATATTCTTTTTTTAGATAATCACATACATCCATTCTAAAACATTCATCATCTTTTTCTATTGATGGATATTTCATTGACTTTGAGATGTTAAATGTTACTTCTTGATCATTTACTCTCATAGTCAATTGCCCTTTTTGAATTTCTATCATTGCTCTTCTTGTAGCTAGGAATGGTCTTCCTAAAATGATTGAAATTTCTTTATCTTCTTCCATATCTAGAATGATAAAATCCACAAGAAAAATAAACTTATCAACCTTAACCAAAACATCTTCTACAACTCCCTAAGGATGTGTATTAGATTGATCAGCAAAATCTAGAGTTACAGAAGTTGGTGCAATCTCTCTAATTTCTAACCTTTTAAAAGTTGATAGAGGCATCAAATTTATGCTAGCTCCCAAATCACATAATGCTCGCGCATAAAATTTTTCACCAATAGCACACGGGATAGTGAAACTATCAGGATCTTTAAGTTTCTCAGGAAGTTTTCTCTGAATTATAGCACTACACTCTTTATTGAGTGCAACCGTCTCATGATCTAGTAACTTCCTCTTCTTATTGAGTATATCCTTCATAAATTTAACATAATCAGGCATTTGTTCTAAAGCTTCAACAAAAGGAATATTTATTGACAATTTTTTTTAAATGTCTAAGAATTTAGCAAATCTTTTTCCTTTATCTTGTTGCTTTAATCTTTGAGGAAATGGTGGATGTCGTTTTTCAACAGTAATTTTCATAGGTTTCAGAGGAAAATCAGGATATAAACTTTCGTTTTCTCCTTCAATTTCTTTTCAACTATAGTTTCTTTTTGAACTCTTGTTTCCAACTCTTTTCCACTCCTTAATTGAATAGCTTTGATTTATTCTTTTCCTTGATCTTTAGGATTTACTTCAACATTGCTAGGTAAAGTTCTAATAGGTCTATTACTTAATGCAGAAGCAATTTGCCCTAATTGGTTTTCTATGTTTTTTATAGCATTTCCTTGATTTTGTAATTGATTACCCATATTCAAAACTAATTCTTCCATAGAGAACTTCTTCTCCTTAAATTGTGAATTATAATAAAAACCTGGTGGATTAGAAGGTCAATAATTGGAATTACCTTGATTATTTATATTTCCTAATGGGTTTACTGGATTGCTCCCCCACTGAGGATTAACATTATTATTTTGGTTATTCCAATTAAAATTTGGATGATTCTTCCAACCTAGATTATAATAGTTTGAATAAGGATTATTTTATCTATTATTTATCGCATTTATAGTTTCATATGAAGATTGAGCATCTACCATTTTTCCTAATGAATTTTCTTCTAACACTGGAGGTGTTTGAGAACGATTCATTCTGTATTGATCTATTTTATTAGAAAGAGCAGCAATTTGAGAAACTATCATAGTTAAAACATCAGAATTATGAATACTGGTTACTCTCTTAGGATTTACTCTTTTAGAAGGCCATTGAAAATTATTGGTAGCCATTTCTTCTATTAATGCATAGGCTTATTTAAAAGGTTTAGACATTAGTGATCCACCAACAGCAGCGTCTATTATAAATCCAAGAGATCCTACCAATCTATTATAAAATGTTTGAATAATTAACCAATCTGGTAAAGCATGATGTGGACATTTCCTAAGAAGTTCTTTAAATCTTTTCCAAGATTCATATATTGATTCTATGTATCTTCGTTATATTTGTTTGTATATTCGTGTGCTTATTTTTAGTAGTTGTACTTGTAGTTAGTAATATTTGAATCCTACTCATTCATAAATATCATAAAAGATGATAATCTTTGGATCTATTGAAGAATTGGAATATTTTGGACCAAAATGAAGTTTGGTGCATTTTTTAACACTGGATCCGCCGGCGCTCAATTCCAAAGAAGATGCACAATTTATTTCGATAGAGCACCGCCGATGCCGAGAACAAATTGACGGTTCCTAGAGTTTAAAAATGTAATTTTTGGTGGTTTTGGGAGGAAATTTGTCCTAATAACTCCCCAAAATGTGTTTTTAACTCCCTAAACTCCAGAAAAATGAAAACCTCCATTCCCAATTCGCTTCCAAAGGATTCCGGTTCCGTTGAAACCCTAAGGTTCAGAGTTTTCAACTAAAGAAAATTCATCAGTTTCGAGGCGCTGCGATTATTCAACAAAGTGATGATGAAGTGGAGGATTATCAAGGAAAGAGACTTTGTTAATCGAGGTATGGATATTCTAAATACTCAAGTAGAAGAAATTACAATTTAGAGACGTTGGGAGGTGTTATGTTACACTACTGCCGCTGTAGTCGTTCCGGTTGTGAAAGAGTTTGATGCAAATCTTCATGGAATCAACCAAGGATTCGTCTATGTGTGCGGTAGTTTCGTACCATTCACTCTTTTGAAGATTAATGATTTGTTTATGACTGAGAACGTGCCTATCTGTCATTATATAAATTTTGATGCGACAAGAGACAATATGAATGAAATTTATCGCTATCTGACAGATTAAAATGAAGATTGAGAGATAAGAGACAACGTATTTGTAAGTTTCTCTATGGCATATTTAAATCTGGTGTCTAAGCATTGACATTACTTTATTTCTGCGAAGTTACTTCCTACTATGAAAATTAGTAAAGTAACTAAGGATAGTGCTATTCTAAATTACTGTTTTCAAACTAGAAGGCGGATAGATATTGGAACTATAATTGTGAAATCAATATTGGGATTGATCGTTCATGGATCAAAATATGGGCTTAGACATCCCTCCACCATATTTCTTCTTTGCAGCCAGTCATAAGTTCTTTATGAAAGTTGGAAAAAAAGTACTTCTTCCTGGGAGGCCTATTGACCCAATTAATCTTTATGACTGTCAGACAATAGAAGATAAGAATGATATGAGCCTCATTACAGATCAACCATCTTAAAGTTCACAACCTATTCAGCCTTACTTTCCTGAAAGATCTAAAGTGATTCTGAAGAAAGATCAAGAAGTTGGAGAAAGAGGTACAAAATCTTATGAATGTTATTAACAATATCTCTGATTTATTTCATCACTTGGATTCGAGGATGAAAGAACAGTTTGATCACACTAGTAAAATTGAAGATAATATGGTAAATGTAATGAAAAGGAATGATGTGATTGCTGATGATTCTACTGATGAATTCCCGTATCGTCCCTTCTATAATCTGTTTGTGAACCACCAATCTATTAGAGATATTAGAGGAGAAGATAGTACTGAGACTGATGATTAGTAGTGACTCAGTTTATGTTTAGTATTTTGTATTTCTATTATGCTTTAGTGTACTTAATGTGACTTGATTTACTTTGTAGTTGGTGTTTGAACTTATTATGCTTGGATTCTATGTTTGTATGTAGTTTTCAACGTTCGATTATTGTAGTATGTTTGTGACGCTGAATTGCTATGGCTTGATGAACCTATTTAATGAATGTTTAAGTGTGTATGTTGTGATATAGATTTTATATATTAAAGTGATGTTTTGTGTTGTTTGTGTATATTTGTTGTAGTTAGTGCTTGATTAACGAAAACAATGCTTAAAGAGGCTAATTATGTGATGGCGTAGCGTCGAAACGATCGAAATTACAAAAATTTTATGGACACAGAAAAAAATTTTAACTGGGACCGCCAGCGCCTAATTTCAGAGAGCATAGCTATTTAATTTTAATAGAGCGCTGTCGTGCCCAAACCAGCGCCGCCGGTGCCCGAATACAGAAAACACCCAAACCCTCTTTATTTAGTGATTTTTTCCCTGGGACCCACCTATTTTTCCATTTTCATCGTTTTCTACCTCCAGCCATCTCATTTTCGAGACCCAGGGCTTGCTAGATCAAAGATTACAAGCAATTTCAAGGCCTAAGGAGTGTGGATCTAACTTCTCTTAGTAAGAGCTTCACCCTAAACTAAAATTTTTTTATTTTCACCTTGAGAATTTCTCACATTGCTTAGATCCTAAAATTGAAATTTTTTATGAAGTTTTGAGATTTTCCATAGTGATTTAAGCTCTTATTTACTTAGAATTGCTTTAGGAGTCTCCTACATTGTGATTTTGAAATTTGTTGGATTTTCTTGCAAATTTTTAGAATTTCAAATGGCTCCTTGAACAATCAAAGGCAAAAGAAAGTTGGATTTTGATGAAGATAAATTTGTTAATGTTAAAGCACAATTTCGTTTCAATTCAGTCCTACATAATAAAAAGTGGATACAAGATTGGGCTTTTGAAAATCTGGACGGATCTGTAGAGCAGTTGATTTTTGATAGGAACTGGGAAAGATTTTGTTATTTCACTACTAATGCTATTATGTGTACTGTGTAAGAATTTTACAAAAATCTGCCTTGGAACTAAACGAAATATGTGCTTGTTCGAGGAAAAATAGTAGAATTCACCCCTCAGTGTATTAATGATTTTCATCAGTTACAGGGGGTGAGATTTTTTTAATATGAAAACTTTGATATGAGAGAACCTGATATGAAAGAAGTGATTGCTTTTCTTACTGATAAAAAAGGGGAATGGAGAACAAAGCAAAAACATATGGTTAATTTCCCTACTTTCAAGTTAAATGTAGCTTCTAAAGCATGACACTATTTCATTTCTGCAAGACTACTACCATTTTATCATCACAGTGAAGTGACTAGAGACCGATCAATTCTCAATTATTATTCAGACTATGAAACATATTACTATTTGATCGATTATTTTCAAGAATATCCAGACTATTGCTAGAGGAGAAACCACTGGTGGATTAGGACATCCCGCCCCGATTCATTCACTATGTGCACAGTCTGGAGTTGGTTTTAATGTTTCTGAAGAGTTAGCCATACCATTGAGACCTATTACTGAGACAATATTCGTACTTATGAGTCTCATGTGGTAGGGAGAGGAGAAAGTAGTACTGATATTCCTACTACCAGCCAGGATATACCATCTACTTCTGAGCCACTTACATTATCTGATTTTATGGAGCAGTTGAGGAATTAGATTGCTAGTATAGATAGACTTCATAGCAGCATGGATGACCTTAAGGATATAAGTGATATGAATGAAGATTATATGAGGAGGAGAGCTGAGTATAATATAGCTTACCAGATGCTCAGGTTAGATTTATGAGGGGAGACACTGGAGTGATATTTCCTACCTACCCCAGTTATGTTCCATACCGACCTGATCATGCAGAAGAGGCTGAAGAAGCTGGTGATGATGATTGGTAATGTAGTGTGTTTTTATAATTTTCTATTTTATTTATGTGTTCTAGTACTTTGTGTGTTGTTATTTGATATTCTGTGATCTATGTAGTTTGTTGATGTATTTATGTTAAAATAAAAAAAAAATGAAAATGTAATGAACTCTGTGTTAATCTTTTAGTAGTTTGGATTGAGATTGTGATGTTATGTTGAATGTTTGATGTTTAAGTGTTTAATATTTCTTCCCCCTAACAAATTTTTAATATTATATATATCACTGCTTCTAACTGTTTCATGCTTGCTCGCTTAATTTATTGATTAATACCAGCATAGCTTTAGAGGATTTAAAAATCCCAGCACAAAAAAGTTAGCTTTCTTTTATTCTCTACCTTTGCAAATTTATATGTGATGAAAAGCTGAAGTTTGGGGGAGGGTAAAAATATTAACTCTTATTTGTTCTCAATAATATAATTTCAAAAGTTATTAGCATGGCTTTTAATAGTTGAACTTAACTTGAGAGAACCAAAATTTTGATTTCATCTAAATATTATGGTGGATTTGAATGAAAGTGTTTAATAATGAAGGTTAATTTTATAAGGTTAAGATATTTAGTATAAGAGAATTAGACTATACTTGACTATTTAAAGTAAAGAAAACTGTATTTTTGAAATGTTGAGAGACTTAAAGAACTATATGTGAAGAAAGGATTGTGACTTTATGATGAATTATAAAGCTAATATATATTTATAAAGTAAAGAGGTGTTTCAGGTTTCAACTTTAGAAAGAGGAGAGTGAAGTTCAAAATTATTAAAGGCTATCCAGATATAGTAAGGAGAAACTTGAGGATATGTCTAATCAAAAATTGGCTTCACTTAAATCAACCTAAAAGGAGAACTTTGTTACATTTCAAAATTTATATTTAAAGTATTATCCTACATTATAATAGATTTTGCATGAATTTCCTTTTCATTTAAGTCTTTTAAGGCACTCTTAATGTGACAAATTATGATTCATCTTGAACTAAATAGAAAACTATAACTCCTAGCCTTGACTGCTGAATGTTCTTATACTTACAGTTTTAACCTGAGTTACTGAATTTCTTCCTAAGATCTTACTATTATATTCATGAGAATAAAAAATCATAGTATTCTATAAGTGAAAATGTCACTACTTTGAATTATATTTTTATGTAGTAAAATAATTACTTGAGGACAAGTAATAGTTAAGTTTGAGGGATTTTGATACACCAAAAATATGTTAGGTTTTTGTTATACAATTTGTACTCATTTTAGTGATATTGCACTTTAAAGGAATGTATTTTCCATTTTTTGTTGCAGGTATGATGATTTTAGGTGATTGGAGCAAAATAAAGTGAAAAGGAACGAATTTGGACCAAAAAGAGGTAAAATGAAGAAAAAGGCTTTCTAGCGCCGCCAGAGTGACCCGATATAAATATATGCGTACTAAAATCTTCTTCCACGGCAACGGTGCCAAAAACTTGACCCGAAGTCCTCTGAAGATCAACGTACTAATTAATGCTTTCAAAAATATATGTTATAAATAATAATAGCGACTAGTGTATATAAATATAATTTTATGGGAAAATATTTTACACACTAGGAGTTCTACGCAAGTATACGTATCGTTTCAAGTAATATAAGGCTTTGAAACAAAGACCCCGATATCGATCCGACGAGGAGAGAGTTATAGATTTATAAATATTTTTATTTTAAAGTATTTCTTTTATAATTTTTAATTTACTAGATGCAATAATAAAACATGAATAAAATAATTCAAGTAAATAGCAATAAGAAAGCAACTTTCTCCCTTTTAATTAATCCAAGATTTTCTAAGATAATGATAATATTCGTGGAGAATATAAATTTATGGTAGTGTGCCAAATAGAAGCATTCATACTCTTTACCCTTTGATCCAGGTGCAAAGAACATTGGATAGCCTATAGATCAGGTCCGTATGTATTGTTAGTAGAATGGGTTAATCTAGGCTCACACTACTAGATATCCAAGGGTGGCTATGGTCGGCCCTACTAGTGATCATTTCCTTTTCTATAAACCAAATCACAAGAATTTAGTCTATCACTCTAAAAATTTATCAATTCTACGCCCATTATATAATATCTTCCTATTTATTTGCACTTCACCTTGAATAACCCGCACAAGGCCTTCGACTACCTAAGGATTCATGTGATATCTACAAGTTAAGAATTCATCTCTTTCTAGGTCTAAAAACTCTTCAACAGGTTTTAACAATTTAAATGATTAATTTAAATAGTAAATTAAGAACCGGTATTAATATCATCACAATGTTTTGAAAATATATGATTTTTAATTCTCCAACGAATTTTGTATTATCTTATTTATCTTTTCATAATTGAAAGGAGAAAGTAAAGTAACTACTCAGAACACATTGAATTTAAATAACAAAACATAATAAATAGACTTTGCATCAAAATAAAAATACTTATCTTAGATGTTTCTCCTACTGAACTTCTGATTCCTACTGACTCCACAGCGTAATGAACTACAGATGCATCAACTCTTTCAAACTCTGAATACAAACTCTAAAATAAACTCACTAATTTATGAAGGAAAGTAAAAAGGTGGCCCTAATATGATCTCTCTAATTCTCTCTCAAGATAGGACTCTAGATAGGGAGGGGTAGATGGGGCATTTTTCTCTGAAGGAATACCCTCCTATTTATAGGCTTCAAGGGTTGCCTCAAGGAACCTCTTCAAAATGTGTCCACATTTAATGAATCTTCTAGAAGGTGTGTCTGGCGCCTAGGCGCCGGAATCTCGTGCCTAAGCGCCGGACATCGCGTCCAGTTCTTCGCACCTCTTCGAGATTAAAACCGTTTTGAAGCGTCCAAATACATTGTATCACATGTCCTATAAACCAGGAACAACTGTCAGTCTTCTAGAAGGTCCAATAACCGCTCACACCGTCAAAATAACCGCCCAAAAGTCATCAAAAACTTAACAGTTTTCTGTATCGAGCTGGCGCTTAGGCGCCGGACTCTGGCGCCTAGGCGCCGGACTCTGGCGCCTAGGCGCCAGGCCAATAATTTCAAAAATTTTGCATTTTGGCTCTATTTTTGCTCCTTTTTCATATTTTTCTTCTTCTTGAACATTTTTGTATCACCTACATCCGAAAACACGAAAATACCTTTCATTAAAGCATAATATCCTTAAAATTTAATAAAAATCAAGGCATAAAAATAGGTATTTTTTTCTTGGATCAAAATCCCCCAAACTTAAACGTTATTTGTCCTCAAGTAACCCTTTTTACTATATAAAATGTATAACATTTGGAATAAAAAGGTAAATATTTAAGACTCCTTATGATTTTTGATTTTATAAAAGCTTTAGTAAATCATTAACCAAATTTCACTAACTAAGTTTAATTTTAAGAATTTAAAGAATATTCTAACTACCAAATCATAAGACTTCAAAAAATTTTCATTCACTTTGAAAATAATTGTAGTTTATTATATTAAGATCACATAAATTATTCGCAAGAAAAAGATCTTCATGAAATTCTTTTCTAATAAAAATACATGCATAAAAATTAAGTAATAAATGTAATCAGTTTTTTTTTATAAGGTAATTCAAGTGAAACCAATTTTTGATTAGGCATTTCCTCAAGCTTCTCCTCTCTTTTTCTTTTTCTTTTCTCTTTTTTTTTTTTTAAAGAGAGGATTACTATATCTGGATAGCCTGTTAATGGTTTTGAACTTCTCTATCCTTAGCTTATATTTTCAAACTTATACATTTTCACTTATTTATTATAACATAAATGGATTTCAAAAAGAATTTCAATCTACTCTTTTTCGAGTTATAATTTTTGATTTCTTAATACTTCTAAAATTCAATTATCTCTACTATGAATAGAAAAATTTCTTAATCTTATTCTTCTTTAAGTTGAATAATTCTATTCTTAAAATCAATCAAAGTTATTAAAATTTTTGGTTAAGTGTACTAAATTATTTATAATTTCAAAAATTTAAGTGATCTTAAATAGATTCTTCATTTCTCATGTTATGTTAAAAAAATTTATTTTAAGAAAATATTAGTTCTTTAAGGACAAATAAAATTTAAATTTGAATGTATTTTCCTTTTCCCCCAAACTTAAGTTTTGGTCTATCATATATATATATATATATATATATATATATATATATATATATATATTAAAGTATGAGAGAAAGAAAAACATAATTTTAAAAAGGAATTTTTATAAGTATGTAAAAAAAACATACTAGAAAGAAAAATTTACTTCTAAACATGCTTTTATGAATAATACTGAAATAATGAAGCAGGTATAAAAGTAAGCAGGCTCATTAATAATTAAATTAAATGACTATACTACTTAAAAAATACAAAACAACATTACTAACTACTAAACAGTAAGCTGAAACAGGAATAAACATAAATTTATCCAAATTTCAATCTTAAACACAATACATTAAAAATAATCTAACAACAGTCTTAACATCCAATAATTAATGCAAAGTAAATAAACAAATCTAAACTAGCAAACAACAAACAACAATCAATACTAGCAAACAAACTAAACTAACAACAGACTTAACACAATTCAGAGGTATATCAGGCCACTAATCACTATCTGTAGCCTCAGCATCATCATCATCACCAAAAGAAAACTCAACATCCTTAGGATCAACATATGGTGAGAAACTAGGAAAGGTAGGAAACTGAACATCATGCTCTCCCTTCAGGAATCTAATGAGAGCTTCATCATACTCAGCATCGTAACTACTCTTCCTCTAGGTATACTCAGATAAATGATCAATCTTCTTATTAATAGAATCAACTCTGTAGTGAGTTTAAAATAACTCATGCTGTTGCTCTAAAACTGATCATGCATTGATTCCCAAAAACTAGATGGTGGCTCAGCAGTAGAAGTAGAAGGTCTGGAATTAGAAGGTCTACCTGAAGTGTGTGCAAAAGTAGAAGGAGCGGTCGATCTCTTCCCTCGAAGACGATCAAAGATACTAACACTCTCCTGCCCAATTGGCTTGGTAGACTTCAGCTTCTCCTCAGAAATATAAGAAGTGACTCCATTACTAACACATAAAGAATAGATCAAAGATGGGAATCCCAGTCCCACAGAAGTGCTAGATCTAGCAGTAGAATCCACAGAATCATAATAATACTCTATCGGCTTCCTCTCCTGAATGCAATAGTTTAAGATAGCTCGATCTCTGGTGACTTCACTCAGGTGGTTGGAAGGTAGAGTTTGAAACACCATTTTATTTGGAGGATTTGAAATTTACCCGTTTTTCATTTCGGATCTTCCAGGCTCTAGTGCCGTCAGTCAAATAAGCAATAATCATCTCAAGATCTCCCTCAGATGGAGATAATCCAGAATAGTGGCACTCGATCGTAGGTGGCAGTCCATAAAACACATTGATCCTCTCTGGAGTAAATCCTATTCCAATACCTCTGACGAAGACTTCGTAGTCTTCCGCATCTAAAAAGTTAGCATAAAATTCGCAAATGACTGGAATAACAGCAACATCAGTGAAATAACAGAATCGTTGCCAGTTGTGCGCAACGATTGTGTTTTCGATCATTTCACCCGGATTGTAAAAGCTTCGCTCCAAGATAAACTTTCTCGACATTGCAAATTCATGATATCGAAAATGCGTTGCCGCAGTCGCGAACTTGCTATTGTCAAAATTTTCGCGTCCCTTCCCTCGCTTAGATTTTGGTGCCATCTAAACGTGAAAGAAAACAAGAACAAATTTAGGAATCAAATATTTAAACTCTTTTTAAGTTTAAGAAACTTAAATAAGTTTAAAAATCCAAATAGAATATCTAAAAATCAAAATTTTGGTTTTTAGCAAAACATAGGAAAAACCATGGTGAAAGTTGAAAATAAATGAATTAGAATGTAGATCTGACCTCGAGACGAAGAAATCAAGTGATTTCGCGCCCAAATACTTGATATTTTGACCTCAAAATGGATCTAAGAGGTGTATTTTCATGAAAATGGGGGAAGAAGATGAAGCTTAGGTGTCATTCATGGCTAATAGGGTTTATATGGTGCTTTTCGGGTAAGCAGGCTGAACCAGCGCTTAGGCGCTGAATTCTGGCGCCTAGGCGTCATACTCGCCTTTCACAAAAATCACTCTAAAAATTTTATTTTCCATCAAAATTCATAAATTCAACTTCCAATGACTCATATTTAAATAGGGCTTCAGTTTCTAACTTCTAAAACATTTTCCAAAAATTTTAAAAATTAAATATTAAATCCACCAATCAAACACAAGGTTTAAATCAAACTTCTCTAATTTCCATTTATAATCTTCAATATTAGTTCAATACACTTCAGATAAGTATAATATAATGATTCAAGTCCTAACACACAATCAAATAATACAATTTGAAAACAAATACAACACACATTGAACATGAAAGCAAATACACAAACAAACACAATCGATTCACTAAATCGATACAACGACTCACTAGATAAATCACGATCTCACCAAATCACTATCTAATTTCCATTATCTTGGCAAGGAAGATTGCTTGGCATACTGAGGAAGAATACTAACGCTCTGAGAAAATCTGTAGCCGTTTTCTCGTCGATCCAATTGTTCTTCGCATACATCTCCACTTGAGCATCTTGATAAGCCGCTAGATGATCAAATTGAAGTTTCGCCTGTCATTCCAGATGTTCAATTTGATGATACATCTCATGGAGCCGATCTTTAATGCTTTTAAACTCTGCTTCAAACTTATCTAGATGACTAGAAATTTTCTCCAAACTTACAACGATGAAACCATTGAAGTAGGGTTGAGGATCCTTTGAAACCTTATCTCTATCCTCTTCTCCAAGATTTCTCCTCTCCATTTCTTCAAAAATCCTCTCTAATCTCTCAAAAATGGAGTGTATGGGTCAAAATATTGATTGCTTAGGGATTGGGGACGAAGATGGGTTAATTTAAAGGTGAAAATCGTGTGAAAAACTGAAAGTTTTCGGTTTTTACACGACCCAGTAACCGTGGAGCTTAGGCGGCAAATCTAGCACTTAGGCGACGAACCCATCGATACACAGCTTATTCTGGCGCTTAGGCGCCGAATTCTGGCGCCTAGGCGCTGGAACCATGTTCGACTCTGTTTCGCCTAATGTCAAATTTCAAGGTTTCGTTCTCCAAAAATAGGTAAATTATAATGATAAGATCAGAACAATCTCAATAACACAATTATACATATTTTTAATGAAGGTTAACTTGATCTCCTTTTTACTAACATTTGAAATGGAGTGATCCAAAGTCAAAACTTTATATACTTCAAGATAATTTTTAATTTTCTGAAGTTATATAAAATTAATCAAGATTGAGGCATAACCATACATCAAAAAATGTAAAAACACACTAAAAATTAAAATCTATGGGTTGCCTCCCACCCATAAAGCGCTTGGTTTAACGTCGTCAGCCCGACCTAAGTAATTCTTTAATCAGGTTGACTTAATTCATAAGCCTCTTTATAAATCTTTTTAATATCTCCCAAATGAGGCTTTAATCTTAATCCATTAACTTTAAAAAATTTTCCCGTTTTGGGGTCTTTAATATCCATAGCTCCATATCGGTATACTTTTTCAATTATATATGGTCCTATCCATTTTGACCTCAATTTTCCAGGAAAAAGTCTTAAACGAGTATTAAATAGTAATACTTCTTGTCCGAGCTCAAATATTTTTCTTGAAATCTTTTTATCATGTAATACCTTCATTTTCTCTTTATAAATTTTTGCATTATCATATGATTCATTTCTTATTTCGTCCATCTCATTTAATTGCAATAATCGTTTTTCTCCTGCAGTATTCAAATCAGAATTAAACTCCTTTATTGCACAATAAGTTTTATGTTCAAGTTCAATAGGTAAGTGCAGTGTTTTCCAAAAACTAACCAGTAAGGTGACATTCCGATTGGTATCTTATAAGCTGTTCTATAAGCCCATAATGCAGAATCAAGTCTATCAACCCAATCAGTTCTTTTAGGATTAACAGTCTTCTCTAAAATTATTTTAATTGCTTTGTTTGATACTTCAGCCATTCCACTTGTTTGTGGGTGATATGCAGTTGCAATTTTATGTTTGATTCCAAGTTTTTGCAGTAATGATTGAATTCTTATATTTCTAAAATGACTTCCACCATCTGTGATAATTACCTTAGGTATTCCAAATCTTGAAAAAATCAACTTCCTTAAGAATTTAGATACACTTTTGGAGTCACAGTTAGGCAAAGCTACAGCTTCAATCCACTTTAAAACATAATCAACTGCTAATAAAATATAAATTTTTC